>CM077115.1:334723249-335323249 GCA_039619475.1 Icerya purchasi | reverse complement strand
ATAATAATAATAATAATAATAATAATAATAATAATAATAATAATAATAATAATAATAATAATAATAATAATAATAATAATAATAAAAAAAGTGGTTAGATTTGATTTATTTTGATTTGATTTGATTATTGCTTAGCCATAAACAATATCTAAGTATACATTATAATAGGAAAAAAATTGTTTCACTTAATTTTTCCTACCTCAACGGTGCCCACTTCATGTGATCTGACAAGTTAACAATAGCTTGTAATTTAAAAGGCAGTTCAGTGGACCATTTGTTTGAGGTTAAAGTTGCATATATTAAATATGACTTTCGTTTTCCTTTAACCTTGGTTGACGAGCCCAATTAAAAAAAAAAAAAAAAGCCGAAAAACAATAAAAAGAAAAAGCAACAGCTCTAGTTTTGTTTCTCTGGGTTAAGAGTATTTTTCTAAATTTCTTTAATACACCGGGAAATCGTCCGCTGATTAATGCGCCGCCCCCTTAGTACGTAATTTTTGAGCTGGTAACCGGAAGGAATAACAGCGGGATAATGCGTGGATATTTTTTATTCCAAAGTACTTGAATCTAGTACGTATTTTAATTTTGTATCGGTAGAATAGAGGCAAAAACAGGGGACACGGAATATCGAATTCGTTAAATTCTTTATAAAGAAAAAACGTGTCATTTTCGGAGAGTGGGGAAATCCGTGCTATCAGAATTTTGAAATTATGCAGTCGGAAAACAAAGCTGGCATTCGATAACTGTGTTTCAAAATGTTCACAGAGCGATTCGGTTGTAGGATAATAGTGAATTCGAGTTGTCTCTAGAGGCAGGTAGAGTATAAAGGTGACAGATCTGTTCCATGTTTCTGAAATGTTGGACCTGTTGTTTATACCCTTGAAACGCGTTATCGAGGAAAAATCCTTAGCACAGTTATTGACTATCCGTTTCGTTGTTAATCTTACGTAATAACGTGGAGAGTCGTGAATTACACGAATGCGTTCCTGCGCATAATAGGCAAACGTACAAATAGCAGACACGTTATTATACATATATGTATATGGATATACATATATATATATATATATAGGAATATGTGTGTATGAATATATGTATGTATGTACGGCGAACAAGATGTAAACAAAGCGGCACTGCAGGTAGACGGATATGAACAGAAAACTGCAGATCCGAGCATTATCGTCAATGCTACCCTTTCCAGACGAATATCGTAAATTAGTAGGCGAGTTATCTCTTACGGTGAACAAGATAGGTGCGGTTTGACCGCGAGTGAATTATCAAGCACCAGGCACAGGCCATCTAGTCCGAAAACCTTTCCCCGCCCTTCTGAAAGTAATTACCGGCCACCCTTATAAATCTTTTATAATTCAAAATTGGCAACGTATAAATCTTTTTCTCCTTCTTCTACTTCTTCATTTTTTTCTCCTTTTTTCTTCATTCAGGAACTGTTCATTAATCATTTTCCGGCGAACAAACGGACAGGTGAATGAGGACAGAGTAATCGCGCAACGGCGCTAGTTGCGAATAATAGTGTACAGTGTAAGTAAATACGCGCCTCTCGTTAAACTAGTCGAGCAGAAGCCAGAGCGAAAATGTGATCGATTGAAGTTTTCCGGGTTTTCGATAATAGCGCGAAAGAAAACTGAACGGATTTCAAATGAAAAATTCATACTAAAGACGGTCTCGGTAATTTCACTTCATTTATCGCGCGTTTACAATAGTAATAATAATCCAGTCACCGTTGCCTTAATAATCAGCGGAAATGGTGGAAAGTCGGGCAAATTTAACCGATTTATGATAAAAATTGGCACATTTTTAAAGCCAGAAAATGTTACGGATTATTTCATCCTACATTAGAGTGAATGACGTGAAAATGGGTGCAAATTGCGACATTTTTAATGAGCAACCGAAAAGTATTTGAAAGAAACAAACTTGAATCATTAAATATGTGGGCGAACACGTTGCTTTCGGATAGCTGTCTCTCTCTCTCTAGCCCTGACAGAGTCACTATTTTCACAGGTAAATTTTCACGTTGACTGAAATATCAGGCGAAAAGTGTACAATTAATCGGTAAATGATTGCGAAACGTTATATTCGGCTTCCACGTTATTTTCTGATGGTTTCCGGTCCATCGTGAAAGTCCCATGAAAAATGTTTCGCCCCCAACCGGTAAATTTTCGGATATGTGTCAGTTTCTTTCATTTTGTTACCTGAACATTTCTTAGCGCTGCGAAACTTTTTTATCGAAATTTCCTCGATAACTTTTTTTCTGATTCGCGACAAATTTGAAAACGGTCTAGAATCTTTTAGAAAATGTGGAAAATATAAATTACTCGCTGATGGAAGTTGTAAAAACGTTTCTTTTGCGATACTCTCTAATTTGACGAAACAGAATAAATTACTGTACGCTGCATCCCGCGTTCTGATAAATTTTCAGTTTGATAATATATAATATAGGGCGTGAAAAAATTAAAATAAAGAAAATTGAAAAAAAATGCGTTTAGGAAAAATAATAATGAAATTCCCACGAATAAAAGTGAATAAAAGTAACTATTGTCGGCTATTTTTAATTAACCGACTTCAAAAAAGGAGGAGGTATTCAATTCGACTGTATTTTTTTTTATTTTTTATTTTTTTTTTTTTATTTTTTTTATATTTTTTTTTTTTTTTTTTTTTATGTGTGTTACCACAGAACTTTCTTCTAGATGAATCGATTTTGATGATTCTTCTTTTATTTGAAAGGTGGTGTTTGTCATGTGGTCCCATTTAAATTTGATCAAGGTCTGACCGATAGTTTTTGAGTTATCCTTAATAATGCGGGAGATTGAAGCTTTTAGGATGCTTTTCATTCATGATTGTTTTCACCGTCGGATTAGATTTATTGACTTAAAAAATATTATAAATTTGCCAAATTACCATGGAAATGTAGCTTTTGATGTTTTCACACCGTGGAAATATCTGTTCTTATTAAAATGTTTTAATTTAATCGAATAAAAATGCACTAAAAAGTAAAAAATAAAATGCTTTTTTACAAAAAATAAATACCGACTTCAAGGTTTATTATTAAAATTTAAAAATGCACTAAAAAGTAAAAAATAATTACTCCCGATAAAATATATATATCAGAGTGATATAACACTTAAGTGGTGATATCGTAATTCTTATACAACATTAATACTTATTAGAGTTGGAATTAAATTCATGTTAGGAACAATTTAATCAACATTTAATGCAGTTTTTAATTATTCTTTTAATATGAATTTGATGCCAACTCCAAAAAATTAATGTTGTATAAGAATTACGATATCACCTTAAGTTATATCACTCTGATATATATATATATATATATTTTATCGGGAGTAATTATTTTTTACTTTTTAGTGCATTTTTAAATTTTAATAATAAACCTTGAAGTCGGTATTTATTTTTTGTAAAAAAGCATTTTTTCATTTTTATTTATTTATTTCGTGTTGGTTTTTTTTTTTTTGTGTTTGTATCAAAAACGATGATACTAACTAAATTACGGGGGATTCATCGTCGTACAATCTGTTTATTTAAAACGGGGGGGGGGGATTGGTATGCAACGATCAATGTTCTAGTCTCGCAACAATTTATCTTTTTGAAAATAAAAGTTTAATCGCGCCCAAAGAAACAGGAAGTGGAAATTTTACGATACATATCGACGTTTTCGAGTATGCAATAAACCACAAAAAGATCCACTCTGAATGCGCTTTTTTGCAAATACGGGCATGTATGGATGCGTGTGATGTTCGCTTTATAGGAAAAATATTTTAATGCGCTTCAGCATGTTTAGTTCATCGGGTTTTTTGACATTTGGAATTGGGCACATCAGATTTTGAGCATGGTTCAGCGATTTTCGAAATTTGATGCTCTCGAGTCCAAAAATCAATCCGAATCGAATCACGTGAACTGAAATGGTAAATTCCATAATTTATTCAAGAACGAACATGTATTTCGAAATTTCATTTATGGAGAAGCTGCATACTTCTGCACACATTAGAGTTAGACGATTCCGACTCTGAGCATTTGCGCAAAAACGAGTCAACTTCTTCGATAAAACTTAATTCGATTCTGATTTGTAGAGTCGGGCTGACGTTAAAAAATTAACTAGTTCTGAACGAGAGTGTTGACAAAAAGGGTAGTGACAGCGGCTACTTTAAAAACGTCGCGCCTTATTCCTTGTCAAGGGGTGTAGCGGAGGCCTTTTAATGCAGTGTAAGGAAAACTGTCGCTACTACTACCTTTTTTTTCAGGTCACGTTCATTAATGTAACTAGCGCTGCTCGAAGCAGTTATGTTTTACTTCCGTAAGACCGTCATCTACGCAGGACTCATATTTCGGCTCTTATTAATATTTTGTTTCATTGGGAAATTATGTTACGCAGTTCAATTGAACACTGATGGAAAAATAAAGGGCTAAAATTTCCATGTTATAAAATTTTCATCGCGTTACGGCAACCGGGATTAAGATTTTTGCTTTTGTGCTAGAATCATTTTAATTGTTTATATTGTGATTCTAAAAATTAATTTGTAACCGGGCCATACTTAAACATCACTCGACTCTGGAGTCGTTATAGAGTCGACTTACACACAACGCTCGACTCTACTCTAAACGAGTTGACTTGCATCCATGGACATTCCAGAGTCTACGTGCACTACAGGTTAGAATCGTTTATCTCTAACACACATATGTTAATAAAAAAATTATTTTGGCTTCTGCATACTGAAAATCTTAAATATAGCGTAAAATTTTTAATTCGATTTGGTTTGGTTTTGTTGGTTTTTTTTGAGGGGGGGGGGGGGGCAGGAGGCTATGATTGTAATAAGTTTTACGTCCAAGAACTGAAAACATTTAAAGAATTCGCTCGTAATAATAAAAGTTATTCATTTCATTATGGTTCGTTTAAATTTCGGCAGTGCGTAATCGATTAGGAAGTAGCGAATATTATTATAAATTATTTGATCGCAGTGGTAAATTTCCCTGAATTTTCGGTAATTTTTCTTTTAAAATTTCTCTAACTATGTAAATTATTGACAAGGAACAATGCTAAATAGTGGAGTACATCGATTTACATCAGTAGTTTCCGCCTCTTTTTTTCTTTTTTTTTTTTTTTTTTTTTATTTTACGGGCTCGTCGATATTAGCCCAATGCAAAAGGAATTTATTTGCAAGAGGAACTTACTGAATTGGGATATCCCGTCTGAATGAAACACCACTGCCTCTATAGTATGCTGCGCTAGCTCGCTATCAGTATGTTCCCTACACACAATGTGCACGAATTTCATACAGTTCCTATTTTTATTCCAACCGAAGCATTCGGTCACAGCCAGACCTAATGTTTCTCATGTAAAGTTCAACTACGGCAGGGATTCCCTACTTTTTTCCGGTAAAACAAAATACGCTGTTTAAATTTCGTTGTTACACAAGTTCATTACGTTGTTTAACAATTTAAACTTCTGTACACGCCGAAAAAAAAATTAATATCCTACTATGTATTTATTATTTAACACTAGAAGGGCGCGGGAACTTTTTACTACCTAAAAGAACGGAATGGGGGGCAAAATGACCCATGCCCGATTTATATTCAGTTACTGCTGTAATTTAAATCAGAAATTATGAAAAAACAGGAAAAAATCATTAATTGTTATTGAAATTGTACGTATATTCATATAAATATGTGTTAAGCTAATATTTACAAATGATAAATATAGATATATACATATATCCAATATTTTGTTATAATATAAATATATTATAACAAAATATTGGATTATTAATACTTCATTGCAATGTAACATCAAAAATTGAAAATTCCAAATAAAAAAATAATCTTTAGCACCTTATTACAGATAGCTAACACACACACACAATGCGAGAGCGAGAAAATTTACATTGTTCGACTATTTTATCATTACTTCAAATATATTTTTATAAATTATATTTTGAGTAAATTTTCAATTAGTAAATTTATATGACACATACTCGCACGCGCACGCAAAAAAATATTTTTATACATTATAATTATAATCGTATTTATTCATTATCCCGACCTCGACATCTACTAGAAATGTACTTTTTCTCGGCACATTTTCCGCAAGTACACTTTTTACAGACAAAGCAGATATTCGATGACTTATTTTTTTTTTGCATTCTGCTGAGACTTGACAATGTTTCCTCTTTTTGTTTAATTCCCGACATGTCTCTTTATCACTGTGTTACGCTGTCATCAGTAGAGTTATTTCTTCTATTAGTTGTAAAATTTCTTCTACTTCTATTTATTCCAGTTTCTTCTTTATAGAGGACACATGCATTTAGTGCTGCTATATCTAATGTGTTATAGAAGCATCGGCCAACGACTTGTTCCGGCACAAACGGAATATTTACGTGTAGCATTCTATTTAGGATATCAACGCCCCGAATTTTGATTTATTATAAAACTTTACTGTTTCAGGTTTTTTCTTTTCATCGTCCTCAACGAGAAGAACACTGTTGTGCATCAGTACGTTTTTATTTTTCTTACGCCTATAATTGGTAAGGAGGTGCCCGTGTTCATTCGTCGTTACTTTTGTTAAATACAATTGCCGTTTTTATTTATTCTGCAGGATCGAGGTACATCATTCCCAGTCTTTCTGATAGTCCCCACGGTTCCCTTCATTTTCACAGTTTTTCCGCTAAAGAAACTGAAGAAAAAAACATATTGAGTGCCTTGTTATAATAATGATCCATAAGGCGCAGAGCTACATGCTCTGATACTGATTGGCTTATTGGTTTCCTTTCATCTTTCCCAACATACGGGAAACCATTCAAACAATATTTAATTTTTATATATCTACTAACATCCCCAATACTTTATGTCCAAAAATTTATCAGGCTTATTTGACATATGTTGCAAAAATTTACATCTACACTTAGTAGGATATAGCTGCTCATCGCACGTCACATTTTCATTTGAATGATGACATTTTTGTGAGTTAGCCATAAATATGTTTCATATCTCAGATGCACGAATAACTATTATTTTTCACGTATTTTCGTACTCCTCTCTCTGTGACCTAGTATCAAAACGGCAATATTTTATTATTTGCAGCATGCGATCACGTGACATCGACCGCTGAAAAATTTTAACGGCCCATTTATTCGTCCAACGACTTTTTGGCGACATATTACGTAGATTGAGAACACTTCTTGCGTACATTAGTGCAACAAAAACCAAAATTTCTGTTTTGCTTGTGACCGAACCTGAGTTTTCGGCCTGTGCTTTTTTGTTTGTACACGTTACAGCGATATTCGAAAATTCATCTGTTATTAGCAAATGAAATGAACTACTACTAAATGCAGAACCTTCAAGAATGTTACGTAACGCATACGGGGTGAGGCCAGGAGCAGTTCGTAATATATTATATGCGGAACACCTACTTGGTACGTTCCATGGGTTTTGTAACATTCCACTTGTTTCCATCGTTCGTAGATTCCCAAGTTTCTTGTTCGTTATCACGTTCATAAACAATACTTTCAGAAGAATCTTCTTCTGAATCCGATGATGATGCTCTGTTGATTTCCGTTATCAGATGTATTATTCACACTGTGATGTAGCTCGCAATCACTTCCAAAATCGTTACCGCTTTCGGATGATTCGGAATTAACTCGCGCAATATTTCCCCTCGGTACTCTAAGTTTATCCATTTTATAACGCACAAACAACGTAGCGCATAATAGAGTAAACGAACGAATGAGTCATTTTGGTCCGTGTCCATGTAGGTAGTTAACTTTTAATAGCCGCGTCGTTGACATACCACACATTTTTTCACCAAATAAACGAATGGTTCTTACAGAAGACCTGATTTTAGGAAAAGTTAACGGAAATCACTTCATCATACCGTGTACGACAAAAGTTATAAAGAAATACATAGATGCCATGGGTCATTTTGACCCTTGCCGTCCTTCTAATGTTAAGAAAAGTCCGATGTGAAATAACAAATAAAATACCAAAAGATATCAAAAATTAATTGTTTATTGCAAAACTGTTTCGGAGAAGTTTTATTTAATTTTTTTTAAAATTATATTCTCACAGAACTTTACTGCCAAGACTTCGAGAAAAAAATATGATTTTAATTTTTATTTTCGTAATTTCGACATTTTTTTCAAAAACTATATTTTATTTATTAAACTTCGTATTTTAATCGTGATTTTCCCTCCGTTTCAATAATAATTTAAATAATTTTTTAACAGGTTAAAAAAAATATACGTATATTTCACTTTTTTTCTTATTCAAAAGTAACATTTAAAAAATTGTTTTTTTACAGTGCAAATTAAGTTTACTTTTAAATTGGTGAAAATATTTTGATCGCCTGTTGGACTTCACTTAAAACTGGTATCCCGTGGCAAGAAATGAAAGTCTTTTTGTTGATTTAAAAAAAATCTGGAATACTAATGCATTATATACATATATATATATATATATATATATATATATATATATATATATGTAGTAAGCTGGTTGTTTTAACTACTTTCCCAATAAACTCTTGTAAAGCATTTTAAACATAACAGAATGCCTACGTTTGTGTGGATCGTCTGTTGTGTTAAGTATACGCAGAAAGCAAATATGAATGTTTTTGCTTTTGGCTAGTTCTAAATTAGGTCGATGATTCAAAAGTACATGCATTTTTACGAACATTTATAAAAAAAAAAAAATACTGAGGTTTAAAATTTTATATAATTTTTATTAATCACATTTGTGAAACTCTCATTCATGTGTAATAAATATAAACATAGAAGAGTAAAACGTAATTTACCGTATTACGTACTAAGTCTTAAATCCTAAATTAATCTGTTTAGATGTATTCTTAATTATTCATAGCGAGCGGTGTAGTTGTTTAGGGAGTGTTTCGCTCGTATGGAAGTCGGTTAGCCGGAAAATTCACAAAAATTTTCATCGTGTTGTTTCATTAAAAGCCGTCAGTAAAATGCGATCAGACATTAATAAAGAAACCAGCGGCGGGGATCCAGAAGGACATTTGTGGGGAGGAAATTATATAATTACGTAATATCTTAAACGGTAGACGATTAGATTTGAGAAATACCCCTTGTATTTCATAAAGAAAATCAAACAGTGACCTCTTAAGAAAAATTTAAGAATAGATTTTGAAAATAACTATTACAGTTTAATTTAAATTTTGTTTTATTTTTAGGGGTGAGAAATAAAACGAAATTATAAAATTCTAGCTCTAAAATGGTAGTTCAGAATTTGAATAGTGAATTACTGGAAAAAAGTAAAAGGACAGTATTTTTTATTAGACTCTAATTCTTTTTCATTTTTGTTAGTAATTCGATCCGAATTGTTTGTCCTTGAGCAAGTTTAAATATTAATTATTAAATCCATATGTTTTAACATTTATACAAATTTTTTATAGTATAAATTAGGTTTCTCTGTTGTAAGAATTTTTTTCATCGAACATTTGATTCTTTGGGGGAGATGTCCCCTATCCGCCCCGTGGATCCGTCATTGAAGAAACCGATGAATTTAATAGATGGAGAAGGGGAAAAACAAAATGTGAGATATGTAATGAGATAGAAGGACTCGAGTTTTATCAGATGAGAATATTAAAAAACGCAACACACGACAGAAAAATATGAACATTCAAAGAAGATACGTATGCGAAGAACACTAAAATTACAAAAAGCGATTAGGAAAGTAGGACACTCACAGAGTCAGACATAATTAAACGATTGAAATAAAAACAGTGGAACGTAGAATAGTCTCATTAATAGGTAGAACAAAAAGGAGGCAGACAAAAGAGTTAAGATGCGGACGGATAAAAGAAGCTCCAGCATTATCAGACCCTATGGAGCAATCAGTGAAAATGGTTATGTGGGAGGGAAATCGGCAATCGACAGTGCTATTATCGCTTGGAAAATTGATTTGCAAAATGAAGGTACAGAAAAAATACTTCGGTAGCACGATAGAAATCAGTAGTGATTAAGGAAAAATACGGGAGATAATTAAATGAGACTCTGTGTAAAGCTAAAATAGATCGACGAAATGAAATAAAAACTAAAATAAGAATTTCCTAAGGCTGGTTCTTATAAAATGGAAATGTAAGATTGAGGCAGAGGACTTAAGTAAATGACGTTTAATGGTGGGGTGGGGGGGATCTACAAAGAAGCAGAGGTGGTACATTAAATATCAGCAAGAATTTCTGGAATTGTAAAGGATTTAAGAGCATCGAAACAAAGTCAAAGGTACCAATTTTGGATTACATATAATTTTTGATAGACGGAATAGTTATAAATAAACACAACGGTAGTCGAATTTGGAACAGATGATGGATTCATAAAACTCGGTCTTTTAGAAGAAGAAGAGGAAGGATATTCGTTGTGTTCGGAAAATGTCAGGCGACTGTTAAGAAAAACTCCAAAGTAGCGAAAATAATTAATGCGAAGAAAAGATACATCGTTTATAAATAAACCAAATAAAGATCACATAAAGACGAAGCGAAAAAAACATGGAAGAAGATTTAGAAGGAGAGATCGGAAAGTGAATTGAAGATAGGGAATGCTGCAGCGCAATGAGAGAAGAATTAAAAACTTCGTTTGGTAGCTGCATTATCGCAGGCAGAAGAAAAATGTAAGGCGTCATCAATAAAGAATAAAGAGAAGAAATTTGCAACAGAAAGAGAAGTAACACTGGTAGTGTAGATATTGAAACGAATAGGACTGTAGGAAGAACCTTGGGGAAGATCGCGAAATACTTATATCTTGTAATAGAAGAGAGGCGGGAAAACCGATTCGTTATGAGATTAACAATAAAAGGACAAATCCAAATTGAAACTTTAATTTCTAAAACTAACGCAATTGGGAGAGTCAATATCAGGTCAAAATCCAAATATATTACTGGGAAACATATTATTATGTTCCGGCCAGCAAACAAGACGCCCGTTCAGCATATCTTCAAACAGTTTTCTGTTGCAGAATGTGTTAAGGATTTACTTAAGGAAGAATTTTTTAAAGGAAAAGAATGATGATGAAAGAGTTTCCGCGCAAGGTAAGTATTAAAAAGTTTTGAAAAGAATACGGATTGATTGTTCAGGAAGATCTTAAGGATAAGGTCGAGACCTGGAGCACGACTGGAAGACTTTGAAAGAACAGATTTTAATTCATTAATGTTGAAAGCCGAAGTTCGGAAATAATCAGTAGATAAGATTTAGAATGTAACTCATGGAAGACGGGAACACAGACAGGAGTAACGGAATCTGTAAGAAACAATAGGCCACCAAGAGGAACGTTAAAATTGAAAGGATGTTCAGAGAATGGAAATTGAAAAACTCTAGTAATTTTTCAGATATGTAAAAATGAGATAGTTCTAAAGAAAGCGGAACAGAAAACTTTTTCCAAGGGAACTTTTTTGAGTCTTTAAGTATTTATCGAGCTCATGCGTTTGTTCGTTTATGAGTAAGAAAATTTGCGGTCGTAGGGTTTCAGTGAAAAGTTCTAAAAGTGCCCGGACTACGGTCAAACGTAATGTTGTGCTCCTCGTTTCACCGAAGAGATCTTGATGATGTACCACGATGATTTGAAGATTTTAGATGTAGTTAGAAAATCTTAAGAAGAAGCGTGGGGTAGATTGTGAAAAATATTTATACACACGAATATCAGAGCTAGGTTGAATATTACGAAGAGAAAAATTAACGATAGAATGGTATAAAATCCACTTTGTTACAGGCAGATTAAAAATGAAGAGCCCTGAAAGATTAAGTGGAAATAGCAACATCATCAGTAGGAACCCATAACGGGATTCTCTAGTTATTGCTCAAACGAATAGTGGCAGAAGAAAAAGTTAAATCGATCGATGGAGCTAAAGATAGATGGGCTCTTAAAATAAGCGGAAGATAGATCATTAAGGATGATTAAATTATCAGGAAGGATAGAGTTTTCGAGGGTAGCGTTAACGTAATAGACCCTCCGATACTGCAACGGAAAATGATCATTTCAATTGGCATCTATAATAAACAATTGCGAGATCTAATTAAGAAAGAAGTCGCAGGGAGCCAAATCAGGCGAATCTGATGGCTGTTGAATGGTATTCGTTCCGTTCTTCGGCAAAAAATCATGGATACTGATGCCCCTTTTTGCATGCGATTCAGGTCTTTCGGCGCCAGCTTTGACACCAAGCCTAAATCATTAATCAAAATGTTTTGGACAAATCCATAAACGATGTTCAAGTCCTCCGGCCAACTTTCTCTCTGATGATCAATTTGTGAGTTTCAGTAAACGTTTCTTTGATTTTATCGACGTTTTCCTCGGTTTTCGATGTCGTTGGCTGGTCACTGCGTTCATCATCCTTAACGGACTCGCCATCACTTCTGAAGCGTTCGTACCATACATAAACGTTTGTGTTTTCGATAGAGTATCGTTGTCAAAACAATTCTCTAGGTCTTTGCTCCGTCGAATCTGTTTTAAACTTGTTGATGTAAAGTTAATTTTCGATTTTTGAAATCGAAAAAAAATTGAACACACCCGCGAAGCCAAATGTACATAATACGGCATAACTTTTACGAATATTAAACTATGGAACTGAAATTAGGCGTGAATATCAACGACAGATGTGGCAACCTAACAACAACAAAAAAAATTCAAATCAAGTGAATGAGAGCGCCATGCCGTGATCGTTCCTGAAACCTTTTGATCAAGGTAGTATAAAATAGCATGGAAATACCTTCCTGTATCTGACTTTACGGTCACATCTGACCAACCTGAAGCATCCAATATTAGCTAAACACCATAGCGTAAAGCAGTGGTGTTTCATTGAGGTAGAGAAGCTGCCGCATATTAAAATTTTTGTTGGCTCAGAGGCTGCGACAATTCTCCATTGTGATATATTGAATACGGCAAGAATGTAGAACACTGGAAGCATTATCGAAGAGTGAAAATAAGAAGAACGAAGAGGGGGAGAACGCGTAAGAAACAGTAGAAGGTTGAGAGAACATGAAGTAAACTGAAAAGTAATAATATTAGAAAAAGTTAAGTAACCAGGAATGGCGGAAAAGAAAAATTTATCCGTCAAAATTGAAATTACAAAGAGGTAAATCAGGACTAGCGAGCTATGAAGTAACTGAGAAGGTAAAGAAAGAAAAATAACTAGAGCAAAACTGACCATTAGAATTGAGAAGATGCTGGAGAAAATGCCGATAAAAGAGGAAAATTTTATAAACATCAGTACAGACGTAAACGGTGGTGCCAGTTTACATTGATTTGCAGCTATTAAATCATCGGTTCGGTAACAGTTAAGAGGCGTCGAACTGTGGTGAATTTTAAATGTCCACACCGTAGTTCGGGTTAGATTTGGAAACTACCTCCTGATTAATGTACATCGATAGTTCGAAATGAGGTGAATCTGGGTCCCCTGGCCCATAATTCGGGTTAGATTTCGAAAACTGATACTTTGATTCGAATTCTGTCACAAAAGAAGGTTAGTTTTTGCACTTTGTAATGAAGTTAGAGCTGCCAACTCGAGACTTTTCACTAGCACACTAAATATTGTGAGGATTAAAAAACTAAATTATCATTTCTATTATTTGAATGCTAACTTTTCTTCCAAAAATATTTACGCCGACTATATCTAGGCCTGCGCTGTGAAATATGAAATAATGTATCTGGGTGAGGTGGCAGCAAACAACGCAGATCCTATTATCAACTTACAATGAAATCGATTAGTCCAATAATCTTTTACAATTAAAAGAATTACACGAGCAAAAATTTTTAAATTTCGTTAATATTACTGTTTCAGTGTAATATTATATTTACTAGTACTAGGTTATTACATCGGTGAACGCGAGCAAACTTAACTATACTGTTGTTTTATTTATAATTATGTAAGTGGTATCGATCTAATGACAAAATGTATATAAACAAAAACAGGTAAATTGTTTTGGATAGTGATTAGTAGGTTTGGAAAGATAATCTGCGGATCCATATAGCAGAGTTGATGATGAAACTTCAACTACAGTTCCAGACACGTTAACTCAAACCCAGCAAATACTAAATCGATAAATGTTACGCAGATCCAGGTTCACACAGTACCGCTATAGAAGCTAAAATCTATCGAACAAATAGAGCGTCAGCCCTTTTGTGCGTTTCATATGATGAATATCTGAGCAGAAATGCGGAAGATCATCTAGAAAGGTGAAAAATGATCACCAGTATTAGAAATAAACTGTGTCGGTTTTTTCTGCAGACATGCAACTCTTTGCATAATTACACTTCTACGTTAGCTATTTCGCAATTTTCTTCTATCTTTCTAACACACGTAATCCTAACATTGGTAACAAATGTATCGACAACCAATGAAAACTATTTCTTATTTTTGAGTATATATGTAAAGATCGATATGGATATCGATACGTAATGCAGAATGCAGTTTTCGAATCTGCGATTCAGTTCTGAATTCGTACCCGAAAAGAAATAAGGAACTTATTCATCATTATTTTGGAAAGGAATCGAGCAAAAAAAAAACATATAATTGAAAGGTCGGCATATGTAATCAACAATTGTGTAAATAAACCTACACTATCATATTAAACAGAAATAAAACGAAAAAATTTCCATTTGTACTGGTATATTTAGAGACGTTGTTTTCTTTTATTAAATTTTAATTATATCTATACTTCAATGTCAGATTTCGTTCTATGTTATTATTTCCTTTCATTTTTATTGTACTTTCTAACTTTTTGTCTGAACTATTCGCGCTAAACAAGGTACATTTGTAAGTTTGTAGTAGCAATAATAATGATAATAAATGATTGGATTTGATTCAATTATTATTATTAGTGTTACTATTATTACGATTACTATTGCAATTATTATTTACTACTAAGACTGGTACCATTTTGGAAGTAGCGTGATTAGTAAGTTCGGCCTTAAACAACCTAATCTCTTCCGGTTGCGTGCGAAGAACAGACGAATGCGGGTCTGCGGATTTGCGTTTAGAATTGAAATCTACGTCCATATTTATAGGTAAACCGGGCAGTTTATTAACTTTAGTTGGATTGGAGAAGGAGGCCGCAGAGCGGCTCCTTTTAGACATGCAAATCTAACCAAAAAAACAAAAAAAAAAAAAAAATATAAAACATAACAAATAAAAGTAAAATAATTAAAAAGAAAATAAAATATAAATAAATTAAAAACAAAAGTAAAATCGGAACATAAATAAAACCGTGGAATGAAAGATGTAGAACTGAAAGAACCTCACCAAGTATTGATATATAATAAATTACCACAATTAAAAGACAAACGACTACCGATCTAATCTCGTGTACCGCGGAACCGAATGTAATAATAGCGATCTCTGAAATGTCTCTACGGCTGAAAGCCCAAATAACCGTATTTTTAAAAAAATGAAAAAAAAAAAGTTTAACGATCGCCTTACGAATGTGTTTGTCCTTCAAGAACCATGTTCTAAATAATAACAAGTTTACACTTAATTTTTCAGTCGTGTAGTACAATATTAGCGATCATCTCGCTCTGATAATTTTTTAATACCATCGCTGTTGCGAATTTTATTTGAGAGCTACAACTTCAGTAATCGCTCGGTTTTAGTTCTTTTTCGTGAGAAAAACGAAAAAAATTTGGGTGCGACTGTGCTGGGGCACAGGGTCGTTGATTTAACGTGAAACGCCCATATCGGTTTAAGTATATATTACAACTCGGCCATTCGGGCCTCGCAAGGGGCCGTGCCCCTTACTACTTTTGCTTACATTTCTATCTCTTTCTCTTCTATTCTTTGTATAAAATGATCAAAATTTACAACGTAATTCTAAATTGGTCCATATGAATATAATAACATAATCACAGAAATCCTATAATATATAACAAACGTTACATAAAATTGAGACATTTTGCGTTACATAAAATTGGGACATTTTTCGTTACATAAAATAGGGACATTTTTTTGAGACATTTTTTCTAATGGGGGGTAGCATAGGAATTACGTTGTAATTAATATATACAGACATATATATATATATAAATATATGCGGTGAAAAATAATAGTCGTTGCGTTGCGCGATTTCGTTTCATGATTTCGTTTCACTATTTCGTTTCACGGGCGATTTTTAAGACGTTTCACGTCAAAAAAAGAGAAAAAAAAAAAAAGTTTGTTCCGTATTTCGATTAAGTACAATATTTTGAAAAAATATTTTACGAAAATGTTAATTCTTCAGCAATTTTTGAGATGATAATAATGACACGGTAGTACCCCTTTATTCGTTGACGATAACTAGCCGGCAATTAAATCCGGTTTTACGGCGATACAGTCATCAATGAAAATGAATATGTCCAGAAACAAACGGACTGTATCAAATAAAAGAAAAGATGTTGCAGGTAGAAGCAGACCTGTAGAAGAAATCACTCAAGTCAGCTGTGTATTATGGCTAGAGGAGACGCGGCCGTTCTATAGAAAAAATATTTAAAAAGCAGTACAGCTAATAGCAGACACAAACGATATTCGCATTATCAAAAAGCGATGAATCACGTTGCTCATATTAGCGCGCTGAAATGAATTTGTTCTCTCGAATCACAAGATTATCCCTGTTTTTTAGTTGCGGATGATGTTTCGAGTACTCTTAAACCATTTGTGTCTCCCTGCTTTCGGTCAGAACTACGTCATTATTTTTTCTCGTTAATATTCCTGATAGTGATGTACCGGCTGTAATGAACAGAGTCGCTCGTGCGACGCCGCCCTTCCCCTCAATAATGAAGAACGAGAAAATCGAAAATTTAAAATCGTTTCTGCTTTAAAAGCAGTTTATGAAGATATTAGTAGTAGTGGCAAATTACAAGACGCATCGGTCTGCCCGAACAAAGTGACAATGAAAGCTTCGATTAACTTATCCGGAAGATTATCCCTAAAGCTAGTATAGATCGATTACTGTAGAAACTGGAGCTTATATTGCCGCTTGTAAAGTGAAGGTTGTGTTGTATCTTCGTTTATTATACCGGGGGGAATAGGTTGTAATGTACAGCGGTAAAATAAAAAAACGGAGCGCTAAAAAAAATTTAAAACCGAAACAGCAACAAATTGCTATTTCGGAATAGAAGGTTTCCATTATGTGGCCTGGATCTTTGTAATTTTATATTACGCCGGATTAACAGTTGGCGAGCTGATCAAAAAAAAAAGTAATTTGATAAATTGCACTGGTACATATTAATTAAGCGTGGGAAATGGGCTGTCCTCAAAACTGCATTTCCAAAGACGGTGATTATTGTACGATCTCTAAATTGAATTTTTATAGTCTATTCGACGAAGCATGAAACGAGCCGGAACGAAGGTTTTTGATAATATGTATATACCTATTTTTCAAAAACAATAGGCGAGTTTTTTTTGCCGTCAAAATTCATAAATTTTACTTTCAGAGGCTGTGATTTTATTAATTAAAAAAAAAGAAGAAAAAAAAAGGATTAAAAATTTCTTGTCCTATTAATTTTATAGATCATTAACAAGTTCCGATGGTCACCGCTAAAAAAATTATTATCCCGCAAAAGAAACAATCCAGCAGATAATTCGGTCCAGAATTAATACTTTATTTTGAAATTTTTTATAATTTCAAATATAGCAGCGCGAATAATTGTTGTAATATTCAGAAAAAATAATTAATATTAAGTGCGAATTTTTCCACTCCCCGGATTAAATGGAGCCTCTTTTTTATTTAAATCGGTGTCTCGTTCAGCTTTTTTCGGCCCGTGTTTAATTCATAGAACGGCGTTTGATTATTCCATCATATTTTACACCGAACTAACCGGAAAGCCGAAATTTTGATATCCCGTTTGACGGGCAATATTTCATAAGTAATCGATAATGTAAAATCAAATATTAAGCGAGAGAAAGAACGTCGTTTCAAAAACCATTCTCACATTTGGCTACCTTGAAAATATTTTCAGACAGGTTCTCAAGCTCCGTACATATTTATATCATGTACTTTAGTCGTATTAAATTTTACAATATTTATTTATTTTTTAATCGACAGAATTTATTACACTTAATGATACCGGCTGTGAAATTTTGAAAATAATCTAACGAAAAATCGTCAATCCTGAGGAGAATAATAATAATATAAAGGGCACGCGAATTACAAACATTTTCTTGAATTTAATGCTGCGGCTATCTCTTGTTCCAAAAAAAAAAAAAAAAAAAAAAAACAATTCGAAATTGAAGCGGTACGAAGATAAAAAAATTTGAAATGATGATAAATGATTAACGTGCAACGATGTGTAAAATAATTTTTTTTTTTCTTTTGAAATTCTAATTGTGTGCGGATTTATCGTTGCGACATATAAATTTTCCCGATCGGCCGAGTTTGGACCTACGAACGTCTGTTATTTACAACGGGAAAAACATGTCGCAACCACTCATACATTCCGGCTAGAAATACCATTATCACATTTTCCTGGAACTGCGTTTACCCGTCCCACTAAATTTCTCAGGTGCCATCAACGTGACGAGCTTATTTGTATATACAGGAAAGGGGACCGACCGCGACTGGGAAGAGATACATATACGGCGAGAAGCAATTTAAAAACACAGAAGTTACGAGGATGTGTTAAGTAATTTGCGGTCAGTTGGGAATTCTATTGAGCATTTCCCCATTTCCCAACACACACACGCGCGCGCGCGGGCACACAAACAATATTATGCATGTGTACGTACACTTCAACTGATCAGTTGAGTATACGGAAAGATAAGTTTACCTTCGCAACGATGTCGCTGATTAATATTTTTTTTTGGCTTTGTCATATAGAACGAGTGGGGAAAAAGTAGTCACTTTTGTTTACGCTTAGCTGTCGTCAATCGTTGTAACGAAGTAATAAGACAAGAAAAATAATTAACTTCTCACAACAAATGCATAAGGAAAACGGTCCACCATCACCGGAAAAACATATTTGTTAATCATCTCGGTTCCACCAATTAAGACGATGCATTTTGTAAGTAAATTTTACATTAAATCGAACAGTTTTGCTACTAGGATTCCCATATAAGCATTATGTCTATATAATATTGTCCGGAAAATCGGTCACTACAGAATTACATAACGATAATGATTATGACCTCTGACATGATTAGGGTATGCGGTACGAAAGACAAAAAAGAAAGGGTGTTATCGGAAACCGTTTGAAAAAAATTAAATGAAATAATTAGCGATATTAATCGGCAATAATAATTTTTTTCATAAATAAATTTTAAAAGCCCCATAGAAGTAGTTGGATGAAGAAGAAAAAGAATAATGTTAGGCCTTAAATTTCAACGATTTCGAGAGCTAAAAAGAGTTGTGCCGATTTTTCTATCAACAATTACAATAAATTTGGGAACTTCAACAGTCTTGTCGTATATAACTTCGCTCCCGCCCGCCCCCTCTGAAATTGCACTCACCGACCGGAAAATATATAGCCGAATAATAAAGCGACTATGATTCAACTAGATGGAAAAAAAGAAAAAAAAGGAATGTTGGAGAAAGTTTCGGCTCTCCAACTCACTCCGATATTTTTCTGGTTACACTATCGCGAAATGCACGAAAATGTTTAATTTCGGCGAAGGTAAGCGGAAATTCTTTTTTTTTTTTTTACTTTATCGCGGTTTTGTCGCCCTTTCGGAAATTTCAAACGTGAGAATTACCGAAACGAAAACAGACCACCTTGCCCGAAAACTCTCGGACATTTCCTCGTACATTTTTCCAATTTCGTTGTGCCAAGGACTGAAAATCGCAAAAAATCGAATTATTGTTTTTTAAAATTTTTCCCGTCAAAAATAAAAACTTTTCTCGAAAAAAAAAAAAGTATAATACGTTCGTATGTTTCGTTTTAAGTTGGCATTGTAATATTCGCCCTCCTCTTCGCCTCACAACGTTTTTTAAGGTCGTTTAAAAAAGAATTTTGCTCGGCTTATTTTCTATCAAGGGTATGATGTCACAGTGCGCCTGTGGTAATGTTGAGTTAAAAATTATATTCGCTGTTTTTCAATACGCATACAGATTCTCACCTGTGTTCATTCTCAATTTGCAGCTCCGTAAACGTTACGCCAGAAATCAGAATAAGTATACTCTCCGTTGACGACCAAATTCATGTGTACTCATATAGATCTCATCAACATGCTGCGTCGACAGTATCAGAGTACAGTATAATGTATATATTAAGTACACATAAATTAAGCGACAAGGGCGCTGGTATCAGTGGCCAATAATGCAGCCATATTCCATCTCGCGTACCTCAGTTGTAGAGTGATAACATACTCTTGATGAAAAAGTCAGTACTACGAACGACTGATCGCAAAGTCATTTTCTAAATGACCTTAAAAAAAAGAAAAAATGCTGGTTAAAAAAAAATGCACATCGGAAGGCGTTTTTTTACTTTTCGGGAAAAATGTTTATTCCTAAAAACCGATAATGGTTTTTTGCGATTTGCAGTCCTGAATACACAACGAAATCATATAGAAGAAAATTTTGCGTAAAAATTCCAGCTTTTGAGTATTTTTCTCACAGTGGTCCTTCTTTGCTTTGGCGGGGTGATTCTCACGTTCGAGATTTTCAAAAGGGCGGAAAAACCGGGAAAAGCTGACTATACTTGAAAAAAATCTAAACACAACATTGCCTGTGTCATAGTAAAGAACGAGAATTTCCGTTTACCTCCGCCAATATTTTAAAATTTTCAAGCATTTCGCGATAACATGACCCAGGAATATCGTGATGAGGTGATGGTGGAGGGTCAAAAATTTCTCTAATATTTCTTTTTTCATCAAGACACACCGCCCACGGCATACTTAGACTTCAAATCAGACTGGGCCGCCAGCACCTGTTTATTCTACTATTTGAAATAGTATATGACCACTTTTTGAAAAATGTGGTGACTTTAGGAATTCAACGAACAATAAAGCTTGATTATCCGGATTAATATAACCAAGCTGCGGCACAACAAATTTTCCGGAAAAATTTTAGATTGAATTTCTATTCGTGTAGTAGAGCAATTTATATGGTAAATAGTAAATATTTAGATTTCGCACAGAATTGTCTTATATTTTATATCACTATGGCAATAGTTTCTCATCGACAATCTTTTTTTTTTTTTTAACCCCCCTTTGGGCATGTCAACAAAGGATCTTCGCCCAGAAACGACACGAGGGAGAAGGATCAAATGTAGAGTCGGTGTCAAATATTGATAAGATAAAAGAAATGAGGATAGGAACAACGGAGGTCGACGGAAACGATAAGATATACGAAGCGTAATAAGGATTAGGAAGTTTAATAACAGATTGAAGTACAAAGAAGTGCGTTCGTTCACGAGGGATGGACATTCAAAGAAGATATGGTCAGGATCACAGACGGCTTCGTCGTCAGAATGAAGAGGATAATTAGAGGGAAGAGTGGGAGATGAAAACGAAAACGTGAGGAAGAAAGAAGAGCATATGGTTCAGACGTAAACGGATAATAGGGACAATAACGGAGCGGCGAAGCGAAGGAAAATCGTAAAACCAAGGTCGCGTGTTAAGATTAGGTTGGATGGAAAAATAAAAGGAAGGATGATTAGAAAAGGAAGAAAATCTGATCAAAATCTAACTTGAAACTTTTTACACAATGGAAGTAAATTGGGAAACGGGAATTTTAGAGAAAAAATAGCGGGAAGATACAGCCAAGGAATCTGCCATTTCATTACCCTCTAACCCCATATGACTGGGGACTCAGAGCATATTAATGCAGATAGCATGAAGAGAGAAAAGAGTGTGAATGAGGGAGCGAATACGGCGGATAAAAAGGTGAGTGCGAGGGGAGATGTGATTTAAGAGGGCACATGGACAGTCTAGTTGGTTTATTCTCACTATACTAAACTGATAAAGAATTTTTATCATTTCTTTAATGATCGCAGAAAAAGTTTTTTTTTTTTTTTTTTCTTGTTGTCAGCTAAAGATAATTTGAGTAACAGATTGAGATCCCAAAGTGCAACGTAGTTGTTTTCTCCCTATAGGCTCTATGGTTTAATCACATCTTTTTCACTCACCCCTTTTTTAGATTAAATTATACTTAAAGACCATCAATTTATTACCAAAAGATGTTTCAAACGTCTTATTTTTTCCTCCAGGTGGGTGGGGGGGTGTATTACGCAAAATTTTCTATTTTCGCAATAATGTCGTAGCTTATAATGTGAAATAGAAAAAGGACTAGCCATAAACGCTCACCAAGCTCAACAATTTACGAAAAGCTTTTCGACGGAAAATAAACAGAATACTCGTTAAGGGTAGAGGAAGAAATTCAGGAGATAATACTAGTAGCGGTCTGAATAAACAAAACACACGAGATATCCTGGTAGCTAATTGCATTTATTGGCTTCTGAGCCCATGTGCAGTTTGAAATGAGTAACTTTCGTAACTTTATATTTTGCGATATTTACAATTGCCGCAGATTAAAGTGCCTACTCTTGTTTAAATATAACTTCATTTCCCGCCGAGTATAAAATTACCGTGCATCCGTGATACCACTTAAGATGGTATACTGAAAATATTTGTCACCTTACGAAACATTAGGGAGGCAGCTTACACATTTTGATATTTGTTCTTATTACTTAGAAGGGATGGAGGATTATTCTACAAATAACAAAAAAAAAAAAAAACGTCTCACATAATAAATCAACGATTCTTACATATGTATTTGTCTGATTTTAAAATAAAAACTGGTAAACGAAACTAAAGCTATCCAGTAAAAAAGGGGAACCAAATCCAATGTGGCAACCTGTCCCTCAGACACAACTGGCACATATGAAGTATTAAAGATAATTGTTTAGTCTTGAAAGTTACACGGTGTATTATTATATCCTGCTCAACAGCTGAGTGACCAAAACATATTACTAAGATCATCGATTCTCTAGCATCTTTAAAACTTCTTCAAACGATTAAATGAAACCTCCTCCAACTGCAACTATTAACGATCTCCTGTTTCAACTGGCCAGAACAGAGCGTTAGTTGTGTTATACGAGGGAATTAGCGATTGAAATTGAGCGTACCGCGCACGTACATATATAGTGCACATAGCCACATTAAGATGGTTTGGAAATTGCATGAAAAATAAATAAAACTCGATAATTCCGGAACAGTTTAACATATTAAATCGAAATTGAACGTATAAGTGTCACAATTAAAACACTCCTTTAAGACATTGTATGACTCTATTCCGGGACAGCTGATTATACATCAAAAAATTGAAAAAAGAGCATCAAGAATACACATGGAATTTAAAACTAGCTAAAAAATCAACCGTTAAAAATTCACACCCTGGTAATTAACGCGGAATTTGAAATATATATGGCGCAAATCAGAAAAATCTTTTCATAACTTCAGAAAAATTAACGATAATCAATTATAATTTAATTACCTCGCTCCTTGCCTTCGCTTTAGTCAAAAACAATTTTAAAAAAAATGAATTTTTCGTAAGTTATGTTGTCGAACTTAAAAAGAAAACAAAACACGCCGTAAAAATGTACATAAAAGGAAGTTTTAAAAAATTATTAAAAATATTTATGTCTACTTTGAAAATAAAAGTAAAACCTTCAACACCGATAGTTGCTTAATGTTAATGATAACATGAAATTAACACTGAATAAAGATGAAATATTTTACGCTAAAAACGCTAACTGGTAAATAGAAAAAAAACTTTAGTTTTCGTCAAGCGGTAGAATACTTAATCGCAAATAAAATTCTTTTGAAACTAAAAAGCTAAAAGATTATTAACCATCGTATATAAATAGAAAATGAGTACTTAAATAAATACATCTGAAAGTTCAGCCAACCATTGTTGAAGGCAGATTCAATTTTTAATCATTGAAAAGTAAGTAAACATAGATATGTCACAGTATATTCCGGTGCGGGAAGATTAGTGGACCTTTCTTAAAGCTCGGTATTTAGGAAAACAAAAGTACACAATTCCGATATGCCCAAAAATATCTATAAACCGCGATAGCCTAGTTGCTACTTGATTATTTTTTTCACTTGCATATAGTAAATAAGCGTTGGTAGTCTCACACGGTAAGTACAAGTAACGTAAGTCCCATACCCTTGATAAGGTATCATGGATTGTGGAATTAAACTTTTCATAATGTAGAAAGTCTAATGGATCTAAGGAGAATACTGGGGCCAGTTCCTTTCTACTTGGGATCCGCCTTTACCTTCTCAGATTTCTCTTGTACCTAATTCTATTTTAGATTAGGTGTAGACCTGGGGGAGCGATTCGGATCTGGAACGAGACAAGTCCCGAACACGTGTCCTCTGGTTTAGTAGCGGTAGGCAATAGTAAAACCCAACTACGTATACCATCATATGCGCACAGGCTGTGGTGTATAGGCGGACACACTTTGGATTGCATTTGTACCGCGTGTTTTGTATAATTTTTTTAAATATTTGTTTTATAAAAAAAAAAAATAGCAATACTGATCGTGGAATGTTTGAAGTCTCAACAACATCTGTTATTTTATAAATATAATTTGATTCTTATATTTCATTTAGACACAAATTTGAACGTCGCCACTTCAACTGAGGAAGACGATGAATTTAAATTTTTATCAGTTTTCTTTTTATTTAAAATTTAAATACTTTACGATATATATTTGCTCGGATCTATTCTAAACTTTCAAATCAAAGTATTAAACATTTATTCCAATCTGCTGTCACTCAAACTCCCTACTCCTTATTGTGCCTCGTATATCTTATCGTTTGCGTCGATCTCAGTTGTTCCTATCCTCAGTTCCTTTATCTTATCAATAGCTGACCGAATCTACATTTAAAACTGATCCTTCTTCTTCGTTTCGTTTCTGGGCGAAGATCTTTTGTTGACATGCTCAAAGGGGGGGGGGGGTTATAAAAAAAAAAAAAAACATTTAAGAATGTAGAAATAACGTGTATAATATGAAAGTTACACATTCGCATATACTGCGCTATTTTTTTCTATATGGAAGTATTCTCACGTTACATGGAAGATTGCGAAATATTTTAGACCAGTAATATTATTACAAATTTCCAAACTTATAACTTTACGTAACGGCCGGTGTATTTTAATTACTATAATATTTCAGATGGTCATATAAATATTGTAAATAAACCTATCTGCCTTTAATTCAGTATTTACTATGGTATAAATAATTAGTTTAGCATAATTTTCTAGAAAATCCGTGAATTTCGGTCTGGTACCTTTAAATTTTTTAGGGTTATATTTCTTCTTTCTTCCTGCGCATTGTACTTTTCGGCTTGTTGTCTACTTACATTTTCACTGATGGTTGTTAAGTTGGTGCTTCTTTTATTCTTCCACATTATAACTTCTCCGAATCTTTTTGTTTTCCCCTTCTTTCTGTTCCACACTTACGGTCGAGCTGATGGCTATTTTACGTTCCATTATTTTCATCTTCTCTAATCGTTTTTCTTACCGACTTCTGATTATTTCCGACTACTCCATGAGTGCTCTTCAGACCATCTCCTCTGCCCTTCCTGATCATTCCTGCGACTTCATTATTCTCCGTATACGTTCTCTCATTCGGACTCTTTCTTCTCTCCGTGGAATCCATATTGACTTGCCGTGGGTTCCTTCTGGGGCATCTCTGGCAATTCCGTACCTAAAAAGGGCACTGTCTGAACGATGTTTTTCGAAACTAAGATACGGCAAATATAAACGTAATAATGAAGGAGCATTATTTCGAAGGGGCCATGGAATTGAAGATTATAGGTAAATGTTTTTTGAAAAAATTACGAAATTCTCGTTACTACTTTATGATCATACCGCTCTCGTATTAGCTCTAGTGAAACACGCTTTTCTCACGGCCTGATATACGAAAATGGCGAAGAAATTCGTTTTCTTCTTTTACCGAATACCATGCCACCTTGAAAAAGTCGGTGCAAATCGGTGACCTACACACTTCTGAGGTTCTCCTTGTGAGCAAAGTTCGGTGTACCTAGCTTTTTTGTTTTATATCGCTGCTCATTTATTTTTAACTAATATTTGTTTATTTTTCGCATTTTTTCTCGGCACGTTTTAACTACGATCTCGGGAATAGTAGAGGCGTGTGTACGCCCGTATCGAAATAAACGTTAGAAGAGTGGCTAATTTTGAACATCTATTTCTTTGCCGTATTCGCTGTAAAAAGATAACAAAAGAAAAAAAAGTAAATAAAAAAAAAATCGGAAGCGAAAAATGAAATCGTCTGCTTCCTAATAGAGCAACCTTGCTAATGCCCGTAAGTGGCATTGTCCAGAACGGTTAAAAACTAGTATTTTTCACGAGCAGAAACCTCTCGTTTTAGACGAGCGCTTCGTGTCAATACTTGTTTTAATTCGTGAAAAGAAGTTGGGTATGGAGCGGGCTATTATTATTATTAAAAAGTACGATTATTTTGCTAACCAACAAGTCAACCTGTCCAGCAGCAGCACGTACTTGGCTACTTTGCAATGAGCTAAATAACAGAGACTGTATATGTTGTGCTACGAGTGAATCGGTGCTTGTCCGACGCACATATACGACAATTAGACTATTCCGTTCGAAACGGGACGCTGTGTCGTTCTTAGGAAGTGAACCGCCGGCGCGGACAAAACGGTTCAATGTCGTGCGCAACGATTCCTCACGAACCGCAGAAGCATTATAACGTTCGTAAATAGCGCATTACCGTTAACCACAGTTTTCCTTGGCAGATCTGTTTTGACCACTCGGATCGAAATCGAGAACAACTCGAAACGATCTTTGAAATCCCGAGTGACCCGAAATGAAAATTCGTAATTCACCGAAATAGTAGTAGTAGTAGTAGTAGTACTGTGTCGGGCTTAGAGTGCTTGGTAAATCTCTTCACAACCTCGTCCAGGGGCTGTGGGGCACTTTCTAAAGTCTACCGTATACTGAAAGTTGAAGATTACGAAAAAAATCACGAAATACATCATGATGTTCGAGCTACGGATTGAACTGAAAATAAGAAACAGAAGAAGACCGAGTTGACAGTTAAATTCAAATTCAGTTTGCCACACTCAAATGCGGAATTTTTATTCACCGAAATAAAAAAAAAAAAAAAGAAAGACAAAAAAAACTTCCCTATATAGAGTACATTAATAATAGAGCGGACGAAAATGAACCGAAAAAAAAAATAAAAAATTACGGCGCCATTTTGTTTTCGTTCGATTTTAAGATCTTCCGAAATGCGAATTTTTATAGAGGAAACGCCAGCTCGTATTTTATCAACTGTATCATTTGAACAGTGCAGCGGGACCACGTTTGTAGATTATTCCGAAATTTGCGCAAATAACCCGCACCCGTGTATAAAACCTCCACCACCATCGTGTTCCTCCATTGATGCTACACATAGCGGTCGGCAGTAGTGCTTAAGGATTTGTCGACAATCGCGATATCAGTGAAACATCGCAACCTACAATGGCGCACCAACTACCGGAAAATGGATTGATTAGGTGGTTCAAAATGTTAACCTAGCCGGTAACTTCTGACGACAGCACTCTCCTGCCACACAGATGCTTGCTAACTAAAAAAAACGCCGTAAAGTATAAATTGTATACCAAAAAAAAGGAATAGAGCTGACGCGAATCATCATCATTTAATCTGTACGGCGACGCCTCAAAAGATATTGACGACGATTAATTAATAGCAACTAATGTTTTAACGTAGTTCGTGATAATAATACTAATAAAACTGGCTCAAATAAAAAAAACAAAAAACTATCACACCATTCATAGCCGAAGGCAATATTGAAAACCATTTGCGCGTAATGCCTCATCATTTTAAAGAGTATATTAGAATCCGATTTAAAGATAAAAATTCTATTACAGGTAAAACTTTCTTCTATAATGAACCGGTTGCGAAGATTTTGCTGCTTTAATCAATTTTTTAAAAGATAAAAAACATCTCCCTTTTTTACTTACACTCCTCTCGCAGGAGGAAAAAACGTGCATGGTTCCCAGATTAAATATCGTTTTACGAGCGATTGAAATGGCGCTCGATGAAAAAAATACAGTTTGAGTCTTTTCGATGATACACCGCCGATATATTTATACTTTGTCCTTTACGATTGAAAGACAATTTTTATCTTAAGAAAAAAAGGAGAAAAAGCTCAATCCCACTAAAACTGTGAAGCTGCTTTATTCCCTAAAAAAAAAAGATAAAACAAAACTTCATTTATTCCTCCCACATTACTAACATTATCTAATTCAAAAAGGATGTAAAATGTTATCTTGGATCGGGACTAACCTCTACTAATAGCGCCAATAAAGTTCCTTATTTTCCTTGCATTCAATTTTTCAAAAAAATTCCGATATTTCCATTAATAATAAATTCATTATATATATATATATATATATAAATCTATCGTAAGACTCATTATTCTATGCAAGTCCTCGTGTAGTTCACGATCAACTATTATAAAACTCCAATACTTCCAGAATAAATTCGAATTATTTTAAATGCTTTCATGCGAATATTATACGTAACTTAAATTACATTAAAAATGCAACAAATTCTCACGTTACTTGATTCTTTCATGGCTGTAAAATAAGTGAACGTGTAGTTACACAACGTAAATCAAGAAATGTAAACGTAAATCAAGCCCCTCCTTCTCTGGAACACGGGGTTCTCCATCACTCGTAATAACTGAGAGCTTATACTTATACAAATAATTGATCCTTTAACTGATTCTCTTATTCTTATTGCACCACCAGCTTTTACTTTTCCCTGCCTTTCATACGTTACATTTATTTTGATCAATTTCTCAAATTTTGAGCTAAGAACCGTTTTAGGTACTCATTCGGTTAATATTATTCACCTTGTATTTCATACTTATTTCGGTAAACCATTCAGTTCTTTATGTTTAACAAAGAAAGCCAGAGCTATCCTGTTAGTAGTGTTTCGTCTTGAGCGGGATCTGGTTCGAATCCCGCTTCTCTTAATTAAGAATGTAGATAAATTCCTCCTGAGCCGAGTTAATGTCTAAAACCAAGCGCATTCACGGGGGGGAAAAAAAAACGCTTTAAAAAAACCATCATCAGTCGCACTAACCAAGCCCTCGTAAAAATGCGGCAAGTGAAAAACTTTTGAACAAAGCAATTTATTTTTATGATTAATATTTAATTTGTCGAAAGTAATAGTATAAATATTTACTGTCCCAATTAAAAGTATCTCGACCAAGTGCAACAGTGAACGAGGTAAAGAAACAAAATGAAAACGCAGATAACAAGCCATTTTTTAGCCAGGTAAAACTTATCCAGACGCGAATTCGCCAACGGAAAGAAGAATTTCCCGCGTTAATTATATACAGCAAGCAGAAATATAATAAACTTTAAATAGAAACAGGAAGAATATCGACGAAAAAACAAAAACAGGTCGCCGGGTGTGGCGTAAATGGTTTGAGTTGTATAATTATAGCGTATTTTAAAAGTAGACAAATTTCCAGTCACTAATTACACGAAATCAAAAGAAAAAAATAAAAACGAGAAAATTCATAATCGGAATGAAATATTTGAATAATATGTAAGATTTACGCGTGGAAATAATCGTAATTAGCTGGTCGCGAAATACTAGGTCTGGCGCAGAAACGATTCACGATGTTACATAATCTGGGGGCTTGATTTCCTTTTAAAAATAGTCTCTAATTGCTCCGCTGTTATGATTTTTATACATTTTTTAAACTAATTCGCTTTCGTTTGTTTTTTCGTTTTTTTCTTAAAACAAGTTACGGCGATCTTACAAGCCCGCGAATAGCCATCGTCTGCAAAATTACAATTTAATTTTGACTACATATTACATTTTGCAATAACTGCTGCTAAAAATAATTCTAAATGAATGCGTAAAACAAAACTAATAAAAAACCGGCCCCTTACTAGTATTATTTTTCTGTTATTGTGAAATAAAATACGCGCTACTCAAACAGACAATGTGCGGCGTCCTTAGACCGAAAAGGATGCTCCAAATTACATTAAGGCAATTAAAGGAATGCGGAAATATTGGAAGGCATACACTATAGATATGGCCGGAAGCGTCGGATAAAAGTTGTTTTTCTACCTGACCGATTTCGGACAAACTTGCAGAAGCTATCTCTAATTGTTGTTCGGAACAAATACAATTAATGACATCTTTAATAATTATACACCTCTATGGAGCGATTGTAATTTCCAAGTCTATGAATAGAATAGTAGAATAAAATAGAAGAAATTCCGCCTTTTTTTTTTTTCTTTATACGATTCGTCAGCTTAATTTTTACTTTTTTAGCTACATCGATTTTTTCATACTCTCATTGAATTGTTTTTCGATATTTTCGGAAATTGAAATTAACGGCATAAAATATTTTTCTTTGTTTTATTTTTGTATCTTTTTCGTGTAACAACAAGGCCGTTAGTAACTACATGTTTACTCGTTTAAGAATAGAGGAAACGAAGGATTCTAATAGGGGAATTTAAATTTTCTATTCTTATTTCCCGCAATGTTGGCCATACCCTAGAATATTATAAATGCGCTGCCTAAAGCCTTTAGCTCGTGAATATCTCTATCCCGCCACCATAAGAATACTCTTCTGTGTAAATTATTTTCCAGACTGCGATCAAATGATAGGTATTTTTAATAATAATACTCGAAAGTTAGAGAATTTCGATTCATCGATTGTTCGCAGTATTCTACGCAGTCGTACGATAGGAATAAAATTATATATTTTAGAAAAGAGTCTAAAAGAGAGAAAAGAAAAAAAAACAATGACGGATACCTGTAGTTTTTAAAAAATCGTTTCGTAAATTAAACGTCTATATTCTTATTTAGCGAAGCAAAAATATTGTTGTTTTTTTTTTTATTTTATTTTTGCAATACAAACACTAGCCGATCAAACGAGTCATATGCATCCGGCAAAGGAGAGGTGGTAAGTTGGATGAAGGCGGAATTTAGGGATGATCTGGGGAAAAGAAAAAAAAAGAAAAAAAAACATATTGCGATTTTCCGTCTCCCCGGATAAACATACACCTGGTACACACTATATTTATACACTTGTATGATTCTCTTTTCTTTTTTTTTTTTTTCTACCTGAATATGAGATATTTCCATAAAAATCCATTATCAGCGTATTATTATAAGACGTTGGTTACCTTATTCTTAGCAATTCTACGGTTATTTCATCGGGAAAATAGACGGTTTATAGGCGGAAGATATAACGGTACAATATACACATTTACTAAATATACTGTATGAAGCGTTTCTGTGTGCAAAGATTCACGGTATATTGCGTTACTGCCGAGATTAAACGATGATTCGGATATATTAACGAAAGACAAATATTGTTAAACACCTGTGTTCGTCACTGCCCTAAGCTCACAAGCAAAAAAAAAAAAAAAAAAACCCCTAAAAACTTCAAAGATTATATTAAATTTGAACAAAAAACAAAAGAAAATTAAATAATTCATTTAGTTATTCAAAAAGTTGTAAGGGAGTAAGTAGAATACGTTTGTTATTAGGAGCCCATCAAGAGCCTGTATTTAGTCACATGGCCACGTCCCCTTTTACTCAACTAATCAAGCGTCAATCCATACCTCTTATATATGAAACTCTCCAGTAAGAGTTCAACACCACACCACCATCTTCTACACCAACTACATCCTTCGGCTTGTTGAAAATATACATCTTCAATGTGCCGAACCAATTACGAAATATCTCAACCCCCCTCACATGCCAAATCAAACACATGCTTTCTCCATAACCGTCTATACATGAAGGGTTTGACTCAGTAACACCACTTGTCCCCGGTATGGAGCTTAGGAGGAGGCTTTAACCAGCCAATTATAATTTTGCTAATCTGTGACGAGTTGTTTGGTGTATTTAGATGTTTGCATATGCTATGACTATGCATTTATCACAGCCTAACCTGTGTAATAATTTGCTAACCGATACTAGTTATTTATGGCCGTGTATGTTCTAAGAATATGTTTTACTGTTTATTAGCTAACTTTTAAGCTTTTCTAACCCCTAACAAATCTGCTGTTTTTGTGTGTCTATGCTTTGGGGGTTGTGGTTTATTATTATACTTGTAACTGCCCGATGGTAATATAACTTGCTAACCCAATATTACCGTACCTCTCGTGTTTGTTCCAACAAATATGCCTCTACGAATGGATTTGATATACCAAGCTAATCGAAATTATGCTAGCAATATTTGTTTGTGTGTATATATATAATTTGATGTATATTTTATATATGTTTGAAGTATCTGCAATGTTTATACGATTTAAAAGATGCATTTATATCTAACTTTAAAAAAATAATCACTAACTAATGGCATATAAGGGGGAGTGTTTCAACTTTTAGAATTTGGAGGTGTTTCACATATATCCAACCAAAACAATTGCAATACTAACCATTCTTGGCGGTTTATTCGTGTTCTGACCTATTTATTTACAAGTGTAATGGTTTGCATGTGAGTAATCAGGATAGATGATTGATAAAACACATTAGTCTGCTAACCTTTATTACTATTAAACTATCCCGACTGCTGAAAAGACTGTGTATAATATTTAGCATAGTTACTCTGCTAGCATCTGTTGAGTCTACCATTTAATTATGCACGGCTCTATGATATTTTCAGTGTATGAAGAGTTAGAACTTACCATCACACTAACATGTGTAAGAAAATTCTAAGAGAACCACAGAATGGAAAAGCCATGTGTGGTGCATGCTTTTTAAAAAAACTTTGTTACACTTTTAACTCATTTAAAAGTAGAAAATGTATATATTTTTCATTTTTATAATATCATGATCAACAGTATTACATAATCGGTAGAGGGAGGAGGAAGGTTAGATGTGAGTAGTTTTTGAGATTATGAGCACTTTTTGGAAAACTAAATAATAAGGAAGCAAAGAAAGATGTAGGATAGCAAAATAGATTCCGCATAGAAAATCGAGCAAAAGGAGATAAAGGGCCCAGAATCTAATTGAAGGCAGGACGGGAAAAGCTAGAGACAACTCCATTTGGCTGTTCAGTAAAGATAAGAGAGAAGTTAAATCATTGTAAAATTCAATTGCGGCGACATGTTGAGGTACAGATTTAAAACAGAACGGTAAAGAAATTCTTCCTCACCTATAGAGGAAGCATTATCGTAAGATCAACAGTCCTTTCTGAATTAACACGGGACTTGTTTTTGGAAATTTTGCCGCTGCATCTATTACGTCACTATCCGAAGGAGTACAATCATTTCGAAACGTTCCACTAGTTTCATAAATTCATCGAATACAGTTATTGTTAACTGATCGATATCTGAAATCGATCGATGTCGATATTTTCCTATTTTTGCCTGTTTTTAATCGTTTCATTCTAAAAGCAAGAATTTTTCCACATATTACTGAAGTAATACCGAAAGGTATAAATAGTAAGATAGACAACACTGATGAGGCAGTGCTAATTAAATTGCTGCTAAGAATTCCAGAAGATTTAACGAACACCAAGATAGGACTACTTTGGAAACTAATAATTAATCGGTGGCTGGTCGATAATATAAATGGGTGACAATAAGTTAGTTCTTAATTGTATATGGGAAAATGGTAGAGAATCGATTATATGTTTATAATTAAAACGAATGTCAAGTGTAATAATATGATATGTGTTGTGTGTATAATATATTAAGTATTAAGAAGTTCTGTAACTATATTTATGAGATGATAAGAGTATTGGGCACCCACAGACAGGTAGTATAGTATGCCTTGTGGGACCTGCAACTTATTTTACGAAAAAATTTACACAGCCGCTTCCCTTATTTTTGAATGTTTACACATTTTGCAAGAAAAGTATCTTGTGCTGTGCGATAATTTTTAAATATATACGTATACTCGGGTAATTTTAACCGTTATTTAGAGAAGCGCTAATTTCATTTTCTCGATAAAAAGTTCGCACATCGGGGGGGGGGGGGATTTAAATTTAATTGTCATTTTTTAAAATAAAAACGGGAAGCCACTTTATGAATTGTAAATTATAATAAAATGGAAAAATTCAGTAACTTTTGGCATTATTATAAGCTGAAAAAAGAAGAAGAAAAATAGGCGACGTATTGTTTTGTTTATTTTACGAGAAGAAAACAGTAGCGTAAAATTTAATTTATTTGTGATCGATAAAATATTCGATTTCATATTAGGAGTTTTCGTATTTTAGTTGTTTTTTTTTAAATATATGTATATATATATATATATATATATATATATATATATATATATAAATAATAATCAGAATGTAAACGAAAGTTGCAAGAGCACACCTGTTCAGATTTTAATTATGTGGAAAAAATGTATTAATTTGTAACGGTATTGATAAAAACAGACCGACATTTCGTCATTAAATATACGTGCGGTTATCAAAATATGAAAATTACGCAATTAAATACATCGAACAAGAATTTTCGAAAATCTCAAAAAAAGAGAATGGACACTTTTCTTTTTTGTCTACTCTTATCTAAATGTGACGATAATATTTTTGGTAAAAAGTCAGCAATCGCTTGTAGGTTAAATTTGTTAATATGTACGAATGAAAATACTGGTTCACGAAGCCTAAAATTTCAGTCGAAATGAAATAACTGATACTGCGTAAACAGAAAAAACATTGAATGAGGCGAATTTTAAAACGGGGTGATGCTAGTCTTACCATTGATTTTTGGGCTGAAAAAAAAAGAAAAAAAAAATTGAACCGTACAAATTACAACACTGCGATGGTAAGTTGTTTTTAAAAATTATTTGACCCAAAAATTGAACGTAAAAAATGCAAAGAAACAAGGACGTAATTTTAACTGTTCATGGCTATGTACTTTTCGCCTTTAATTAGCGACACGTGTAACTTACGACCGGTATTTGTATCATAGTTTAGCCAGAGAAGGTTTTTCTAACTGGTAATAATCGGAGAAGAGATTAATTCAGCGTGAAATTTTACTTTCTGAAGTGGGAGCGAAAACAAATGGTTTCCGCCGATGATGTAACATACTGAAGGACACTGTTACATTAAATTTTCGTTGTTTCAAAATGAAAAAAAAAAAAAAAAAAAAGCCGACTCTTAATTATATTTAAAGGGATGTGGCAGTTTTGAAAAAAATGTTCTCACAGTAACAATAATCAGGTGGACACAGATTTTCAGATCTACTCAAGTTCCGAATTCGTTTTCTTAGAAAATAGGACATATCGTTTCGGTAGGGTTCGTGTCTAACTTATTCAAAAAAAAAAAAAAAAGAAAAATATATTTTCACTAAAGTATTATATTTTTATATGCGCACCACCGTTAACTGATAAAAATAAATACAAACACATAGTTATTTTAAAAATTAAATATATATACGTAAATTAGAGTTGTCTCATTTGAAAAAAAACATATTCAACTGAATCTAAAATTAACGTGTTTTAGAAACGACCACCTCTTTACAGTGCGCAAATTAAACTTACCCCGAACCGATGGAAGATCAGGACTTTGTCGCTCTGCTAGACGTTCCTGAAATTTTGCAACACTGATACTTAATAAATGAAATAAACAGATGGCGTAAGTCAGATCATGATCGTGGAAATTGTGTTCACGTTTGTAATTTTGGAAACAAGATAGAAGTGTAAATGGGGATGGTATGTGAAAGAGATTTTTACTGAAAAAATTAAAAAATAAAAATCATCAAAAATTAGTGGCCGAAAAAAAATTTCAGAACCGAGACTGTGAAACAAAAGTATATAATGTCCAGTGATGAGTGTAGATCTGGAAGGATACATATATCATACAGCAGAGTTGATGACATAACCCCGACTACAATTCCAGGCGAGTAAATCGATGAATGTTATACAGATTCACACGGTTCCGCCATGGAAGCTAAATTCTATTGAACGGAGAAGAATTTTCTCCGTTTTATACAGCGAATGAATATCTCAGCATCAATGTGCCGTGAAAAATGATAACACACCAGAATTAGAAATAAACTTTATTGTTTTTTCGATAGACACGCAACTTGTTTTGTATTATTACACTCTTTACTTTACCTATTTGGCAATTTCCTTCTCTCTTTGTAGCACACGTAATCCTAACTTCTTCTTCTTCAGGTGCCTTCTCCTCGAAGGAGGTTGACTATCCATATGACGAAAAAACTGTTCTCTATTGCTGGCTATTCTTAAGGCTTCTGAAACTTCCCTGATATTCGACCATTCCAGTATATTTTTAATCCAGTCCGTTCTTCTTCGGCCCCGTTTCCCTTCAATATTTCCCCTCGTAGGATAGTTTGTAATAGCTCATATTTATTACTTCTAATTATATGTCCTAGGGGTATTCCAACTTTTTTCCTTTTACCAATTCTCTATCTTTTTTCATTCTGTGCAACACTTCCTTATTGGAAACTTTATCGACCCGTGATATTTTTAATATCCTTCTATACAGCCACATTTCAAATGCTTGTAATCTGTTTATAGATGCCGCTTTTAGTGTCCAAGTTTCCACCCCGTACATTACTGGTAATAAATGCGTCGACGACAACCAGTGCAAAAACTATATCCGATTTTTAGGCGAATATTTACCCACATCGTTAGTAATATCTACGTTGTTATCTCATCACCGTGTAAGTTGTCCAATCTAATAGCTACATATAGAGCAATTAAGGAAAACGAAAAAAGTGATCGTACCCTGCATCCTGTTCTCGTTCGTTCCGGAATATTGCCGGAGTTTTCTCATCCGACAAGACGATATTAAAAATGTGCGCGAATGGAGAAAAATCATCAAATCCAAAAAATGAAAATTCCTTCAACCGACAAACTCTTGGAGCATGTCGCGACGCCCATCACTCGTTCGGACAAGCGAAAGAAGAGAGACGGTGGTTTCTCACGTTTCCTTCGTATTTTTCTTCTCAATCACCGAATCTCTAAGACCGTGCCGCGCTATTATATACCAGAAACGCGAATAAAGATTAGGTAGAAATGTCTCGGAAGAGAAAGCTTCTTGAATTTTGAAATTATAACCGTTCGTTTTCCTAAATTAGCTTCGCAATTATATTACTACTTGTGAAAAATTAGGAAATGCTTGTACGCGTTTTTATTTGTTTTTACTTATTTTTATTTGTTTTTACTTATTTTTACTTGTTTTTATTTATTTAATTTTTTCCCAGTTAGAATAAGGAAAATTCTTTTGTAAACCCGGAGGGATACCTCAGAGCCCTTGAGGGGTAATCCGGGCGCTAAAATAATGGCCTCTCGCCAAATAATCCCGTCACTCCGCGTTTAAAAATATCTCGAGAGTTGTACCGCTCTATATTCGTTCAAGCAGCAATGCCGCGTCAATTGCGACTTCTACTTATAAAATAATTTAGTACACGAACAATTATTCTTATTCTAGTTTCCGTAATTTTACTTTTTAATAGCCACTTTTGCAACGATAGAAAGAAGAAAAAAAAAAATGTGGGGAAAAAGTAATTATAAAAAAAGAAACGTTTTTTTTGAAAAAAAACATAATTATACCCGCGAGTGTTAATTTGTATCATCTCTCTCGGTTAATTGTAACTCCGGTTAATGCGATAGAATGTGTTAATATTCAATTGTTACGCGAATATAATAGTACATTACGCTATACACAACATTAGTATTATTACGGATCTGGTAATAAGTAAATAATTACATTCAATCGATATAGAAAGTGTAGAACTACATTCACCGGATGTGTCTAAATGAAGAACACGAATCGAAACAGGAAAAGTGGCAATGTACCACCGAACGATATTACTAAACATAATCGTTTATTTATTGTTTATTTTTGCTTTTAAACGAATCAATTACTAAAATCTTTCTCGCCAGGTAAAATAAATAGCTTTTTCGGGAATCATTGTCAGTAGCACTGGTGTACGAACACAGTATTACCGTTTGGCCGAGAAATAATATAATACGGGCGCATAAAGCGGTTTATTAGCTGCACCTCCATAGGCCGAAAATTCATTCAGCTGGAATAACATTTTGAAAAGTAGAGTTAGTTAAAAATATAGAAGTACATTTTTCTGCAAAAAAAAAAAAAAGGCGGAAAAAGAAAGAAAAATAAAAGTCCCCCATTAAAAATTCATTTTTATCAGACTATCAATAAGAGCGCGTTTTTTTTTTTTTGTTTCGATTTTGTTCGAACAACATCTTTAACACGATGCTGATGCATTTTTTCGACTCATTCCTCGAAGATTGTTTTTCGGAATTCAGCTTCAAGAGAACAGTTGAAAAGATACTACGCATTCGCAACCTCCTGTTCTACCGAAAACTCTGACGTAATTCTTCTATCGAAATTTGGAAAAAGCCGATAATAGCACGCCCAAAGTCGAGACTGTAGAGTGAGTGCTCTGTCGCAATGTTGTGATTGTCAAGGAACATGGGGTGACAAGTTTTGCAACATGACGGTGAGCGTTCGAAAAACAGTAGTCGAGAAATAGGTCGAACAAATACATCCACGTGGTTAACGCTGCTTCGAAAAAGATAACCTCGCTATTATCGATAGTGGGTTTGATAAAAATGAATTTTTAATAGAATATTTTTTACTAAAAAAAAAAAAAGTCGTTTTTATTTATAATAACGGTTAACGCAACTTCTTTTCAAAAAATATCACTCTAGCCGAATGAATTTTTGGCCTATTATCAAGTGTCTCGTCGGAATGTTAATAAACTGCTTTATACGGCTACATGTTTCTCAGCCAATAAATACTGTGTTCGTACATTGATAGTTACCGGACAAGCTGCTTAATTATTATTCGTCAGGTGTGAGACTGCCATCTAATGCGAAGCAATAAAAGCGGAAATTTTTTTTTTTTCTTTTTTATTAAAATTTTCAAACCGTCGTTAGACCCCGGGCCGTGTATAATATCTAGACTATTACGGCCCGAGAGTCTCCGGTTACAGGAATGCCCCTAATCCACTGTCGCTGACGAAACATACGGTTTCGACAGATTTGAGAATTGACGGAATCCGATTAAAAATCGTCTCGTAGCACATTTCGTATACTATTAGCGAGCAAATTGCACGAGAATCGCCGATCTTAGATTTCCCTTCGAGTAGTAGTTCGAATTCAACGTCGGAACTAGTTGAAAGTTCAGTATCGCCGTTGACTCCATTTGATTGTGATGCGAACAGGATCTCTGAAATAGAAAGAGCTAGAACGGGGCTACTAATAGATAATCTTTGTAGCGAAATAAAATTTGGGAAACCTCTTCATGTGTGTTTGTTGATTTTTTTCGTTGTACTACCATTAGGTTTTTAATTCGTGAATATGTTCTCATAAAAGTGGCAAAGCTGCCTGTATCCGTTCTGTCGAAAAGCCGGCAAAAGGTTCGTATCGATGTGGACCATTGCATGCTAAATGTGGTTTAGCCGGTAACGAGAAATAAACTGTATGAGGAATTATTATATTTTGCCGTTGATCCAGTACGCTTCCCATTTTCTGTATTATTATTAAATCAACGATAATGTATAATTAATTGACGACGGTGTTGTTGGCCTTTTCTCTAGAATTACCAGTATGGAACTTCAATGAAGAATTTTTTTCCCCCAGAATTACTCCGCATTTGTTAAAACGGTATACAGAGGTTAATTCGCCCCTTTCCTTGCTGCTGTCGTTGGTTTTTAATGTGTGTTCATAAATAACAGTTGGCACTTTTGATAAGATTTCTCCCAAGTTCGCCTCATACTGAAACATGATATACAGTAGTAAAACGAACGTCGGCTTATTCGATGTGAATTTTCAGTTCAGAAATGTTGGCTGGTAATGTTAAAAACAACGTGCGTCTACTTCAGAAAGATATTCTCGTTAACACCAATAAATCTAGTTCGACCTTAATCACTTTACATTCCTAGAAAGTTTACCAAAATTTGCGACCGAAATAACCTACTGACAAAAAGTTACTAAGGTACTACACAGGAGTCGCCCCCCCCGGGGGGGGGGGGGGTTACTAGTCAGAATAGAAACGAAAAAGAATCTGACGTAAAATGGAAAGTAAGTGCAGTTCGGGAAATCGGAACGAATTGAAACCTAAACATCCTGTTAAAATTATAAATACAACAAACATCTTAATAATAAAATAAAATACGCATTCCCTTCTCTAGCACTGGAACAGAAAAAAGAAATACATATTTTGAATGAATTTTTTTTCTTACATATACATTATCTGTGCACATATACCTGACAGAAAAGTACATTTTCGCCTAATTAAGGAAACAGAAAGCAAACAGCTATCAGATATGAATACAATATACAGACGATATATCTGAAAAGAAACATCTATATATATTTTTTTTTATAGCGCCATACTTAATTACTGAGCGTCGGCGACTACCTATATCGGTACACTTTTAGCTGTACCGATATAGGTTGTGTTCACAGCGATTTTTTATATGCAGTACGAATATGTACACAACACGCAAGACACTACATTCGGAACAGATTAACATCGTTTGATACAAAAGTGCAGTCCTATTTATGTGTCCGCTGTGTACTGACCTAGCGCGCATATGATGATATGCATGTTTTCCATTGCCTTCCCCACGTGATTAGTAGCGAATATTTTAATTTTTAATTCTTGTAAAGTTCTGTCGTCGCTCGGGATCGAACCCGTGACCTCCGTAACGGAAGTCAAGCGCTCTAGCAAATAGGCTACCGCGATATATATATATATATATTTTCAATTTTTCAGACTCGGATCTCTTTTAACTTGTTCTAAAGAAAAATATTATATTCAATGTTCAAGATGGGTCTCGAGTATTCTTGATAACTTTTAAACGGCGCCGCCACGTTGAAATGTATACATAGTTACTTTTTAATCCGATCGATGAAGCTAAAGACCGGAAACCACATCGATATAAACGATTTATTCGCGCATTTAGACGAATCGTGCGATTAAGAAAAAAAATTTAGTCCCAGTATAAGCGCTGAGAAGAAACGTGCATGTCGACACGATTATCTTATAGGATGTTTTGCATATTGAACTAGCGGTCAGAAAATAAATCTGCATCGATGTAGATTCTTCCGTAGCTGATGGTAATGACAACGAAAATGATCGGTAGTATTGCAAAATTTTATATTCTCATTTCAATGAAAAAGATGGAGCGTGCTATCCATTCGCGAGCATAATTCACGATTTAATTTTAAAAAAAAACAAAAAACAACCTTCTACATTTTAAATAGTAGAGTATATAATTTAACGCTATCTAACAAAATAGAACAATTGAATAGCGACTATAGCGAAGTATAGGGCAAAGGATTTATTACTATTACATAGAGAAAGGATTTAAAGTGAATAAGAACAAAGCGATTCATGCGGTACAGAGTTCGATAAATATGCCGCAAGTAATTATTAAAAATCAAATTGCGTCCATGTCGCCGTCCGATTAATACCATTATAATAGAAACTGGTCGTGCCCGTTTGCAGACTTTGAATGCGAGAAAGTACCGTAAAGCTGCGCGGAGTTCACGATGAAGTATTTCCTCGGAGGAATTTTCAAAAAACCAAAAAAGGGCAATTTAAAGCGCAGTAGTGTGCGTATTCGCAATATTAGCGCGAGCAACTTGATAAAAACCGAAAACAAGTTGGCCAAGCGGATAAAAAGCTTTTTACGCGCCCCGCTAATTAAAAGCTGCGACACCGACTAGTAAACTTTACCGAAGAATAGTCGGAAAGAGGGTGGGGAGGTGCAACTGCTTCGTTAAGCAAGAGGTAAAATTAGAATGAATACGGGTTTGACGAAAGCGACGCTTCTGAAGTGGTAAAATGTTTTTATGTCGGTAAAATTTTTTCTAACCGACCGTTCACAGAAAAAGTACAGAAGAATAAGTTAAACTTTGTAATGAAAATAGAAGAAAAAAAAATTATATGTACATAAATATGTTATTAGACTATGATGATCAAAAATTATGTCTAACGTATATATGTAACTTGGCTAAACATCTATAACGATTTTGACGAAATTCACGAGCTAAGTGTCTTTTAAAGTTGTTAGATAAATCGAAATTGGTCGAGATCTTATCGGCGAGAAAATTTTACGAAACGATCATTTTAGACCGTTGTGTATTTTTGGAGTTTATCGCAAAAGTAATGTATAATAAGTTTATTCTTACTTAAAGATAAATGAATGTACGTTTCGTGAAGAAACGTATTTATTTATACACAACGAATTGTATACCAATTCCCTAATATATATGTACACAGCTGATAATTTGTAAGAAATATTTCCGGCTTATGAATATTTGATTTTTTATTTCTTTTTTATTGCTCCTCACCAGAATACTTAAACACACACAAAAAAAAACAAAAAAAACGGTAATAACAATGTAAACTAATATATGTAACTTTCGCTACGCATATGTTAAATATGTTTCACTGCTTGTGACACTTATTAAAATCTATATAAACTGATTTGCAAGTTACGTTACTAAAATGGCTTCTCGTGTATATGTGTATGCAAAATTGGTTTTACGACTCTGATTATTTCGTTCAAATTCACGAATAATTAGTAAGGGGCTTTGAAATTGATCAGTCTAGATGAACTGGTCGGTCACCAGAGGTACTAACGTTTAAACAGTCGCATGTTATTGTAAAAAGTGAAATTCAAAAATGTAAAGAAACCATTCTTTTTTCGTCAGTGTGATTAAATATATTTAAATTTATTAAAAAAACCAATTCCTCCCATAGAATCATATGAAAGAAAGAAATATTTATTTGCATAAGCAATAACATTACACTCATGATATAGTTATTACTATGTATACCGACACGAGTCTTATCACATAACTAAGTTAATGATTATACATATAAATAAGACATGATATGCAACGTTCAAGTTAGTACGAAAAGAAACAAAAACCTACTGCATGAGAACCATGTTTAACTGTTCTATCACATCCTAAACCGGTGCCTATGCATGTCTTCTGTCTATCGCTCTCTACCTGCTTTTCCGAAGAACTTAAATGAGGTTACGGTTTATGATTTTTTTATTGCGCTTCCGGCTTCCTTCCTTCTGCACTATTTTTTCTGCCGAGTCGATCGCCATCCTTCAAGCTATCTCTTTTATTTCCTCTTTAAGCGATCTTTCCCAATTCCTCATTATTTCGGACTCTAAAGGCGTCCTTCAAGCCCTATCCTCTCCTCTTTCACATTCCTCTGATAGTATCATTCTCTCAATTCGTTCTCTTACCTCCACTCCGCAGTCATCCCGCTCTTATCTTATTGTATTTTGGGGATCCCCAGTCATTCCGGAATTGATGGCAATGACGTAGCTAATTCTTTGGCTTGTTCTGCTGCTGATCGTCTTGATTCATTCCTCAACTATTTCCCTTCTTCAGATATCCTTTATCCACTTCCAATCAAGCCAGTCTTTGGCGGGATATTTATCTCTCCCTATTTTCTAATTGTCATTCACATTACCGTTTTATTCAGCCGATTCCTCGTTCCCTGTCTTGGTTCCATTCTATTCCTTTCGGTCGTCGCTCTTCTGTTGTTTCTCTAATTCGTCTCCGGATCAATCATTCTTTCCTCCCCTCCTCTCGCTTTCGATTTGCTCTATCGCCTTCTCCTTATTGTGTTCTCTTCACGATTGTGATCCTCCTCATATATGTGATGCTGATCGCATTTTCTTCGAGTGTCCTGCTCTTCGTAATGAACGCTCCCTTTTATACAGTCAGCTCTTGTCATTAGGTCTCCCTACTCCCTATAACTCTTCCTTTATCCTCTCCTTTCCTTCATCTTCTGTGGTGCCTGCACTGCTGTTCTTTGTGCGTCCATTTCGGACCGCCTAGCTGTTTAGTTCTTTAGCTTAGATTTTCCTGTTGTTGGGTCAGTGCCGCTGGTAAGCCCAATTGTATTATTGTAGTATATAAGTTAACATATTTAAAGTACTGTAATAGGAAATATTATTTTAGATGATGGTATAATTGTAATGTAAATGATAAATAATGAGAGTGTGGATTTTGTAGTATAGGAATATATAAGTTAACACTTTTTATGTTGTAACAGAAAGTAGTACTTAAGTTAAGCTGATGTTATATTGTACAAATAAATGATATAATTATGTTGGAAACCCCGCAGACGGGCTAGTGCCTTGTGGAACCCGTAAATTATTATTTTAAAAAAAAAAAAAAAAATTGGGACATTTTGCGTTACATAAAATTCGGACATTTATTCTAATGTTTTCTGCTCACCAAACGTATGTTGCCAAATTGTTTTTTCAAATTTTATTATCAACTATTAATTTTTCCGTTTCCATTTGATTTTTAGGCGAAACGAGACCAAACCGTTTTTTCAAACTTCTTCCCTAGATGAATTGCCGACTGTTCCACTGGTTCCATCGTCGCACGCCGGTAAATTTTTGTTCCTTTTTTTTTTTTCTTTTTTACCCTGGGCTTGTCAACAACTGGCGATTACCCATTAACACGTGTGCAAACAGTAAAGAATCGCAAGGAATGGAACCTAATTAACAACACTATACTAAAGTTGTAGAGAATAACAATCAGAGTCATTAAACGCCTAATATCCCTTTATATTTTCTATTGAAGAGCAAAAAAAAAGAAAAAGAAAAAGAAAAAAAGAAAGGAACTTAACTGTCGATTGATTTAAAAATGATTCCTCGAAAATACATTAAAAAAGAATTATTCGCCGCGAAGAATGTTAAAAATTATTAATCGGAACACTAAACGATCGTGTTGTTATTTAACCGACGGATAACGTGCGGGTCCAGCCTTCGCATTACCCCAGGCTAAAAACGGCAAAGAAGCCTTGGACCAGTTATTCGATATATATTGTTGACGATAGGCAGTACGGCATACAACAAATTTCAGTTGGACCCTCTGACCTTTTAATTATCTTCTTCTACGAAATGTAGAAAATGAATAAAATCGCGTTCTCAGTTCGAAGCGTAGAAAAAAAAACATATCAAAAACAACTAATACATATTACATATGTATATGATATATATATATATATATATACATATATATGTATGTATATATAACGTATATATGTAGGCACGCGGTGTACATGTAAATGTAAAAGCGGCTGTCTTCTGCTGCTTCAGAAATGTCATAACCTCCTGGACAATTTGTTGGTCGACAATTAAAACATCGAAGAAGACAGTATTTATAGTAAACAGTGCATCGTCTACACACACAGAGTCTGGCGCGCGCATAATGCGAACGACGTAGCTAGTGTTGTTATAACACTTATTAATTATTGTCCTAGACCCAGATACCAACTCCAAAACCAGTCTTAATTTACTGCACTATCTATATAGTCGCGCTTGCTTACCTACACGTTTACGTACCTCTATAGCGCGTATATATTTAATAAATATCTTTATAAAAGTAAAGTATGCTCCGTACAGAATAGCATAAATCGGAATAGAGCGCGAAATTCGACGAAAGAAAAACCAAACCTCAAAAAATATCAGCTGTTTCGGTTACGTACGATTGATTTTTCAAGCCTATATCGCGCAATTTTACTTCGGCGTTGTCACTTTTCGTACCTTTAGCGCTAGTCTCTGTGGAAGTATGCGCGCGCATCCGCTCCTTTCCAACTATGCCAATTGAATCGTCATTAGGATGACGATGACTGACTCTTTCGATTAGCTCGTAAAATCAGATATCACAGGGCATCTTCGTCATCTATCCGTCGTTACACCGGCTCAACCTTGTCCGCACACAGAGACCACAACTCCTCTAATTGAAAATTTATTTCTCTAGTCACGATCGATCAAATTTCGATTTAAAAACGTTTACCAATATAAACCGGCTGTGACGTAACACTCTCCTCTTCGGGCAATGACAATCGACAATCCACGCGTCGTCGCACATATGCAGCCTCGTCAATAGAGGTAAATTTAATCTCTTTCAACGTGAACTGGTTCGCGAATAGAACAAAAAAACAAAAAAAAACAGAAAAAAAAAACATAAAAACTATCGTGGCGCTGAAGAGGAGTTTAAAAATAATTAACCGTCGTCGTTCCATTGACATTGCAACAACAACATCGGAGCGCTGCGCGGAGGCACGTTCGCAATCAAGTTCAATAAAAAATGTCGAAGCTCGACGCATTAGCGTGTCTTATGAGCTTTTTGTCGTCTTTCAAATGATCTCGCGAATTCGGTGAAAGTGTGGATTTGAGCGAAACGGCCGCGGATATTTTAAAATATTACAGCGCTAGACGCGATGCAGAGAGAGAGAGGGAGAGAGCGGTGTAGCAGGTACGCATTATCACTCTACTACACAATGGGGCATCCTCTTGGACGTTTTTGTTTGGTGGAAACGGCACCCGTAGGCACCTAGTTCACTTGCAGATCTCCCACGAGGGAAGTTCTACAAGGTCTCTTGAATTAATGCTGTTAATCATCTGTCTTTTCTACATCCGAATTCCGACGTTGCCCGAACGTGTTTTTCAAAAGCAATATTTTTTTAACGATTATCAGCGATGAAGTTAAAAACTTATCGGTTTATTATATACTAAATCACTTTTATTCTCCGGTTTGAATGCACTGGTGGTTTAAATACACTTATTTTCTCCTGGCGGTCTTCCGATATTTTTTCTTCTCGTCATTAACAAAAAAAAAAAAAACAAGTAAAATTAATTCACGCAACTCAAAAAATTCTAGAGACTGCTGAATTACTCTACCAAACGTAAAAAGTTATTTTTCGAAGGGGGAAAAAAGTATCACGGATTATTGCCAGTTTGTGTCAGAAAAACGTCGATAAATATGAATGTATAGTTTTTATTCCAGGCGAGCTATAAAAATACCGACTATTTTTAATTATCTAAATACAAAAGCAAGTTTTCGAGATTAAACAGTTAAAGTTTTATAGTACTTCAGCCGATCGCCCTCTGGATCTTTTTCTTCAAATGTAGCTGAGCAATTGAATTTGATTCGTTCCTTTTTGAACTTTTCTAAAATAATTTCGATAATAACGTGTGGTCGTCGGCTGTTTTTTCTTCGTCAACCTCCTTTTAGACACCTTTTTCGTTAGTCGGATTTTCTTTGCCCCCCACCCCCCCACCATCCGAAACTCTCCTTTTCGAAGACACTATTTATCAAGTATTTAAAACAACATCTAATTTTCTAGGATGTAATATCAAAACAATCACTTCAAAAATTAATTAAACCCATATATACAATAGTAAACGACGGTAATTTTATATTTTATGCACCGCGTTCTTTTTAAAAGATAAATTATAACCGAAGAACGTTTGCAATAATTATGTTGGCTCTGTTTTTCTGTCGGCAAACATTGATCTATTATTTAATCATATCTTTTAAAATCGCAACGCAAATTACACTAAAAAATAATTTGTGGAACAGGCGCACTTTTCAACTTTAAAATTCGTATCTTTCTTATTATAGCTGCCGAAATGATCAAATTTATTTCATGACGCGAACTTCCTTTTTGTTAATCGTTATCAAAGTGCCATTTCCGAGGTCAGTATTAACTACTTTTTCCGTATATCCGAAAAATTAAGTTTGGGAATGAAGTGCATTCGCGCATCTGTTTGTTAAATAGTCAATAAAATCTCTAAGGTTGAGTATCAAATAGAATGCCCTAGAAAGTTCTCTTCGGAGAGGAACATCTGAAATCTTTAGTACGAAAAAACGGAAGAGAGAATAAATTAATAAATTTAGATTTAAACATCCCCTGCAGGAAGCTAACTAATTTTCATTCGTCTCGAAGAATATTATTGAAAATTAACCGAAATATTTGATTTTAATTCCGTTTAAATTATTAACTGTTTTTAATCTTTTTTTTTTTTTTTAAATTAAAAACGGATTATTCCTCCTCTAGATTTTAAACAACTAATAGAAAATTTATTCTAATTAATACGTAATATTTTTTGCATTTCTATGAAAAATTCTCCCGACTAGTTGTTTCTAGCGTTGTATCTAGCGTTGTTTCTAGCGTTGTATCTAGCGTTGTTTCTAGCGTTGTTTCTAGCGTTGTTTCTAGCGTTGTTTCTAGCGTTGTTTCTAGCGTTGTTTCTAGCGTGTTTTATTTTTAATATTCAATCTCAGAATGTTTGTTACAGTATTTGTATTTTTTTATTACTTTATTGAGTTTAAGACTAGTTCTAATTATTTTTTAATACAGACTTTTAAACGTACTTTTTAGGGGAGGGGGTGGAGGTTTGTCAACTATGGACGTTAGCGAAAAAGAGGAATTTGCCGATATTCTTAATATACAGAATCAAAATTCAAACAAGGCTCTACCCGAACGACCTAGCCAACTCTACGGTAGTTAGCTGTGCAATAAATAGTTTATTTTATTTCGGTATTATTTATATGCTTCTAACGCACTAATAAATGTGTTTACCACAATGCACTGAAGATTATTATATTCTTTAATTTATAAAAAAAGTTGTATTCGATAGAAACTGCGTTTCCCCTCGGTGACATACGCTCATTGCCTTGAATTAGCCTATAATGATTATAGATTATACGCATATTTTGTGTGCGAAATGACATTCTAAATTGCGAGGTACTTCGTTTTCGTTTCAACAGCGGCACGTTTCAGGTTCTATTCGCAATAATTCAGATTTATCTAAGTTAATGCATTATTCGATTATGTCCATTTAATAATAAGCTCATCGAACTCTATTTATAATCTTTAAGCGACGACGCTGTTTTCTTCGATCAGTGTATATGCGAATATTTTGTTTGCAAATTTCGTTGTTTTATCTACATATTTCGAGTAACACTAAAAATAAAATTTGAGATCACTCGGCCTGTTGGCTGATCACCCCAATCGTTCCGCTTATTTACATCCGTTATTAAGATTAAATATAGGTGTCTGTTCTCTACATCAGTATACTTTGTGAAATATCGGTTACCATTTTTCAATAAACACCAGTTATCAAACATAAAAAGAAATATTTAAATAAAAGCTTTTCATTCGTGAATGCAATAAAAATAATAAGGAAAACCATTTTTGCACATTTTTTAAAGGAATGAGATAAAAACGTTGACACCGCTTTGAAATGTTACTTTTTAGACCGCCAACGTTTTTACTTAATTCTGTTAAAATAAACCGCAGACTTACATACGCAACTCACACATGGTTACCTACCGCAAAAGACACCGGCTCCAACCTGCAGTATATGTAATTCTGATCTTTCTGTTCTCCATATTTTCACAAAATGTCAATTCCCTCAGATAACACACATAACCTTCCGTCTAATATCCTCTCTGATGACGACCCTACTACCCTTTCGAACCTAATCAGTTTCCTGCACCTTGAAAAGTTATGCTACGCAATATAAATTAATTAAATTCATTTAGTTAACATATATACATGTCTACGATTTATCGGTGCCTCTAGCCGATAGTTGCTGCGCATGGCACGTAAATTTAAATAAATAAATAAATAAATAAACCGACAATTTAGTGGACCGGTAAAAATTATTTTTCCAATTTTCATTGCATTAATAAATTTCCTGAGTTTTTCTTTAATTTGTGTTATTTTAATTTATAAATGGTATTCTTGGAAATCTTGGAACGTTAATACCACGAAAAGGGCAAGGCCAACTTTTACTCAAATTGGCGCACCCATATATATGTAGATTTAGACTTATAGAAGATTTATGAAAAAAAATTGAACAACAAATTGCTTCTGATTAATTTTTTGCGGATATATCGGGTTTTAGGTTGGAAAAGAATGATGCAGAAGGGCAATTAAAAATAAAAGTCGAACCGATTATATTATTTTTGGCTATTAGGCAAATCACGTTATTTAATCGTGCTTAACTATGGGAAAACGCGCTGGAGTTAGATGGATCTTAATAATAATCTAAACGTCAATCTTTCATCGATCAATTCTGTCACGCCTACAAAACAAGTATGGCAAAAAATCAAATCGATAGAAAAATCGTCAACTCTTCATATTCCAACTTCCATTCAAATCAGAAATCACGAAATTCTTAATAATTTCGAATCGCACTTTGCGAATATTTCTAGTGACACAATAATTAGGTCCGAGCAATTATCGGCAAAACAGAAAACAAACACCTTTCGGAGTTCGATTTTGAAAGTTTGCAAATTTAGAGCCCCATAATCAAAATATTTCACCTCACGAACTGGAAAATTCTATAAAAGACACGAAACCAGCCTCAGTGTAGGGCAGCAACTGACCTCTTCTACATTCTTCTATTGCAAACAAATTCCGGACAAAGTCGTAATTACTACATATTTTTAATCGTATTTGGATCACCTACGTTTTTCTAGATAAATGAAATTTACTCGAAACAAAATCCCCCATTCTAGTCAAATTTCATTAACGTCAGTTCTCCGTAAAGTATTCAAACGAATAAATCGACTCTGCTGCGAGCTCAAATAATCTTCTTTCTGGTAAACAGTGTGGTTTCCGACCTGGAAGATCCACGCAGGATCAATGTTGCAAAATTCCACTAACAACGCTTTGCCACCAAACGTCATTTACTGGGCCACATATTCTTCGCCATTCCAAAAACCTTTGGTACAGCATGGCGCAATAAAATACTTCAGACTTCGCATAGCTTCAGTTTCCGAAATAATTTACCTAAATTTATATCTGCGACTTTCTTGCGCACCTTTCAGTTCTTATTGGCGGAGTAACTTCAGAAAAATTTGAACTATAAAATGGCGTTCCTCGGGGATCAGAGTCTCTCTCTGTTCAATCTTATTATAAATGATATAGTCGATAAAATTAAAGTCAATTGCGCTATATTTGTCGGCGATTTTACAATATTCATATCTTGCTCGGACTCAGTTCTGGGCCAACAGATTTTGCAAAAAGCAGTCGACAAATTACAAATATAGACCAAAATTTTTCGACACTTGCACCTTATTATTTTCGCTGTAATATTGACCGTTCAACACCTCTCATTGACTGACCGAAGTATAAAACGATGCGCTTAAAATTTTCACTCCCTTCATCACGTGTTGAGCTTCTCGGCGATGATGAAAGAATAATTTTTCGACTTTTCGGATTTCTCAAAGCGACAGACCTCATAACCATATTGTGATACAATTATTCGTCGTGCTTCTAGTCCAGAGTAGCTGTTGTATAAGGCACGTTAAATATAAATAACAAAAAAAACAAAGGAATTCTCACTGATCGAAATTTAATTAACTAATTTAAAAATTCGCATAAGAAGTATCTATTTTTTTATTTTGATTTTTTTACAAGAGAAGCATTAGTCTTCCAGAAAAACTTCTTCAACTCTGATACACAGCTTCCTTTGAATGTTTCATTTAAATTTTTATCAAATCCCGCTCATGCGAGAGCTACGTTTTACTGCAATAGTTAAAAGACACCCACATGTTTTCTTGTGTTTCTTAAATTTTACTTAAAACATTCTTTTATTAATATTACACAGCGTCATTTAGTAGAATATTTCATAATAAGGTTTCTGCTTGGAGCTGCATGAACGTGGATTCTTCGTACTATAAGCAAAAAGTGGAATCAGGTTGTAGTGAAGGTAATAAGGTGTATTTAAACTTCCTAATGCGATCATATGCCTATGCAGCACCGTATCTGGTAAACACAAAATTGGTGTGTTACAACTTTTTCCTTTCTAAAACGCGCGTATGATATCCGTATAGGTCCGAATTATCCCGGATTGTGCAAACGAATAAAAAATTTGATGTGGGTTTCTGGAAACTGATTATTTTCCGGAAACCCACCACAGCCATCAAATTTTTTATTAACTTCGTCTGATAATAGAAAAGGAACTTTAGATGAAAATGTATACTACTGCTTTCGTTATGCATTAGAAGAATAACGCGCATTTATGATAACATTCACAGCAGTCTGATTTGTAACAAAGCATTCGCTAACAAAAATTTGTGTAGAACTGACGGAGCGTATTAGGAACTTTGTAACTTCTCGTTTGATTTTTGGCTTGACCTGTTGCGATAAAGTTATCGGCATCATACATTAAAGCTATATATATATATATATATGTACTATATAACTCGGCCATTTTGACTTTGCAAGGGGCTGTGACCCTTGACCCCTCTTGCTTACATTTCTGTCTCTTTCTCTTCTACATTTTGTATAAAATGATCAAAATTTACAATGTAATTCTAAATCGGTCAATATGAATATAATAACATAATCACAAAAATCCTATCCTAACATTTAACTTTACATAAAATTTGGACATTTTTTCGTTCCATAAAATTGTGACATTTTTCGTTGCAAAATCTAATAGGGGCCGGCCAAAGAATTAAGTTGTAATTAATATATATAAAGTCGGTAAAAATTAAAATATAACAAACGTTACATAAAATTGGGGCATTTTTTCTAATAGGGGATGGCTTAAGAATTACGTTGTAATTAATATATATAAAGTCGGTAAAAATTAAAATATAGCAAACGTTACATAAAATTAGGACATTTTTTCTAATGGGGGCCGGCCTAAGAATTACGTTGTAATTAATATATATATTTAGTATCAACCTAACATTTCAAACAACCATACGAGTGCCAGTCATTCATTAGCACCGGATTAAATTATATACTAGTAAAGTTTAAAGGAAAAAAAAAAAAATAGAGAGGATACCGAACTTATTAAGTATAATGTTTAATGATAATGACGGGGTCAATTTTTGTCAAAATAGTGTATGATGGAGGAGGAGAAGTTTTGACTTCGAATTTACTAAGTGTTTTTAGACTGAAATTTTTTGTAAAGAATTAGAATTTATTTTTGCAACATTATCGGTAAGCGTTTGATAACGTGTATCGCAATATTGTTCCTATTTTGTTCCACCAACTGGGTTTTGGCCGGATACCAGGGAGATTGTTACAGACTTGTTTTTTTCTTATTTTTTTTAGTTTCGTTAACCAATTTTTAGCTTTTTAATTAGGAGCTAAACGGTCGATGCCATAGGGAAAAAAAGAAATCAGTTGAAAAACGTTGGTTAAATCGGCAAATAAGTAAGTAAAGTATTTATTTTAGCGCACGTCGAAAGTGATTCAGTCTAAAAATAAAATGTTTAAAAGTTGTACAAATCTGAAATTACACGAAAAAAGCGTTGAATGAACTTTTTGATCATCAAGTTTAATTTCATTATAAATAAACGAAAGTTTGTGCATTTTAAATTAGCAGAGAAAATAAAAAATAAATTAACCTCCCGCTGTATGTTATTCTTTCAAAGATACCCTACTTTTTTAAACTTTTGTTTAATTGCGAGAAATTTGAAGACAGTAGACATATTTTTTTTAATAAATTGATATCCCTCGGAAGGTATCCACCGTATTCCCTGCATCATTTGCTAGGATGCGGAGAGAAGGCTCAATTTTTGATTTTTAAGTTTATTTTTCAAAACAAGATTGTTATTTAACTTATTTGTATGGAGGACTATTTTATTTTTTTATTTTTTTTATTTTTTTATTTATTTTTTTTTTTCCTTCGCTCCCGGAGTTTGTTTATCCTTACTATTCACAGGTATTTATAATAATAGTTCTGTCAAGTGCGTCCTATATTAATTGAATTCAACCAGAAGATATGATCATCGCCGACCACGAAGATATGGTGCAATTTGTACCATCTTAATCTAACGAGCAAAATATTATGGCTGTTCAGTTGAGTCTGGAATTTCAAGTTCCCGGGTACTGACCAGAACAGTCAGGTTATTGTATAAATGATTCCAGGCAGACAGGCTGTGGGTAATGTTAATTCATTTACGGCCATAGTTGTCCGGAAATTCAAAAAAAATATATTTATCTTGCTCAGTTGGTCCGGATAGATGGCTGGTGAATTGTCCTTGTCATTAGATTTTCATTTGCTCATTTTTCCAATACGTTTTTCTTTATTCATATAAAAAAAAAAGAGAAAAAAAAAAAGAAAAAAAAAGAAAAAAAATGAGAGAAAAAGAAGAGGAGAAGAGAAGAGAAGTGGAATAATTTAAACTTATTTTGATATGGAAGTGGTCAAATGGTAAGCTGCTTAGCCGCCAGGCCATAAAAAAAAAAAAAAAAAAAAAAGATACTACCGCAATTTATCTCGAATTTCTTTTTTATTTACCTGTTTTTTTTTTGTTTTCTTAAAAATAAATGAAAAATAAATTTCTCATTTTAACAAATTTAAATTTACGTAATTTTTAACATTTGTTAGTTTCATAATTCTTTTTGCTTGTACGTATTATCTTATTTGTTCCGATTGATGGAATTCAACACCATACGTGGGAACTTGCCCCAACAAATACTTCCGCTACATCAACAACAGCTAACAAGTATATCTCCGACAGCGTGGACTCGTCGTCTATAACGATTCTACTTGAGCAGCAAGCTGTTCGAAGCGCATGAAACTGGAGGAGCACTTTGAACAAGTTTATCACGCTACAAATTAAAGAAGTCATGAAATCGTCCCTGTCCATCGGACGTGATTAACAACAGCGGCATATATATCGCCAATTACAATCTTCCATGGTAATATAATAATCGACACGATGTCCTTATTGATTGGCGCAAAAATGTCCAACCTTTAAAAAAAAAAAAAGGCTGACTTCCTTTCTTAACAAAGTTGATGTTGGATCTGAATTAAATTAAATTGTTAACTCGGTGAAACAATTTGAAAAATAGCTAACGGCACGGGAATAGTCTCTGGTTGTCTATTTTTTTCGTTTTTTTTTCCGTCCGTGACAAACAGTAACCAAATTTTAAACACACAACGTTCATAGTTGGCGCACCGCGAATAATAAACAATTAAAATAAAAAGGTTTAGCTCGTCATATAATTAAACGGGAGAAATATTCTCTCAAGAATATACCCTTTTAAATAGTCTCCCATATCTGCAACTTATCCGAACGTTCCGTTCCGGTGGCCTTGACCATTCCGATGGCTTCTGTAGTAATTCTGACTCATTAAAAGTGTGCCCCAACTGTGACGAAAATCATGATGTAATCTCTGATTCTAACGCATTCTAAGATCTAAAGTCAACAAAAACAAAAAAAAAAACGCAATGCCGCATGTTCAACCACCCGATTTCGCATTCGGTCAGGAAGCAACGCCTCCGCGGTTCATTCCACTGCTTCCTCATCGCAGCCCTCAACAAATTCAAAGATTCCAAAGCTTGTTATTTCCAAGTTAATTAGGAACTGCAATTTAAGTAAAATTATCAGCCTTTCTATAATTTGTAAGATTCGCTTAAATTTAGACACTTAATATCTTACTAGTATTAATCTGGTTGTCTGGAATTATGTCATTTTATACTTGGTAAACAACACGAACTAGATAAATTTATGATTAATAATGTGTTTCAGAGTTGGGACTTAGGACTAAATATCAGACAGCAGATAGAACTTGCCGACCTATTCGATCTACACAACGTAGCGATGGTGCCGCCTTGTTAATTAATAATCGCATCAAACATTCTATTCTTTTTCGACCGTGCTTGCAATGCAAATAAACGGTCGGGATTTCCTTGTGCAACATTAATTGGCCGAATTCTTGACGAGCCACCACCATCAATAATAATATCTGTATAATACGCAATATATAAGCTAGCAGATAATAGTAGAGGATTCCATCTGACACCTCTTTAATGGACAGTAACGGAAAAGATATCTATGGGATTTCTCCGCGAAAAAAAATAAAATATAGAACTGTTTTAACGATAACCTTTCAGGGAACACACTTCCGAAATAGCAGCCTGTATATTCCCAACAATTCTAAAGGCGTAATTGATTTATTTCCTCCTGCTATTTCCATCGGTCATCTATCTTTAATTATTTTGATTTCATAAAGATCACGATTTCACATTTCCTAAACGTGCATACTTCATAAACGGGCCAACTGCGACTACTTTAGCTTTACGTATTAAATAACTTACATTTAAACAATACGCCAATGCACCATTAAATAAGTGGATGCTAAACTAATTTAACCAAAATCACCGCTATTGAATTGTCTGTCCTGGAATGGAAGTAATCTGCTTTTCCATTAAATTCATTTTTTTTTTATTATTATTATTATTATTAAAAATGGCAGTGCCCGTCTGCGGGTGCCCAACACGCTTATCATCGTTTATTTAAAAAATATGTTACAATAATTTTTTACAATTATACTATTAATTTTCATACTTATAAATGGTGAGAAAAAATAAACTAAAAATAAAATAATAATATTAAAACAAAACTAAAAAAGGTAAAAACAAAGAAGAACTACTTATAATTATACAATTTCATATTACTTGTTCGACAAATATATAGGAATTGTCGATTCTCCGCCACAGCCAGTTCCCAATTTATCTAACCTAATGTCACTCATTAATGTTATCAACGAACCGTTGCTTAATTAATAATTTCCAAGCTCATATTTCTTTTTGCATTATATCTTCTGGGATTCGTTCTAGCAGCTTAATTATAACTATTTCATCCGTATTATCAATCTTACTATTTATGCCTTTCGGTCGAATAAAATATACCTCCCTATTACTCCCCGTTGTCCTCATTGTAGCTATTGATATATATATATATATATATCTGTGGTGTCTTATATTCAAGCAATCGGTGATAAAAGTAGCACATCCTCGGACACATTTCATTTTTCTCTCTCCATTAACCTGATCGTTATTAGGGAATATTATCTTTAAGCATTTCTTTTGCTGATCACTAACTTTTTTGATTATCATTCTTTTTGCTTCATTCCATACATGATTCTAGACAATACTATAGCGTTATAATATACGCGCAAACTACCATATGGTATTGAAAGAGCCAATTTATAAAGTGCCGGTATCATTTGCCTGATTTTATTAGATAAATGTATAACATGCTTGTCCCAAGATTCTGTCGATGAATTAGTCCTAAATATTTAATCGCTTCTGTCGTTTTCAGTTGTGTACACCCACAGTTCAAAATAGAAAGACAGGTAATTATGTAAATAATTATTGTTGTGTATTTTAATAAATGCTTTATATGTTCTATATCTACCGGACGTTCTTCTTATACAGAAAGGCTTCGATTTTTTTATATTAATAGTTAGATGTTTATCATGCGCCCACCTACACATACTGTTCACATCCTCTTGTAAGAGTTTTTCGGCCTCATGGATGTCGCGGTGCTTGATAACGAGTGCTATATCATCCGCGTAAGCAACGACTGTCGGGTTTTTAACGAATTTACGAAGGGAGAGCTGGTATAGATCAAAAATAACAACGGAGCCAAAATAGTTTCTTGTCCCACCCCTACTATTAATGTAATTTCTTCTCTACTTAATTCTTCATCGATTTTTACTACGCTTTTCCTATTACACAAATAACTTTCAAACCATTTATTTTTCCTATCTATGATTCCTATTCCTTTCATATTTCGCAATAATATTTGATGGTTTACCGCATCGAATGCTTTACTAATGTATATAAAAATTATAATAAATTGTTTGCCGTTTGTCAACCCCTTATTTATCCTGTTTGTTAATACTCTTAACAAAGAGACTGTTAAGTTTCCTTCTCTAAAACCAAATCGCATATTATGCAGCAACTCGTTTCTCTCCAAATAATTTCTTAAATGAAACGCAAGGTATTGTTTTGCTAAAACTGAGATTATAGTAATCGGTCTATAATTGTCACTAGCAGTCGCCAATCCGTTTTTATATATCGGTCTAATAACGCCTGTTTTTAATCCATCAGGAATCCTACCTTTTTTAATCGAACCGTTAATTATCTTTGTAAGTAGTGGGGTAAATCTATATTTATTTTTAATATCCGAAGCTCTAATACTATCCCATCCTGGGGTTTTGCGAATCGGTAATCTGTTAATTATTTGTTCAACTTGTTTGTTTGTAACAACTATTGGAATATAGAATGACGTGAGTGTCAGCTCTAAATTATCGCTATTCAATAATTATTACACGCTTGAGCACAATGCAGTTCTGGTTGAGAGAAGTGATCGATAAATTTATTCGCCGCATGTCTTGCACTTGCAAAGTGTCTCAAAATGACCTCATCGATTGAAGATTTGTTTTTATTGTATACTATATTTTTGATTATCTGCCTTACTTTTTTGGTATTATTATTAGCATGCTGCATTTGTTTATTGTAACATTCTAATTTCGCTTTCCTAATTTCAGTTTCAGTTATATTTCTGCATGCTTTATACAACTTTTTATTCCTCGCGTTTGTTGTATTATTTTTACTGCGCTTATAGTAAATGTCCCTAATTTGCATCAAGTTTAACATTTTTATATTCATGCGGTCATTTTTAAATGAAAAATTATTTTCCTTTGTGTACGTCACCTGCTTTCTACATTCCTTATATAAATTATTAAATTTAGATTGTATTTGCGAGCAAATATTTTCGGTGAAGTCAATCTTTTCAAGACTATACCAGTCATAACTTTTAAGTTTACAGTTCAGCCACATTTCGTTTACCCGATTTGTTTATTTGTCCTTTCATGTTTTGATAAGGGCACCTATTAATGCGAAATACACAACCAATAATATAATGATCGGATATTTTTGAATCAATAATTCCTGCAGATTTCTTCCGCTGAGCTTCTAATAAAAATATCATCTATACACGATTGAGTTAAATTACCATGCTTAAATTCCTCTCGTGTTACATCATCAATCAATCTTATACACCCACACACCACCATAATATTTACAAAAAATTTCCGATTTAGTATTACATTTTGATAGATTTATATTAAAGTCTCTACATATTACAAGTTCTTGTTTATTCTCAGTCTGTTTAGTAAATAAATCTAGCTCACACGAGAATTTATTAATATTACGGCTTGGTGATCGGTAAAATGCAAAAATATTCGTGTTGTTTTCTTACTTTGTATTTCTGTGTCAACAGCTAGGCACTCGAACGCGTTATTATTATATTCAGCATAGAAGTTGTATTTAAAACTATTATTGACAAATATGGCAACTCCTCCAATTAATTTATCTCGTTTTTTATCGCTATAAATAGTGAACCCCGGGATATTGTATAAATTTATTTCGTTTACTTTCACATTTGTTTCCGTGATAATAATCACACTGACAGGTTATTTATAAATGTATACCGCAAATTCATCTCATTTATTTCTTAGGTTCCTAATGTTTAGATGCATAAAAAAGAATTTAATAATTACAAATATAATATCAAAATAGCCAAAATAGAAGCATGGAAGAAGTTAACGGAAACAACCAAACCATTTGGACTAAAGTACAAAATATTAATGAATAGAAACACTAGACCAGAAATACCAATGTTAGATGGATGGGCTACAACAGACAAAGAAAAGGTAGACCTATTAGCAGAAAAAATCTACTCACACAGTAAATCATTCATCATAAACAGATATATTGTTGAAGATATAACAAAAATGAAAGAAGAAATAAATGAAATAATTAAAAAGTTAAACGAGAATTTGTAAACATATTCAATAAAAAGTACCCAGGAGTAATAACAAAATATATAAATAAATTATCTGAGAAAAGCTACTATCCAGATATATGGAAATTATCTAGAACCATAATAATACATAAAATCGGTAAACCAAAGAAAGTGTCTATGTCATACAGAGCGATTAACATATTATCAAATTTCAGTAAGATTTATGAGAAATGCATACTAAGTAAAATCAAAAACTTCTGTGTAGCAAGAAATATTATTAATAAAGATCAGTATGGAGCATTGGAAGGAAAATCAACGGAGTTAGCAATTTGGAATATGTACAGTACTATCAAAGAATACAAAACGGTAATGTTAACATACTTGTTTTAAGTTTTCTTCAAGTTAGTTTTAGCTGATGATGGGTTATGCCCGAAAACGTTTCTAAATAGGTATTTATCTAATTTATTGTTCTATATTGTTTGTTATTAAAGTTTGTTTTATTATACAGTTTTAACAAACAGGATGTATTCACCTACACAAATATATAAGTTAGAATTACCGAACGATGTTAAAATTATAACATTTGTAGATGATTTAGCAATTACAGTAGCAGATAGAAATACAGAAAAGTTAAAAAACAAAATATCAACAGTGTATAAGAATATAAAAGAGTTACTAGAAATATATAATCTAAAGATCAATATGAGCAAAATAAATTTGATGATATTCAACCGCAGAAAAATCAACATGAACTTAAATAAATACGGACTACAGATCACAGTAAACGACCAAGTAAAATACCTTGGAATACTGATAGATAAAAACCTTAAATTTTACAATCACTGTAAGTACATAAATGAAAAAATTACGAAATTTATTAATATATTCACAAAGCTGTTTAACAATAACAGCCAGATGAATTAAGAAAAAAGGAATAATATTATACAAAACAGTGATATTATCTAATCTACTATATAGTAGTATTATTTATAAGGAAGGATATGCTAAAGTTCAATAAATTTCAAAAATTTTTAGCAAGCATACATAGAACCATAACAATCAAACTAATCAAAGCTTACAAAACAATAAATTATACAAATGCATTAGTCATAGCTGGAATATTACCTTTATACTTAGAAATAAAAAAACATATCACAGTATTTGTAATTAAAAATTAATTAAAGGTAGAACAAACTTTCGAAAAAATCACATATATAAACAAAAAATATAGAGTAGAAAATAAAATAATAACAGACAGACAATTCAAAAAATTTATCATAGAAGAATATGTGGAGAAGTTTGAATCAGTGTGGACGAATCATAGTGGAATAACGAAAGGTTTTTTCCCAATATTCAAGCAGAGATTAAACAACAATTATTATACGCTAAATTTCTTCAATGTACAATTTATATCAGGCCATGGGAATTTCAAAATATATCTGAAAAGATTCAAGATAGCAGAAACGGAAAATTGCATTAGATGCAATGAGCAGGACAGTGTGCAGCATATACTGAATGGATGTAACATATTAAACTTGGAGATCGCGGAGGACTGTGGAGAATTGGTGATGGAAAAAATAAACATATTCAATAATTTGGCCAAAAAGGAATTGCAATACAGAAAATACAATATCAATTTATATTAATATTATAATATGTTAAGATAAGATTAAGGATAATACAATGTAGAGAGGAGGAAACCAAAAACTTAATTCGATGGTTTCCACCGCTAATCACATTAAAGCTTTATATGTAAAAAATAAATAAATAAGAAAAAAAAATAATAATGTTTAGATGTAGTACATGAAATAGCTCTTTATTAATTTGTGTACACCCTTTGTCTATATTAAATAGTCCCATACTCCCCTTTCCCAGTCACCAATTGTTGCGTAATTATCGCAGTTAATTTTCTTACCCGACTGAATTGGAGACGCCATTATTTTTGGGCGTTAATCACTGGTGCGACAGTAGAGAATTGACCGTATTCCTAACACGTTGATTTATCGAGACTCACGACGCGATTATCGCTATTTAACTTCACTTTCCGCCGGTTTATATCTAAATCTATGCGCACTTTTACATTCGCACACATAGCACCCTAACTCACTCACACACACGCGCACCCAGCTAATTAAATATATACCCGTACTCAAGTCGCTGCTACATAGATCGAAACCGACAAGCCTGACGCACTTATCATACACACCGATTTGCAATTAACCACGTAGCGAACCGTGTAAAGATAAAGTAACAAAATAAATTATCGTGCTATGCTAACTGTAAACAAAAGAAATGATAAGATTTATCAAATATCAGCCACTCTAACACCACCACCAGAAAATACTTCTTATAAATACAAATACGTCTCCGGCTCAGTGTTAGCACATAACAGCAGAGCACGCTCACAGATATCTCAAACGCCGATCTCATTCCGCTTCATATCACCGCACCTCGAGCCGCAGTATCGCAAATTTAGCACTAAAAGTAACTATCAAAATCTGCACACTAACATCCCTTTACAACAAACGACACTGACTGAACTCTCTCCGCATACAACTACCCACACAACATTTCCCACTCATAGCAACAACTTTCGTATCACCAATGACAAACAACCCCACCGGCTCATACACCTCATTTCTACCCAGCCAGCTACGTATAACGACGCACACATACACATCCATACCATCAAACACACCCCGTTACCAGTTATCGCGGAATATAATTCTTTTCCGATCAGTGTTATTTCTGTTCGTACTAACCAATATAAATTAATTCCGATGTGCACACGCATAAGTTTGGAGATACTACCATGCATTTGAAAATAAGAGTTATTAGCGACCTGCAGTATTAAATAATTTCGCACGCATTTTTCCGTACCCATATACAACACACCCACACATCCACATATATGTCACACCACATACTCAAATGTATTCTACGTGTTACAATAAAAGCGAGAATATAAACTAAATGAAAACTTCTTATATTATCGAACTTAAATTAATTTATTTATATCGTCCGCCATTCTGATATGAAGCGCTCTTCCTTCCATCTCCTTTTTGGCAAATATTTTGCCATTTCTTACCCGCGCAAATTTGTAGTTTAGAGCTCTCGCTTTCTGCTTCACTTCCCAAAGTAAATTTTTATAATACCGAGACAAATTTTCGTTAATATGTATTTTTAAGTTACTATTTTCGTTGCCGGTTATGTCTTTGTCCTGAATCTTCTTATTCGCCATTAATAAGTCGGCATTCCTCCGACCTATTTTGGCAATAATTGATCTAGGCAAACTTTTATTCCTGGAAGGTATCGTTTACGCAGCTATGATATTCTCCGCTGTTAATGATACAACCATCTGTTCTGCTACCTTCTTGACAATATTCGGTACGTTTTCATTAACTAATTCAGTTAATCCGTGTAGCTCAATATTCTCGCGACGCCCATATTGTTTTAATTCGTGAACCGTGGAGGTTAATTCTTTGATTTGAATATCTTTTTGCTTTTTACCTCCTCTTTTAGTGCTGAAACTTGTTCCCGCAATGCCTTCACTTCCGAGATCAAGGTTTGGTTTGCAATCTTTAAATCCTCGTACTGATCGGCAATGAAATTCATCGAGTTTTTTATTTCCGCAATTTCTTTCCTCGATCATTCCTTTCCCAGCGAAGCCACCAACGACGAATCGTAGTCCGAGTCAGAATCTTCTTGCTTCTTATTTACTGTTTTTTTCTTCCCACCTTTTTTGGGTATTTCCTGTTCGCTGCTGTCACTCATAAAGCGCTTATTTTGATTTTTATTCGCTGCTACACTCTTAAAGGATGGCATAATTCTGCAGCTTAATTTATCCGTTTGTGTTAAATAAAGTATTCTCAATAGCTTACTTACTGTTATCAGAAATTGTGATAATTGCGCTATCTCTTCAACGTATAAACACGAGAAAGCACGTTATCACTGAATAGTCAATTCACATACCGCCCAGTGTAGTTAAAATTATAAAAGTTAAGAATTACGTCAGCAGAAAACACATCATTCATCGTTGTACATTGGTGCACTGTTCAAAAAAGGTTGAACTTCTTAATCTCAAGGCTCGCGTTCACTTACTTCTAATTAAAATTAAAAACGACGTTTGAAAGCTCTTAACAGTAAAAGTGAATGTCTTTTTGGAAAGTTTATAAGAGTTATAATAATAAAAACCTCTTCACACAGATCGTTTCTTGACCCAAACACAAACTCGGAGGCCATACGTATATTTCGACAGTACGTACAAAACCGAATTATTAGTAAATCTCGTTATTTTCAAATTCACTCTGGTAACGCTGATGTAACGTCTAAAAGTAAAAAACCTCAAAAAATCTGCTCTATTCTTCATACTTTCTTTCCAGCTGATTCTATGCAACAGCAATATAATGACGTTACTCCGATAAATCGCATTCTAAAGTCACTTGGGCCAAAAATAAATTTTCTACTACCGAGTTTGATGATATTCCCAATTTTTAGTTTTAAATAATCTCTTTGGTTAACCGTAATTGAAGTAACTTCTCTAGTAAATTCTACGTTTAAATTTAGCCTATTTTACGCTACAGTGGAAAGCCTTTTTTAATTACTGTACTTCCTAAGTCCTGGAAAATTTCTGTCCACCGAAAAAGAATATTAGTAACCTAATGCCACAGTATTTTTGTAATTCTTTCGAAAAACTTTCTATAATTCTACTGCAAACTTTCGTTTTTTATCATTAACATCGAAAATGATCACCTTCATTTTTGTAAAGCTTTCTTTGATATCATTTTATTTTAATATCGTTAAACTTTAAATTGGATAAATTCGTCAAAAATAAAAACTTATCAGCACCGAACCATATATTAATTCTTTCTAATATATAGTTACTTATAAGGTGCTCTGGTTTAATTGTTTTCTCTCTGTATGTATATATTTTATAAAATTTACCAACATCGTATGGATAAAACGGAAAATTACAAATTTTTTCAATGAAAACAAAAATACTAACAAGCGTCTCCACAGTTTTTGCGAATTCACTTATTAGATGTAATAAACGTGTGGTATAACGAATGCAATCAGTCAATGGCGTGAATTCATTAAACTTTTATAAAACGTTACAAAAGCTCATAGACGCATTAGTTAAAGACTGCACTCGGCAGTTTTGCAAAATTCTAATAAAGCATTTGCAACATCTTCAACTATATGAAAAATTCCCGCAGTGAACTTAATAAAACATTCAATCGGTTCTGAACATATCGAATAACAAAAGTTAATTGATCGACGTAAGAAATCATACAGTTATTGATCGTGTAATATGACTAGTATCTGGTTATCGAGTTTTGCTCAGATTTATTTAGAACTTACAGATCAATTAAAATATTCCAAAGTTTCATAAATATTTCAAAAGATAATAATAATAATACGCACATAATATGAAACTTACGATAATTCTTTAGCTTGTATTTAAATTTTGAAAGTGTGTTTTAGTTTGCGTAATTATATCACGAAATTTCAATTCTCCAATTAACATGGCATTTTATTAAAGTCATAATATTAGTTCGATCACTACACGACTACTGTTTGCTTCCAATCGATTTCTAGACTTTAAAACCGCCTACTAACTCGTGAATTTTATCAAAATCGTTAGAACTATTTCTAAAACTATACAAAAATCGCTCATTTAATAACGTACAAATTAACCGATCTTGCAAACCAATAAATGTGTATTAATAAGTTTCACAGCCGGTTAAACATTTAAATGCATATAACATGTAAGCTACATATTTTTCTGTATATTGAATTATTCATATATATATATGAAAGTAAAAAAAAACAAATATTCATAAACCAGAACGATTTATTACAAATTATCATCTACATAACCTCATAACGATTTCGTGTATATTTAATACTGACGTTAAATTTAAATCCGAGTAAAGCGTAAGTAAATATATTTCACTGTGGAACAAAAATATTATAGCTTTATTTATTTTTAATTAATATGGTAAATAAGAACTTTGCTTACAAAGCCTAAAAATCAAATGACCACTAAAACAAATATTAGTCGCCTCCCATTTGAAAATGCTCGATCCACAGAATATTCTCCACAATAACACCTCGACCAATTCTAGACTCTATATACCCCTAATTCATGAATTCCATCAAAATCATTTAGAGCCGTTTCCAAGCTCTTGGATAAATACACACATATACACACATATATATATATATTGAAGTGATACTGTTTTCTAATTTGAGCCCTCGGGGATGCCAACCACAAGATCTTTTTAGACTCGTGGACTTTATTTTATTTATTTATTATTTATAAATTTAAAACTGAAATTAAAAAATTAATTATTTTTTATTTTCCAATAACCTACAAAGAGATTTTTCTTTACCGACCGGCCGCTGAAAATACACAATTATTATACATTCGACATAAGAACAATGATTATATAATAGTAAACAAATTTGTACGTAACACTGTCGGTTGACGGTGGTTCTAGAATGTTTCAAGAAGCCGATCGGTTGCTCTCTTCGTGCTGGGCGATGGAGTAAACTCGGTTTAATTCGATGCCGCGTAATTTGGTTATTTAATAATTAATTTCCTCGTAATTTAAATATAATGATTCTGACGGACAATCATTTACTACTTCGCGCTGCAGATGGGTTGATTGTTAACAAAACTAAATTTCTGTTAACGCAAATCGTTTTCGTAACTCTTTGCGGACGACGAACTAAACTACTCGAAAAATCCACTAAGAAGGTTTAACTGCGACTAATGACACCGAGCCCATTTATATATAAAAAAAAAAAAGAAAGAAAAATGCGACTAACTGCTACCTGGCTTTCATTTTTTACCCGTGCCTTGTCATTTTACTTGTCCTTTGTTTCAGCGGGAACCAATTGCTGCTGTTTCTCCAATCACTGACCTTTCTCCAGTCTGACCGCATAGTGGTCTTTTTAACCCCGACTGACAAACAGGATTTGAATCACACGCACATTTACTCTCACACCACCTATTCTAAATTATTTTTTTTTATTTTTATTTCTTTTTTTATTTGGAATTTACCCTGAGCACATGTAATGTGCACACTACAATTAATATACAATTATGCATATTTACATAAGTAGACGTGAAATGGGTTTTCTGAGACACGAACCAATCAAGAGCCAGTATTTAATGACATTTTCACGCCCCATTCCCTTTTAGTCAACTAATTAAGAGCCAGTATTTGGCTACAGGGTTATGAAACAAAAATTACATGGTTCAGCAACGTTTAAACCTCTTTATACCCACAAACGATTTCTCTACAGACATCGCTACAATGAAACCCTGAAATACAGGGTGCGGCAGCGTAACTTAAACTTCCTTTTTTAAAATGCGCCACTTTTTTTCTACTAAATTTTGTTAAAGAGAAATAATAACAAAAAATCTAAATAACATACTCTAGATCCCCCCAAATTGGAGGGCAATATGTATGCTTCTTGCCTTCTCGCAGTTTTATTTCGATTTTCTGTTCTTATTTCTCTTTAACAAAATTTAGTAGAAAAAAAGTGGCGCATTTTAAAAAAGGAAGTTTAAGTTACGCTGCCGCACCCTGTACTAACTTAGGAAGGAGTATTAACCCAGTACTAGTATTAAAGTAGCACAAGAAAGTGTTGTGTTCTTATACTAAAACCTCTGGAATATCAACTTAGGTAGGAATATTGCACGCGCATCACAACAATATAAGGAACTAACCTCTCCTTACACTGAAGCCGTTGTAATGCTAATTATGCGAAAGACCCAATATCACATCAGTATCTCATCAGTACAAGGAATTACCCTGTACTTATACTCGAGCCTTTAGAATACTAACTTAGGTTGAAACATTAACCCTGTGCTGGTGTAAAGGAACTGTCCTACCTGTAAACAAAAAATCTCTGTAATGCCAACTTATGCAGAAGACATAATCTTACACCAGCGCCACACCAGTTCAGAGGAACTATCCATACCTTCACACAATGAAATCTCTAGAATATTAACTTGTATAAAAACACATGTTTCACTCCAGTTTCAGCAAGTACAAGGAACCGATCTAACTTTACAATGAAGCTATTAAAGAACTAGCATGTGTGGGAACACAAGTCTCACACTAGCGCCTCATCAATACTTGGAACCACTCTACCGTTACACTAAAGTCTCTGAAATACTAGCTTAGGCAGAAAGCCTGATAATGTTGAACAAATACTGCAACAGTATAATGCTACATTAATAACTTACGTAGGAACATAAGTTTCACCCCAGTTTCGCCTAAGTACATGAAACTACCCTGCTATTACAATGAAGCCTATGGAATAATAACTTCTGCAGAAGCACAAGTTTCACACCGGTTCCATACCAGCACAAGGAATTATTATACCATTATGATGAAGCCTCAAAAATAGCAACTTACGAAGGAACACACGTCTCATATCAGTTTCACAGCAGTTCAAGGAACTACCCTTGAAAGCTTCCTTGTAGCGCTAACTTTCGAATATTAACTTTGCGGCACTATCAAAGTAGTACAAGGAACTCCCCTAATTATACATTAAAGCCACCAGCCTATTGCCTTATACAAGCATAGCAGTCTCCACTTGTTTCACAACAGCACGAGAAAATGTTATACCCTTACAACAAAGCTTCCCAAAAAAATTTTGAATTATCAAGAAAATTCTGCCAATGAAATTTCGATGGAAAAGATGATATGTTTAAAAAAAACGATACTAACAATAAAAACGTTAATAAACCAAGGTATTTACGATCAAGGGAAGGCAGAAGCGGCGGGAAATGATTGACAGTTAAAAATTAATAAAAATGTAAATAAGACATTTTAAGCGGTGAGCAAGTAGATCTAAAAGAGGCCACGCTATGTTACGCTTAAAGCTGGTGTACTCAGATAGTGGACAGCAGTTAAATCTATTTCAGTTCTGAATAGAAATGTGCAAAATGTGCGGCGCGAAATGTACTTCTTTCAACGACGAATTTTAGCACGTTTGCCGAACGAGGAAATTGTAGTTTGCAATTGAATCATTGGTTACTTCGTTTTTCTTCAAAATCGTTATCTAATGTTTTCATTTATTATTAAATATTATTAAATACGTTTATGCGAAATAAATACAATTGTTAAAAGTTTTTGTGTATTTCAAATTTTTTTTCTTTCTTTTTCATTGGACCGTGATACAACACGCTGTAATGTTCTTTTTAAACTGTTAAAATATAATAATTATAACTAAAACAAAAAGCCAGAAATTATATATAATTATGAATCAGTAGTAATGATAACGTTTTCGGATGGAACCTATCATCAGCTAAAAGTGAAACCCACACTGAGTCATATATTATTACATATAATTTCTGGTAGTTACATTAATAATTATATTTACTTTTAGTGGTTTTTTATCAAACAGAATATGGATTTCTCTATAATTAAAGTTTTCTTTATTATCTTTGGTTAATTTCTCCACGTTTCAGTAATAAAAAGTTGAACTATTTTCTTTTTTTTGGGGGGCTTAGAAGATTATTAGAGAAAGTAGAGAAACATCAGAACTTAATTCGATTAGATACCAGGGAAATACAGGTAGCAAGAGCAAGGAGAACAAGAAACAAGGAAAGAGAAAATATGAATGAAAGAAGCATTGTACGGGGTGCTAGTTTCAAAACTTCGGAATAAATATATAAAAACGCTCAGGTAAAAGGAAAAAACATTCAAGTAGGATATGATTAAGGTCAGAAACCAAATGAAAACTATGAGAGTGTAATGGATAACAAAAAGATGTAGCAGGAGAAAGTCTATGAAGAGCGGAGAGCAATTGAAGGGTGTCCAGTAGTGTAATGTGTACATTACATGAATATAATAAAATTATAAATAATTTAGTAAATATATATTTATAATAGAAATTTGAGAGAAGCAGTGCGAGAGGGAATGTGGAAATGCTTGAAATCCTGTTTGTCGGTCAAGGGGAGGATACACGATCATAGAGAAAGACCACGGGAAGAACAAAAGAAAGCACGGAGAAACGGCTAGGAAATCGAAACCGAAAAGGAAGAAGATCAGTCGCAGCCGAGATCGAACAGTGGTAGTGCCTATCTTACAGGGGTCGTCGCAAACCGTTTCCTCGAGAAGAGAAGTTGATAGTTTTTCGTAAACCTGCCGTGCGAGAAGTGAAACTGCGAGTCAGATCATTACAGGTGATTAAGATTATTTCACAATCGAAATTGGTATACAAAGTTGTTCCGAAGTGCGATTTGTTTCGATGTTAAATTAACAGATTAAGTCGTCTCTCAATCATTCCGTAGCCGTAACCCGTGACCAAGCGTATACCTGGAATTCTACAACGCCGCATACTGGATCATCGCCGACAAATAGGATACGTACAATTTAAATTATAATTAATTCTGTAATTATTCGACTTCATATTCGTACGCATAATAATTGTATTTTTTAGCGGTCGACCGTCGAAGAAAAATCGGTGTAGGTTATCTTCTATATAGCTCTATTTATAATTTGAATAATTTATTCTTAAAATTATAACACAAAAAAGATAACAAGAGAAAAGAAAAGAATAAATAAAAATATAAAAGTATATGTCCGTGGAAGTTAATTCTGCGGTGTCATCGCTGAGGGCATAGAGAAAACATCTAAATTATTACCGTATGTAGGCAACAAATAGCAGAAAACACTGAGCGACGAAGAAATGGAAAATTATAAAACCAAGGACGATTGGGGAGTGAAGGTATGGATAACGAAGCGGATTAGAAAAAGATGAAGGATAACTGTCAGCCACCATATCTTCCAATGACAAGCAGATGAGAAGAAGATTAAGAGCGGAAAATTTTTCGATAAAAGGATCATTTTGTGCTGCGCTGCAGTTCAAGCTAAAGAATCGACTAACTAATTCCAGTAATACCGATGTGATCGGGAACCCATAAAAATCAATTTGGGTAGAATATCTAAAAAGGAGATCATAAATCACAGAACGAGTTTGGATAATAAAATAATGGCATCAGTGGGAAAGAGAAGCAGGTGGCTAAAGAACACTTTTAGAGTCAGATGTTATTAAGTATTTGCGAGAATTTCGAAAAGGAGAAATAAACAAAACTGAAAATAGAAGATTGTAGTTAGTTCCGCGGGAAAAATGGGACATTAAACGATTTAGAATAGCCTGAAACTGGGAAAACGAAAGAGGCGGCGACACCGCGAGAGCTTTTGGACCTGTCAGTAAAGATCAGGGTATAAAGTTAAATTGTGGATAAATTCCTTTTTAACAATTTACAGGTAAGAAAAACTGAACAAGTCGAATAAAAAGTATGGAAGCTTTTTATAAGAATAAATATAAGGAGAGAACTCGGTAAAACGATTAGCCATATGTGATGAAAGAGGATCTTTTCTGAGAGTAAAGCGGAAATCACGAAAAACTAATATATACGATTGGATAAGGTTAGAAGATGAGTTATGAAGACGTTTAATGAGGGATCTTCGAATAGATAGGGGAAGAATACCGAACTTTGCAAGGAGAGCGGAAGAAGAATGGGGTTTTAGGACGCCAAGGTAAAAACGTAGACAGGAATATTGAACTCTGTCCAATTTTGAAAGAACAGACCTAGATGCGTTCCCATAGATGAATAATCAATTTCAGAACGGCTAACTGTTTTATAAAACATGATCAGAATGATGCGATCACCGCCCCAATTTGTATGAGAGAAGTACTTAAGAAGGTTCAGTCGCTTCAAGGAAGAAGAATATAGCAAATTAATATGCTCATAGAAGGAGAAACGACTGTTAAGAAAAATCCCTAGGGAGCAGAAGTAATCAACTAAAGAGACTGAATATTCACTTAAGGATATATCAATGTGAGATGGTTTGAAAGGACGAAGGATAAACTGAACGGGGAGACGACAAAATTCAAATCTGAGAAAGCAGATTTAAGTTATTAAACTCTACTTTAGCGGTAGAGGTATTATTATAAGAAGAGTAGATATCATCTGCAAAGAATGTGGAAGTAGAGGAAATAGTTAAAGAAGGGATATTTCGAAAATAGATATTGAATACGGTAGGACTAAGACACAAACCTTGAGGGAGACCACGAATATATGAGAAGATTAATAATAAAGATGGTAAATTGAAACGAAACATTGGTTGAGAGCCATAAGTAATTCAGAGTGGGAATATTAATATTATCAAAAGCCAAAGCAACATCGATGAACGCGGCTATAGTGTATTCTTTAGCATTAAAAGATTTATAAATATCGAGAACGAGGCAAACTTATAGAATCAGATGGGCCGAGACCAGGACGAAAATTAAAATAGGGAACAGATTACAAGTTTCCAGCCACCAGACAAGTCTCTTTTGTTAAGCATATTTTTAAATAACTTTCTAACGCAAGAGGCCAATGAAATAGGACGAAAGAAAGAAAAGCTTTTTTGAAACAAAGATAATTTGGGAAAGAATCCATTCGTGAGGCATGAAGCCAGAACTGAAAAAGGAATAGAAAATGTCAAGAAGGATTTTAAAAGAATGAAAAGACAAACGTTTGAAGAGTTTAAATGGTAATATTATCAAGACCAAGTGTGGAGCTTGAAGAATTCGAAAGGGAATTATGGAGTTTATTAATATGGAATTTGTTAGTCAAAAAATGTGAAGTGGAAGGAGCTGAAAAAGGGAGAGAAGATTTTTTAAGGCTCGGCACATGGGGGGGGGGGGGGATAAGAGAATGATTTTCTAGTGCAATATTAAAGTTGGAGGGTATATCAGATAGAGGATTCCTAAAAGTTCTAGCCATATTCCAAATATGCTTGAGAGGGTTATGTCTGGAAAAAGAAGAGCAGACATTCCTCTAAGAATGTAGGTGAATACATCCTGTTTGTTAAAATGGTATAATAAAATAAACTTTAATAACAAACAATATAGATCAATAAATTAGATAAATACCTATTTAGAAACGTTTTCGGGCATAACCCATCATCAGCTAACACTAACTTAAAGGAAACTTAAATGTTTTAAGTTTCCTTTAAGTTAGTGTTAGCTGATGATGGGTTATGCCCGAAAACGTTTCTAAATAGGTATTTATCTAATTTATTGATCTATATTGTTTGTTATTAAAGTTTATTTTATTATTCCTCTAAGAAGCTTTTTGCCTGATTTATATTAAGTCTTTACACTGGTTTGTTTATGTATTAAATAGTTATTCAGAGAAGGGATTAGATCGAAAAGATCTGAAAGTATTCAGACTATAATTGTAAGCGGCCTTGCAATCATTATTCCGCCATAAAGAGAAGTAGCGGTTATATGTTCACTGTGGGAGCTATTATGAAAAGGAGAGGAGGGGATGGAAATTCTGAGAACACTGAATGTGTAAATAAACTGTATTGCCTTAAAGGAGCCATATTATCAAGAAGAAGACGAGCAATAACAGAACGAAATAAAACCTAGTTTGTTTTATGAAGATTCCAAGGGAGGTGATAAGAAAGGAAGTGCGTTATTAAAACCAAATACGAGGATATAGCTTTTTGTTGAACAAAATTGTTTATTCGACGAAACGAACAAACGAAAGCAAAAACCTTCGCGATTACGAAAAAAGTAGATTTACAGCTTTGACGACGCAAGTAACGATAAATCTGAAAAAATACAGCTAACTAAATTTAGCAATCTTCAAAAGTGGTTATTTCGATAATTTGACACGCGATTACGCAATAAAATGGAACGGAAGCCTTGAAAAGAGCTATTTCAAACAAGTAAAAGAGAATAATAAGGAAGGAATTAAAAACGAATTAATTAGAGGAAATAATGAAAATAAGAACTGGATGAATTTGAATAGAAGAAAATAAAAGAAGGAAATTAATAAAAACGAAGTAAACGATAACAAGCAAAAGACAAAAAATCATAAAATCGAAAAACAAAACGAACATATGTAATTTTACTCTGCTACGATTAAAAATGCAATTGCCACAGATAATCGATATTGACAACAAATCGAAATCCACCAAGCATTATCGCATTTCGATTTCGCTTTTCTTTAATTATTAGTTCCAAACAGAAAGGTATTAGAAAAAACGGGCAGAATAGAAGAAAAAATTAAAATAGCGCAGTGACCGCTTTCGAACGTTCCATCTAGAGTTCTCCAGGAACACTGAAGGCTAATGTTGGCGGAAAAGAATTTTTATAGCGAGTTGGAGTAAAATCATTAAGAAGGATGAGTTTGTTAATGGATAAAATACACTGAAGGAAATAATCGTTATTATTGTAATTGGAACAATCCCAAAGATGTAATCCGGCGTTTCAGTCACCAAAAATGATGCAAGGATAGGGAACAGCATTGAAGAGACTATCGAAAGGGAAATCTCGAAGATTAAAGTTTGGAAGGACGTAGACAGAAACAGTGCTTAAGGTTCGTGAGTCATTAAGAGGAAGAGGAAATTTTATAACATTAGGGAAACTAAGATTGGATGCAAAAGGAATAGAGACATCACGACGTTGAAAATCAATGTTGTTCTTGGTAAGCATAGCGGTATCACTGTATCGATCATCATTATCGGCTTTAACGATATTGTGACCGCGGTAGCAGAGACATATTGAGGTTTATAAGTAGGAGGAAGAGAGTTAAAGGAATTTGGACAATAGTACTGAGCGAAACGGTGCGAGCACAACGCTGGTGGTTCGCGGACAACATATTAACAATGTTACTGAGTTCGATATCGTAAGGTTAAGAGCGGATTAAGAATTTACGGGGTCCGGGGCTAATCTTGAATTAGGGGCCCCCTTCGAAGGAAAAATGGTGAAAAAATTCATAATCATATGTATGTGCAAACAAGCAAGCGAAAAAAAAATGTATATCCTACCGCGGACTAATAAAATTAAAATTATGCTCTCTTTAAAAAATCAACTTCCTTACCCTCACAAACTGAACCTACTTACCCACTTGCTCCCGTGAACTTGAAACGTAAATAGTTAAAATATTTTTCGCGTTTTAATTTAAATTTGTATACAAAAATAAAATTATATTATTGTGTTTTAATAACGATTTTTTTTTTTCAAAATTTTTATTTGTATTCGTAAAAGTTGCTTGTTTTATTTATTCATTTATTTTTCATTGTTACATTAATATTTAAATTAAATATATTTCAAAATTAATTTAAATAAGACGATGTAGGATTTAAGTAATTTATATTATTTCAGTTATTATGCTAAAATATCACGTACATAATTTTTATAAAAACAGTTTTAACGTTTTTTCAAAGTCCGAGAAATTTCGAAAAATCTTTCTGATTCGAAATTTTCGATATATGGATAATATTTGCACGGAACTCCGATTATCTGTATAAATTATTTCGGCTGTAGCGTGATGATTATTTTACACGAAAAACAGGGCAAGGGCCTTTCCGACCTTTGAAATATAGAGATTTAAAAAAAATTTACCATACTTTAATAGACCGTAATACTAGACATCTTCATGCGAAATTAAAATTTGATAAACCAGTTTGTAACTCCTTTTCATTCTTTAAAGTTTGGATTTTCAAAAAAACTTTCTTATTGAAGTTCAATTATATTCGCGCGATAATCATCATTCGTTTGGGCTCTAGCGTAATCTTTGGTTTTTTCAAAAACAGAGTGCTCCCCTTCTTCATCCGTAAAATTTAAAGGACTTAAAAAATATTTGCACACTTTTAACATACCATATAAAAGGGGGGTTTTAATACAAAGTTATAATTTGGTAAAGCTATTTATACCGAAAATATCACACTTCATGTATTTTAGTGGCGGGGGGGGGGCAGCATTTAATTTCTCTTTTCAACTCTTTATGTCCAAAATTTTCAAAAAAGATTTCTTATTCGACATCTTCACAGCATATAGGGGCGATGTTCGTATGGAATTCTCATTATATGCTGCTAATAGTTTCGGCTTTGTATAGTTTGTTGTTTCATTTCTGAGCGCATTTAAATTCCCGGAGGTCAAAGATTTCTTTTTTGGACATTTTCATGTGACATGGAAAACGTTACCAAGGAATTCCTAAAACTTGTATCAACGCCGTCTTCCCCCGTTACGTGTACAACATTTTCAAATTCAAAATTATAAATCCTAGTTTTAAAACCACAAACCTTCATTGTCCGTAACGAGTAATTTGTGTACCGTAAATAAATTTTATATTCTTAATTTAGTATCTCATTTTCTTTTACTACCAAAAAAAAATTGACTCCAGGATTTACGCTCTTCAACCGAAAAATCGCGTGAATCATATGCGTGTCTTATTAGTTTCAATACAAAGTAGTATTTGAGAATGCGCATTGAGGATGAAAAATTTATTTTTCCTTTTTTAGAGATGGATCATCAAGTACGAACATTGACTTAGACTAAGAAACACTTACATGATCGAAAATATTTCCCCTAATAATTGTTTTTTTTTTTTTTTTTTAAATTTTTAGTTGTAACTAGTGAACTGTAAACAAAAAGTTCCGCATTAAAAAAGGTCTTCATAAAATAAAACAATCTTTTTCTTTGAATTAAGTAATTTAACTAACCTCCATGTTTTAGTTTTTGTGATTTTCTTTTACATTTGCCAGCGCTGTCATAAAACCGGTAATTTTCACATAAATTTAATATTAATTTAACCACTACGACACTTCGGCATATGAAAATATATAAGTAAGAATAAACATATATATATATAGTAAATGAAAAAAGAAAAACTGGTATATTTTTTTTTTTCAGGATATATATATGTTTATTCTTACTCATGTCAATACGATGGGTGCAACATTTTCAATTGTTAAATAAGAATGTTAACTATTCAACTCAATTTATTGGATTTCTATACCAGCGGGTATGCCCATTTATGAGTCGAGTTCTTACACTTTAAAGCATTTACCTTTTGTGTATATTTCTGCATATAAATCTTACATTCACGATTGTTTTGTTGTTTTTTTTCACTGATTAAAAAGTAGAAAGATAAAAGTAAAAATAAGGGTAAATTAAAAGGGTATAAGTGTCGGAATAAGTGTCGATCTCTGGATCCGTTGAAAAATTACAAAAAATAAGAAGTATTATAGTTGCATTCGCCGACAAGAGAAAACATTGCCGTACACAGTATGGCGGTGGTACGCTTTAATTTGGAAATGGGGGGACGCTCGTACACTACGTATGTCGACGGTCGCGAAAATGTTGAAGCTGCATACGCGTCTCTTTATGTACGCGCTGAGGATGTGGAGCACCAGATGAAACGGCTCGGTTACGCTATCTTTTGTACGTTTTTGAACTTTACATACTAAATACACATTTCAAGCAAATATTTAAGTGGGAAAGCATACGTAATCGTCTCTCAGAGTAGCCTAATAACCAAACGGGTGGGTGGGTGGGGGGAGACCGAATCCGTTAAATTAATCCAACGCTCTGTTTGCAGCGGTATATTTCCAACTTAAAGTTTGCTATACGACAAAACAATACTTACGGTGGTAGCGATGAAAGACGACAGCGACTGAAGCTAACATAACGCGGCTGCTCGCGGAGAAGAAACATAGCGACGAAAATCTACGCGCAAAACATTTTCAACTTTTCGTTTGGAAACCCGAAAAAGTTTTCAACGCTAAAACTCTGAGAAATCGATAAGTACGACGAAATTCAGGCGATTATTTAATCGCGCTGTAAGCGATACGACAATGGAGAAAAGTATGTTGAACAAACGTCGAGGAAAAATGTACAAGAACGGGTACTCGATATGCGGCAATAAACAATAAAGTTGAAAGCCCTTGAAAAATGGAAACGAGTTTTCACGCCGCAGTTTGCTTACACGAAATGCGAATGTATACATATATCTGAAAGAAAAATATCGTCATCAGCTGACGCGTCCCCACTGCTTAAAGACACCGCAGCACATCGTTATCATCCGTTAACCGTGTTCGGATCACTAAGAGCCCCATGGAACATTCGGCTTCAGCAGTCACAAATTGCACTTGTGACCAAATTATTATCGAAATCCGAAGCCACAGCTGCTAGAAAGAAAGTAAAGGAAAGCGAATAAGAAAGATTTTTTTTAATCTCCACTTTTCCAATTACTCACCCCTAAACTTTGAAAATTAAAAAAAAAACAAAAACACAATGTATTAAATTTAAAATTGTTAATGAATATCATCGGTAATCAAACGATGGAACGATAATGGCTTGATGGTATCACATATATATATATATAAACTCGGCCATTTTTGCCTCGCAAGGGGCTGTGCCCCTTGACCCCTCTTGATTTCATTTCTGTCTCTTTCTCTTCTATACTATGTATAAAATGATCAAAATTTACAACGCAATTCTTACTGGCATCAACACAAAAAAAAAAAACATAACCACAAAAATCCAATTCTAATATTTAACTTTCATTATATAAAATTAAGATATTATTTCGTTACATATTTCGCGTTACATAAAATTGTGACATGTTTTAAATAACAATAGCAAAAATCCTATAAAATATAGCAAACGTTACATGAAATTGGGACATTTTGCGTTACATAAAATTGGAACATTTTTGGGGGGTAGCCTAAGAATTACGTTGTAATTAATATATTATACAGGCTAGACCACGTTTTTTATTTCAGCTTCGATATTACGAATGATTCTTCATTTGATTTCCATAGAATAGATCGCGAATATAGTAAAAAGTATTTTACTTACTAATCATCGATACGACTGTGCATCGTTTAAAAAAACAAAGAATAATTTTATGACACGGTTCGTCTTATCCGAAATATGGACGGATAGAGGATTTCAACGAATTCAAAAAACCGACACATGTCGGCGGTTACAAAACGTACATTAGTAAAAAGAAAAAAATGAATTTTACATTGCTAGAAGATAAAAGTTCAAACAAATTATTAAAGAACTTTTTTATCCCAAATCACTTTGAATAGTTTTATTGTTTAATCGAATTTGAACTCTCATTTTAATATATTCCTTCTACTACAATAATTATATTAATTATTATTAATTATTGTAGTGAACGAACAATTTTTGACGGAGGTACCGCGAACACATTTAATCTAGTCTATCGCTTTTCCGGTTCAGGAATGTATTTTATTGACTCCGTGTTTTTTTTTCATCGGAAAATTTCAGTTATTTTCCTTCACGGCAGTATTTCGTTTTCTCTACGGTCAGATTCGAAAGAAATTGACTGTAGCTTTAATTAGTGGGTACTTTTCGCCAAAACGCAGTATTAAATTTTCCCTCGTTCAGCTGTTGATCGTAGTCCAACTCGTACGTCGAAAATGATAGTTGTTAATTCATTGTGTTCCGGCGAAGACATTTGAACCATCCTACCCATTTATCAAAATATCTGACTAAAAATTTAGTCGCCAGCTACGGAATCTCCGTTCCGGGTTAACAAGAACTTGTATTGCACGTGTTAAAATTACTGCAAAATAAGGGCGTCGCCAGCCGATGAGCCAGGGGGGAGGGGAAATGATAGAAAGAGGATATGAGTTATAGGAAAAATAAAAGTTATAAGTGGTAAAGGCTTAATATTTCATTAAACAAGAATCTTAATTAAAACATAATTGGCAAATTGTTCTCTACTACTTTATTATAAAAGTCTTCCAAATTGTCCATGATTACGCGCCTATGAATACTCACCATGGCCAGTTGATTAAAAAGTTTCAAAGCTCCAGGGGAGGCAGCTGCCCCCCTTTGTCCCCCTCTGGCGGCGTCCATGCTGTGAAATATTTTAAGCAAACTCGAAAAACCGTTTAATATCTACGAATATATCGGAATGCGTGAATAAACTTTTTTTCTGTCCGTTAGTTTGCGACATAGATTATACCTAGAGCGAGCTTGAAATAATAATTTGAAGAAACGCCTCATCCAACGACAAGCATTCCAACCAGTGCGCAACAGCTGGCTGGTCTTTTGATGCATTTAAGTGTCTTCTGATTTCTTCAGAGTTATCGATAGTAGTGAAATTGCCGCAAATTGTTCGCAGTTTAATACCATACACGTTTTGCCTTTTCTTTTAATGCTGAACAAATCGTATACACTTTCTGATCTTCATTAAAAACGATAAATTACATACCGAGTTTCTTTCGATAACGTTAAATAACGGTGATAGCGGTTTCTTTTTGTAGGAAAACGCCATAGTACTCCGTGTGCAAGTTTCGATATTTGAATTTTTAAAATTAATAGAGCCTATTTTCCGCGAAAATCTCAGATTTTTCATTAAGAAGTCGGAACATGCTTTTAAGGAGATTCAGTTCTTTCAATAATACAATATCTCCAAGCGCCACTTTTCTAAGTGAATTCCGAGATACTTAATTTCCTCTTTTCGATTATTTGTAACGATTTTGTTATGTAACATTTTCATTTTTAATAATTCGCTATTTTTTAAAGCACCACGAGAATATTAACAGCCGCGATTAGAAATTAGCATGCGCAGTTGTCGCATATTTACACTCAAGATGGCTGTATAGAGAGCTACTTTTGCTTGGTACAGGAATATTTGCAGTAGTATATAGGTATATGAAACATAAAACGGACCCCAAAAACCCTGCCATGCGCGACACCGGCTATTAAAGGAAAAATTTGCGACTCTTCATCATCATATTTCATGAGCAAGCGTTGTTCGCATAATAACATATCGTTTTAGGAATTACTGAAAGCTGATTTGAAAAATGCATCGGAATTTTGTGCAGTAGCCGTTCGCATGTCATATATTTTATCAAATGTCTCACATCTAAAAATTCAGCGTCGCGTATTATATTTTTCATTTCGTGTACTACGGGGACTTGTTCAGTCGTCACCTTAATAATCTACTCTAAGTTCGAATTTACGCTCAAGAATTAGTTTCTTAGGTACTGCCGGATCGGATCATCCTATTTAACGGAAATTTCGTGCAGATTTAATATTACAGACGATGCACCCCCCCCCCCAATCGGTATAGCGGTAGTAGTTCTTCAACTGGCGTCTCAAGTTTTTCAATTATCATTATCTGCGCTAATTTGAATTCAATAGGAAAATATTTTAAACACATTATCGTGTTAAAAACGTAACTTAAAACCGTCAAGATCTTGAACACTGATCGAATCTTAGCCAGGTGTATCGTTTTTTTTTTATCGGATTCATCGACTTCACCGTCGCCTGAATTTCTCCTGCAGATGCTGATTAAAGGGCATAAATTATTTAACCGAATCGGCGGGATATACTTGGGGAATACTTTTGATAAATACTTTCCGAATTCATTTGCTCTTTTTAGACCGCTGCGAGTCCAATGTCCACTTAATTTTCGTGGAGCAAGAGCGCTGCCATCTTCCCCCACTGCTTTTCGAAATGTATGATCATTACGCACCAAAGCAGATAGATCGGATAAAAATTTATCTTATTTCTTAGATTTCGAAGTCACTTCTGAACGCGCTTAGTCTGTTTAATGCATTTTTATCCGCAGCCTTCCTGAATATCTTTGACATTTTTTCCGCAAATCCTTTTTCAGTACAACCGGTTTCCGAATTTCCATGAAGTAGTACAGAGTACCTGTACTCGTGTACAGAGTACCTGTACTCGTTAACGTATGTCATAGCGACTGTGCCGCTCGTTGAACAACTTAATTGAAATATTCTTCCACAGTACTGAATTCGACAAATAAATTGAAAACACTCAGGTAGAAACATCACGCGCGACTCAACTTTCACTGAATGCGATATATCCACGTCAGTCTCGGCCATTTTGGCCTCGCAAGGGGCTATACTCCTTGACCGCTCTAGCTTTTATTTCTGTCTCTTTCTCTTCTATACTTGTAATTCTTACTGGAATCAACACAAAAAAAATAACAATCACAAAAATCCTATCCTAACATTTAACTTTCATTATATAAAATTAAGACATTTTTCGCATGGGGGGTAGCCTAAGAATTATGTTGTTATTAATATATATATATATATATATATATATATATATATATATATATATATATAGAGAGAGAGAGAGAGAGAGAGAGAGAGAGAGAGATAAAGAGAGTAAGAGAGTACAAAAATTTGTAAATATTAAAAATTTAAAAAACAGCGGGTTCTCAGATTTTTTTGCACATTTCCGTTGTACCCTTACAAATTAATGTGTATAAATGAAGAACAACTTTCGAATTTTGGGTAGTCTAGTGGCTAAGGTTTCTGGCTACCAAATCGGAGGTGTCACAGATTATCGAGACTTGTCTCGTTCCGGATCCGAATCGCTCCCAGGTATATACTTAATCTGAAATTGAATATTGGTTATACCAGAGAATTATCTGGTGGAATGTAAAGGCAGATAATCTAAAAGTAGAAAGGAACTGACCTCAGTATTCTGTTTAGATCCATTAGAGCCTTAAGTACATAATGAAAAGCTTAATTTCACACAATCTCCGACTGTCAAGGGTATGGTACTTACTTTACTTTACTTTTTTTGTACGTATATTCGCAATGAATAAACGTGCGCAATGGGATCGGTAATGACTCCTCTGAAGACCCCGCAGTGTATGTTACTCTTTTTTTCACATTAGCACATGTCGGAAAGATATACACGCTTCTTCTTTAAAAACCAACTTTAATAACAAACAAATATAAGGGTAAAAATGTTATTAAAGTTGGTTTTTATTACACATTTTATAACAAACAGGCATGTATTCACCTACACACGAATTACTTTTTATAAAATCGGCTATTTATATGGAAAAAATATTTTTTTTTTGTTTTTTTTGAATTTGTAATTTCTTCATCGTAAGATGCAACGGAAGTGACTAGCAACATGTGGCAAAAATGTGACACTGTGAAATTTTAAATGAGAATTCTACACATTAGTGCATTACACGAATCAGCCAAGTTATATTTTTCCTAATAATCTCTGGTATAAACAAATGGGTAATTAAAAATATACGTCTATATTCGTCATAATTTTGTGTTTTTTCTAAAGTGTACATATAAAAAAACAAAAAATGTGTAGAAAACTTTTAATAACCGTTTTAAAGTACTCGAGATTTATTTTGTATAAGCGTTACAGTTTCAAAGGTATATATTTCGCACATTAAATCGTTAAAATTATTCATTACGTTAATGATAGTGTAAAAAAAGCAAACCAGAGGCCATTTTTATGACACTTCTGCCGATTGAATCATCGCCAAGCGGGCACACTTTCGATAGATTTAGATAAAACTAAATAGGATAAATTTATTTAAAAAATAAAAATTTTATTCATTTAACGTTAGAATCTTACCAAGTTTACTTATCATCGCCTTACAGCGCTCACAGCATCCTTTCTTTTTCTTCTCCCTTGGTTATTCCTTTATTAACTTCTTTCTAATATTTTCCTTATATATAGTCATTAATGGAAATACTTTTGGATTGGGTAAACGCCCTTAGCCGACAAGCTTAAAAAAAAAAAAGAAAATATTTATTATCTTTTATCAATCATCTTATTTCACTTAGAAGATACTTCAGGACAAAAAAGTATAACTTCTAATGTACGCGTTTCCCTTTTTTTTCGCTTAATGTAAAAAAGCCGTTACCGATAATTAAGGTATTTTTAAGTTTCATACATATTGAGCTTTTACATAGGCAGCCGAAGGCTTATTTTCAACTATCATAGTGCACACATCCCGAAACGCGAATCCTTCAAAACTATGTAAAACGTGTTGGTCTATCACGTCAGATGGTGGAGCTTGCACCGATACCCGTATTCCATAGATTACGTAATCTATATTGCTTTCTGCCCTAGCATATCGGTAACTTCCACGTACAGCGACATTAATTTTTGCGTGTGTAACTCTACTGGCTCCTTTAAACAGGTAACACGTTAAATCAGTTTAACAGGTTCGATCGGAGCTCTCCTCATACACAGCCTATTCGATTTTACAGAATTCCGAAAATTTTATAAAAAATGCATACACAGATCGTCACGCCGTATGCCGAAGCGTAAATTTTAACGAACAATGCCGATATTATAGGCGAACATCTCTAAAATAGCACCCGTTGACTAGTCGTTTAATTATGTTTCGGTTTTTTCGAATGCAGCTCAGTTCAAGTGCCGCTGCTGTACACTGGAAATATATTGCGGAATTTATCGCTCGCACTGAGTTTAGCAGACGAGCGCAAGTTGAAAAATAAAAAAAAAAAAAAACAAAGAACGAATAAACGAAAAGAAAAACGTTTAAAACGGAAGGGCAGATAGGCAATCGTAATTAAATCTAAATAGCAAAAAGGTTTTAAACGAAGGAACTAAGAACTAGAATAATGAAGAAACGGATAAAATATCGAAAGCGCAATAAAGATTAGCTAAGAAATAACGAATTAGAATATTGAAACCATTCAGTCGAGTGGCATTCGAAGAAAATACGGTCAGCATCGAAAGTAGTTCTTCGTAATGAGGACGAAGATGACAGTTTAGGGAAGGGAGTTAAAATAAAATAACAAAATTTTGAGGTGTACACAAATAATACCGACGGCAGCGGAACGGTTTAATGAAAGAAAATCATTGAACCAGAGGAAGATCCGATTGGAATAGATGAAAATTTGTCGGAATATGCGCTTCACAAAGAGCGGTGCCCCTCGAGTAAGACCTTCGCTTACTCTTATATTTACATACTACGAATGAAAATATAAAAACATTGGGTTTCGTCTTGCTCACATTGACTGAGCTGCCTACTTTTCAAACTATAATTTGGAATGATTCGGAGAATTTCACGATTATTGTTAGCACTTTAGAAGCCTCTGGAACATGAAACGTACAGTCTGAACGTTATAGTCTTTATCCGCCGAGGGAAAGTGGCGCCGGTGTCTGTGCAAAGGAAGCGCATAACACGCTATTTTGTCGCATTTCGATAAATCAACGCAAGAGCATACGCTAAAAGAAGGAGCATAGATCTAACCAGAGTCTAGTGTATGGAATGCATTGCTTAGGAGAAGCAAGTTAGAAACAGGAATTTTTCAATAAATAAGGACAGGAGAATTCCGAGCCAAAGAATATTTCGTTACATACTCGTACGGCGAGAAACCAGATCGGTTTGTCGCTCATAATGTCATTAATAGAAACTTCAAAGCATACAAGTTGTATTTACGACAATAATAAATTTAACAATGAGTTTGAATAATAAATACAGTGGTACAAGTTGTATACCATATACGCTTGCTCCTCCACTTTATTTTAAATAAACTAGCAAGCTATTGACGAACATTTAAATAAACATACACGTATAGAGAGTCTGTTGTACTAATGATTTTAGTAACTCCACATTAATTTTCTTCTATTCAATGCCGGCCGATAGGATTGTACAACTAATTATTCGTGTCTGACATAAAATGGCTGTCATATATATGTATGTATGCATTGGCGCACCTAAAAGGGGTGTTACGGGGCTACAGCTCTCCCCACGAAGAATAAACGGACACTGTTAATAATGGCAAAATTTTTGACAGTAAAAATTAATAAAAATATAAAGTGCTTTTAAATAATACATTTCACACGAAAATAAATATATACATGAGAGAAGAGAGAGATATATAGATATACCAAACATGTTCGACCTTCACCTTTACATTCTCCTATATGCGCTACTTTTTTAGCCTCCTTCCCCGGAAACAAATCCCGGGTGCGCAAATGTGTATATATATATATATATATAGGTGTGAGTGTGTTTAGATAATTCTTATACTTTCCCTCGCATATTATATTAATTAATATGACTGAACAATAAAAATGAAACCGATGTTACAATTTAAAAATAGGCGTTAGTAAAGTTGTTAGAAACACGCTTTGACTGATTATTACTGATTATTGTATACACGCCTACTGCTGCTGACAGTTATTTTGCTAGCGCCTTTTTCAACAAATTAGCACACTAGCCCGCAAGGGCGTCGCCAGACGATGCGCCAGGGGGGGGGGAGATGATAGAAAGAGAATACGAGTTATAGGAAAAATAAAATTTATAAGTTGCGAAGGCTTAATATTTTATTAAACAAAAATAAAATCTTAATTAAAACATTATTTTCGTGGGTTTCTGGCAAATTGTTCTACCCCTTTTTTATAAAAATCTTCCAAATTGTCCATAATTACGCACCTATGAATACTCATCATGGCCAGTTGATTAAAAAATTTCAAGGCTCCGGGGGAGAAACGGCCCTCTTATGCCCCCCGCTGGCGACACCCATGCTAGCCCGGTATCTTCAGCTTGTTGTTTCGGCAAAAACGGTATATACTGCCATACACCCCGCCGGTAGATGGGTCGCACTCCATTTAACCAAATAAGCAACATTACGTGACGTTGTATTATTTTACACAAAATGGGGAAATATTGTATTCATAAGTAAAATAATAAAAATCCTATTAATCCGATCCATATTAGCTAAAAATTTAATTCGTATCGTCATATTAATAGTTTCTTAGATATCATTTTACTGGTATGCATCTTTTGTGGGAACAAATTTTGTAGATAATAGTAGTAATTATTTTAACATCAAATTAATTCCAAAAGTACGAATCGTAGGCAATTTAACCCAATTAACCGCCAAAAAATATTTACGTTCCTTCGTTTCCGATTGCGTTTTTAAATTTTACGCGTTTTAAATTTCTTTTGCATTATACAGAATTTTTGTAAGGAAATTTTTACCTCGTAATCTTGCAACAACTTCAAATTAAAAAATTCCGCAAACCGTCGTTGATTTTAAATATTACGCAAGTAATTTAATCAAGTAAAAGGCCAGTTTGAACGAGTTTTTAAAAAACAATTTTATAATAATAATGGCGATTAGAGTTGCCTAAATGCGCCATGTAAAAATGCGTAATGCGTTCTTCTGTTTTCCATGTATTTCATCTGCTGCTGAGGAATCATGGGGAAAATAACTGACGTTATTGACATCATAAATCACTTAACTGATTGTTACGTCTCGTCCCCGGTGTAGCGATTAAAAAATATGCTAAAATTTACATTGTTCTGTTCAGCTATAATACTACAGATTGTAATTAAACAACGTGTACAGAGCAGAAAAGGAAATACCTGAAAATAATAAAAAATTTAGATATAATAAATTCATTCTTAATATTTTAATTAATGGCGTTAGATCCTGTTTGAATTAGCCTTACAAGGTCAAAATGAAACAGAAAACAGAAACATCTGATAATCCTGGAATTTTTAAGAATGCAATAAATTTTAGCCTAGAATTAGATGGTGCTCTCAAAACCCATTTAGCGAAAGCTTAACAGTACATTCAAGGAAACATCAAAAACAATTCGCAATGTAATATTGGATATCATGTTGTAGGTATGCTAAGAAAAAATTTCAAAGCAAATAACGCAAGCAAACTTTTTAGCAGTAATTGCAAACGAAACTAGATTGACATTTCAAATATGGGGGGGGGGGATGTAAAAAGATTTTGCGGAATTTTTTTTTACTTCTATAAAATGTGATGCACAAAACACTTCCAACACACTTACTTGAATAACTTAAAAAAAATGAAATAAATGAAAATTCTAACAAATTTCGAAAATTCTTCCGGAGGCCTGCACGTAATTCTAAAACGCTCATCAAGTTAGTTAAAGCAGCTTGAACCATAGTGCTCGCATATTTTACTGCGATGTTAAATACAGTTGCACAAGAATGCTTGCCATTGCCACAGACTTTTCAAGGGAGTACGGCATTTACTTACAAGAAAGATATGGTTATTTGTGTATAAGAGAACTTTTAAAACCGGATTAAGTGCAAAGTAATAATAGTACAATTTGTCAGGTGCTGATTTCCGTCAAATTCATAAAAGAAATGTTTTTAGGTTTTTTTTTTTTTTTTATAGCAGAATAATGTCACATTTTATATAATATCAGCTTTACGAAAAAGTGACATTCTTCTGTCACACAAAAATCACGCTTCGGATTTTTAAATATTCAGATTATCAAATTATAATATCAAGTTCTTTTCGGGTAAAAAAAGAAAACTGAACAATGAGAATTTGAAAATCGAGGCGAAAAAGAAGGCCACACTCGAATTGTGCACCGCTATTTACCTGAGTCGATGGTTAAAAAAAGGTATGTAATCTCCACACACGAATTGCGCACCGGAAGTTTGCAGGCATGAAATATAAAAAAACAAACGAAAACGACGCTCGGACCATAATCGCTGTTCACTGGACTAAGGGTTTCCAAAACTGATGGCGCTTGATCGTACTATATTTTTAATGTTCGATAACTTTCAACATTTTTACGTATCGTATTTTTGAAATTAACTTTTAATCTACTAATGAAAAATACTACATCTGCTTATGTATTAAAAATATTTCCTGTATAACGGTTTATTAAAAAATATTCGAGAATACGCCAGATTAATTTTAAAAATAAGTAATTGTTTAAACTTCTAATTCCATTTTTGATTTTAAAACAAGTAGTTCCGATAAATAACTGTGATATATTTATGTTTTAATCATTAAAAATTGATTCTGGCTTTTGCAATTTACCAGTTAGCTCAACTTTCAGTAATTTAGCTTACTCCTAATTGTCTACATTTGTGATCTTTTATCTTTCTAGTTTCAAAAGAATTATACTTATGATTAAACGTATATACCATTTCTTGACATAGCGGCAGCTAAAATTTTTCCTTATTTGTAAGTTATTATTTTTAATAAAATATTTCACTTTCATATATACGTTAATGTTAATTTCGTGTTACCATTAATGTTAAGCAATTATCAGTGTTAACAGTTTTATTATGGGGATAAATATTTCTCGAACAGTTTGAATTCTACAAAGCCCCTGTAAAATAACAATTTTGAAACATCGTTTTATTTCTATGATTAAAAATAGAGCAGTAATTTAAACAGTGTCGAATTACTGTTATCTACTTATTATAAGCCGGATGATAATTTTTGATGTTTTTTTATGAGGAAAAATTATGACGCTTACACGTTAAAATGTAAAGCTATATATACAAAAATAGTATTAAATGCTCTTTCAGAAAATGCTAACGTTCGAACAACTCTTCTAACCCCTGAGCGCTAAAAGTCGTGCAACGAGTTAAGAATATGTAATATAACAAATTTAAAATTAACTAAAAATTACTTCAAAATGCATAAATCATCAACCGATATTATTCCTGAAATTTAAAATACACAATAAACAACAAACTTTGTATCGAAATAAACATAACCTTTGTCGAAAAAATGTAGGTATCTTTCTATGAATATTCGCAAGAATTTTACTTTTTTCTTATAATATTTTATTTGCTTTGTGAAACATATTTCAGTGTTGCTTCTAAGAATTACTTTTTCATTCTCATAAATAACCTAAATTTGAGTTTAAACTTCTGCTTCTTTATCATTTATCTAACAAAACACATTAATACCAACCAAATGTGCGCAAAAATATCTATTATCTAGAGTAGAAACCATTTAAAATATACAATAAACAACAAATTATAAAAACTTGATGAAGGAAAATTATCTTGTTAAATCCAACTAACATTTAAAGAAAAAGGATAGTAGTACTAACACTATTTATTTACGTAATTATTATCATTGTAAGTTTTATTATTAAATTGTTTTAAATAGGATTTTATTTTAATAGTAAATTTTCGCGTTGTCATTTAAAATTTAAGTAGAATACTATGTATTGTTTGATGGTACACTAAATGAAAAAATTACGATTTTTAACAAATTTGGTTTTAATTCAAATGACAATTTATAACTGAGATTGAACACACTAGTATTAATGGATAAAATAAAATCTGAACTGAAACTTTCCCGAAACTCGGTTCCCTCAAACTCGTAAGTAACTCTATATTATAATAATAGATACTAATTTGTCAAACTCGAAAATTTTACATGGTCACATTTATATTTTATGTACATTAATCAGTTGATATGAAAGTATTTTGTATTATTGTGAAATAGAAGCTTCATGAAACATAATATGCCGTGCGCTGAAAATTCTACATATTCAGTTAGAAATTATCGTAATTTACGTTATTTTATATAATATTCGTGCAAAAATTATTCTATTTTATGCAACATTTCTTTAAATATGAGTACGTTCCCTAGAGGTTGTAAAAAATATTTCGAATAACAATCGTACTGTTAACGGGATAGTAGCCTATTTTTCGCAAACGTTAAAGGCTTTTTTAATCGACTGAAATGTAGTTCGGTTATTATTCCAAGTAGTAAACGTTTCATTACGATAACACATTTTGGAAGTCACTGAAAGAGCGACTTTTACTCATTTTATTCCTTCATCGATTTTATAAAATCAGAGTATTTTTTTTAAATGCGGTGCGCAATTCGAGTTGTCAGCGGGTGGGCTATTTCGGGTGTGGTGCGCAATTCGTGTGTGACTTGCCACTGTGTTAGGGTTTAGTGCGCAATTCGTGTGTCCCCAAAAAAAGAAGTGTGTATGGTTATATCGATGGGACGATTTTCAATCTCAGGTCGCTTCACGGTTTGGATGCGCCTGGGCGCGTTGGTGCTCATGTTTTGGTTTGGTGCGTGGGCACAAACTTTTCGTGGCGGGACCACAATGTGGTTTAGTGTGCTGGTATGGCGAACACGTGCACACTTTTCTCTCTTTTCCTCTTCCCTCCACTTTTCCTGTTTTGCGCCGTCGAAAATAGTTGTAAGGATGCGTTGTTGGTGCAGTGTTGGTTGCTCGTGTCTCGGACTTCGGTGTCCCTGAGCTTGCCTTTAGATAGATCGTTTTGATTATTTTGATCTCGGACTTCGGTGTGCTCGAGTTTTAGTCACCAGTCATGTCGTTGATAGATTTAGGTGAGATTTTCGCAAAGTTTTGAATTGAATTTCATTTTTTTTGTATTGTGGCGTATTGTTTTCGTTTTGTTTTAAGGACCTGGTGTGTGTGTGTTGCCCCAGTGATAGTGTGATGTACGTGTTTTCTGTGAGTGCGTAAGACGGTAGAGATCTGTATAGGGCTCCGTTGCTCGGCAACGGGTGGTCCGAATCCGTTGGTTCTTGTGCACCTAAGTTCTCATCCAAAACCTTCGTTTTGGATGGAAATGGTGGTGGGGTAGTGATACGGATTCGGTATTTACGGCGCTATCTAGCGATGATGTCGAGCTAGAAATTATTCTCCGATTAAAATCATTAATTTTCGATCTCTCGGCATCATCGTATTGTTCGTTGTCGGCGGAGAATACGGCCGGGATATTTACACGACCGAATAGGTAATTTCCGATTCTCGTCGAATTTCGGGTAGTGTCAGGGGTTGTGTAAGTGTCCTGGTATGTGTGGTCCGCGACAACAGGATAGTGCCTGTCGGCCGCGCGAGCCGTGTGAGATGAGTGTTACAACGGCTATGCCATCTTAAGTGATAAGGATTTCGAGCGAATTTGTACCGTTAGTTTTGTTTAATTATTATCGAGCGAATTTGTACCGTTAGTTACCGTTTGATTGAGCACGAAACGAGTCGTCATAACAATAGTCAAAAAGTTCGTTAAGCTAGTCGTTCGTCATATATGTTAAATCTAGTTGTGCGGTCGAGTTACCGTTTCGATAAATATTAAAATCTAGTCGAAGTCAGCGCCGCGAATGCAACGTTTATTTTTCTAGTCCTCACCGAATGAGTTTTTCTTTTTGTTACGCGGTGGTATTATTTTTTTTTGTTGTTATGTTATATTTGTGACTATATACACGTATGTTCAAAAAAGAACGACCTTATTATTTTTTTTATCTTTGTCGGCAAATTTCTTTCGCAAAAGCCTGACGCTCTGCTTGGCAGAGTTAATTCGGTCGTGGTAGTCCGTAATTTACCACTGGCGCCCGTAAACAATAAATATCATCGAATCATAACAACCTTGGCTTTCCGTAGAAGAGACCCGAAAATCCTCGAGTCGTAACATTGGCTTCCCGTAACAGGGACCCGACGAAAATCCACGAATTGTAACAATATATATATATATATATATATATATATATATATAGTCACACAGGATATCTAACAGTGCTGGCTTTCAAAGTTCTCTTCTCTTAATGACTATGTTCATCAGACGGTACAACTTACTCCGGCGTTAGGTGAGTTACTGATGTCTACTGAGTCTACTACCGCTGCTGTAGTAGAATAATGTGCAAAGCGTCTAATTGCACGTGCATATGAAATTATTGTGATAATCACGGTATCAATTTTGAAGGACATTGTACTTTTACACTTTCAAATTTTTCTCCGTGCAACATTTAGACGATTCTTCTAGAGGGTGCAAAGAGTTTTCTATGGTGGCCAGTGCCCACTCTTGCCCCCCTCACTCTAGCTACGCCCATGGCAATTTTATTTACAAAACTACACAATGAGCCTAAAAATATGTGAACCGAAAAAAAAAACAAAACACGAATGAACAGAATAACGCTAAAATGAAAACTAATTAATTTCATTAATAAATTAATAGATGCGTATTAGAGCTGTTTTTGGCTTTTTATCGGAATAATAATTGTAAAATATACTTTAAAAAATATGTACTTTTGAATAATATTAAATTTCGGCAACGACGCTGAAATGTCAACTTTTATCGAAATTTTTCTATCGACACATGTTGAACGGACTTGTAACAATTAAAAACTTGAAAATCCGATTTAAATTACTTCGCACAATTCCCCGATGACAACAATTGAGCTGAAAGATGTTTTTCGAACTTTTGAAAAGAATAGAAACAACTTTCTAATTCCATGTCTCTCGAAAATGATTAACAACGGCATTAGCAACATTTATATTCAGTTTGTAAAAAATTAAGGGCAGCACTTAATTTCCGAAACCATCGACTAACTAACAAAGGGGTTTCATTTGTTTTCGATATAAAAAAAGAAAAGTACTAATCATACAAATCAAAACAGTTGCGAAAGTTCGTAGACTGAAAACAATTTTAGTGTTTGAGCGGAATTTTTCGTTCCCATATAAATAAATAATGAAAAACCAATCATCCGGTGTTAGTACGAAATATTCAAGTCGGCGGCGATTTAGTATTTATTGTAAAACATAAAATACTCATATTTCAAGTAATTATGTATGACTAGTAATTAAGGAACAGCAATTAACAAACCGCAACACAACATATCCACAACAAGGAGGAGTTAACTTATCATATTTTTTTCTCTTCAGATCTAGTCGCGAAGGTCTTGGGCACCGTAAACGACCAACACGAGTCTTCATTAGATGACTCTGTAATAGCGAAATTATCGCAAAATATCGTTAAAAATTTTATCTTTTTGTTTAATTTTACACATAAAATATTGCTACTACTACAACCTATAAGGTGTATAGTGAAGAGTTGTTTGCACGGCTGCCTATGAGACAAAAGGAACTGATGTTATTTTTAAAAGTTCTGCGCGCATCTTTCAGAGAGCCTTTTTCAGAAAAAAGCCTATGTTGCACGAGGCACGACTCTGAATTTGTTGTTTCTATATTTTCTTCCTATAAGGCCGTCGAGAGGGATTAATTTGCACGGCCCGCAAGTAAATGGAAATTAATTACTTATCGCCGCTAACTCCGGTTCGTGCAAATGAAGAAAGCGGCCCATTTAGCGGACCCTCTTTATAAAGAGACCTTCGCGTTCTGTAAAAGGTACCGAAAAACCATTAAAGTAAATGGGCTTATCAAAATAAACGGGGCCCGCTCTATAACTATTACTTCACTTTCATCCTTGGCTATGTTACACTTCTGCTATCGGTTTACCGGCGAAATAATACTATTCTGCGAAACCTAGCGCATAAACGTTGTAAAAAATATATTTTTTAATGTTAAAATTAGGCTGAAATCCCCCCCCCCTTGGCCCCTATCTATATAGGTAATTGTTATGATTTGATTTTAAAAGATAAAGTATCAATAATAATAAAACTGACTGGTCATTCTTTACCCCCTGTTTTTCTCTCGTTCACTTTTTCGCTCTCGCTATAAATCATTTTGCCTTTTTTTTTCTTTTTTTTTTTTAGAATAAGTTGTGGGTCTCACCGGGGCAAATATGTCCGTTGTGTGAGTGCCCAACACTCCTATCAACGTTTATTATAATAGATATAGTATACTAAAAATTACAACTTTACATTTAATACAAATTATATACGTGTATATGCGTTGTATGTACGCGTGGTTCGTATTTAACCAAACAGCTATATTAATGGAGGATGTAAAATAACACAAGTTTATCTAGAGACATATTAATTATAACTAAATGTTATGTAAAATTAAATATTACATATTAATTATAACTAAATGTTATGTAAAATTAAATATTACATATTAATTATAACTAAATGTTATGCAAAATTTAGTATTATAAATTAATATTTTGTTCAAACTTTATAAATTCTAATCTCTCCTTGGCCAAAAATTTTTCAACTGGGAAAACTTTGTCAACCTTAATTGATAACAATGCCAATTTATAGTAATATCTCTGCTAAAAATGAAACTAAATTTCACGTTCGCTTTCGGTTAAAGAATGTTAAAAAAAAAAAAATAATAACGCTTATTATTCGGTTCCTTCTTATAGCGATCGTTATATTGCATAAGGTTATTTTTATTCAACTACGGTAAGATCTCTAGATATTAAAACGCTAATAAATAAGCATCAATTAAAATAATATCTTTCTTTCCTCCTCTAACTGTGTCCGACAGTAAATAATTTTAAAATATTCCCCCAACGAACGAGAAAAAAAAAGAAATAAAGAAAAAAGAGGAAAAAAAACCAGAAGAAGTTGAAAACATACGTAATTACGAAAAACAAGATCACAACACAGGTAAAGTACAAGCGCAACAAATGATGATCGGGTAAAACTGAGAGTGTGAAAGAAATTTACCGATAAAAATTTGATCTGGTGACGCGACTGATTTGGTGTGAAAGAGGCCATAGAGTAATTTGGCCGAGTCCGTCGTCGTTTCTATTCGAAACTGGAAAGTGAAGAATAAAACGCGTCCAAACCAGGAATCATAGAAAAAGGCCGAAACATCATAGCGACGCGACCGACCTGCGAACCTAGACCACTTTTATCCATTCCCTGCGCTCTGAAGTAGATGTAATTCTGATAATTTCGTTTTTGTTTTGTTCTCTTTTTTGTATAGTCGCAGGAAATCCCCCCCCCCCCCATATTTGGATTATTTCAAATGCCGAATAATTTATTTCACGAAAACGGATGATTATTTTTTAACAGAAGATGACTTTCCAGTTTAGAGGCTTGTTTTTTTTTTTCTTTGATCGCTGCGTACCTTCTTTATTTTCTTCACTCAATCGTTAGGTCATCTTATTAATGTGTATAATGCATAATCATTAGATCAGGTACAGCCCGAGATAGCATAAAACAGTTGGCAAGGATTCTTAACGTTGTAGGATTTAATAATACTTTCTCTGTAATTTATACAAAATATACATACATATTTTGTAATGGAATATTATTAAACTGCATAGATGACTTTTAAAAAAAATTAATAAATGTTACAAAGAGACTTTTACTTTTGCCTAATTAATATCTTTACCATTATGCAACGATTCAATTCTACGTCCAACACATAGCTTCTGCTGTAAATTTGTCTTTACTCATTACAGTCAACTCAGCGTTATTTCTGGAGATCCCTTCGAACGCTTATCTCTTTTTCTATTCTTCATCGTTTCACATCATTCGCTTATTCTATAAACTCGATCCGTCTACTTACCACCAGTCCGCCTTTTTCAGCTTTAAATACGGTTAATTTTGAGCGTTATTTTTATTTTCCGACTAACATTGTTACGTAAATGAAGGAGTTCAGTAGTACACGTTCTGGATTAGCACTTTCTAACCTTTGACATAAAGATCTTTTCTTTTTTTTTTTTATTTCCATCTCTGCATTTCTGCATTTCTGCGGTATTTAATTAATATGACCCCATTGCTGCAATGAAATGCGATGATATACGTAATATCTTAAAACTAAAAAGATGTTTTACGTTGAAGTAATATAGAAGCATGCGGCTACTCTTAATAATAGCCGAAACAATGTTCTAACAGAATTATAGATGTAATAAAATTATGGTAATAATAGTTACCGCTCAATCTACAATAATTCAAGGTAAAATACGTTTGTTACATCGAGTTAATATGAACACTTGTAAGAATTTACGTACAGTGAACTACAGAGCTACTCCTGCATTTAAGCAGAATCCACAACACCACAAAATGAATACATTTACATAATACCGGAACTAATATGGCCACCAATGCCTTCGCTGATCATCATCTCCAAAAATAATGTTTCTCTCCTGTCATACGGATTTCAGAAGTGGTTCCACAAGCGACAGATTCATGTCGCTGCAGTGCCGATGCTTATGCAGAGAATACACTCTGCACTATGCGCCCGAGTAAAACTTCGCCGACTATTTTTGATGCATAGTATAAATTTGAAGCAGTCACTGAGACGTGTCGCCGTGCATCGAATAAGATACAGAGGAGAGCGGACAGACAGCGTCGTCACTTGTTAAATACTTTACGAAACAAACTTCAATCTCACCAGTTGTCAAAATAATTGTTAATTCTAAATTACCGGTTCACTTTAGGCGACGCTAATTATAATGAAATTTTAAAGGTCACTTTCAAAGACTTCTTGATATATTATCAGTTGAGGAATATATACATTTTGATTAACCAGAAGTAAAACTCAAGTGATGTAATGTACCGACCGGATTTAAATGCACCATTGCATCAGATAAAATATCACTGTTGCAAGGATCAGGATATCAAAAACTAACGAATTAATATAATGTAAACGCGAGACCCTCCCCATTCGGATTACAAAATGTAAATGAAAACGTACTCTAACCGGTAAATATGATTTTTCGAATCGAAAATTTTTTACCGAGCCAAAAATAACGATATTAATTAATTATTTACCAGTAGTACCACGTGTTATGAGAAAAAATTGCATTCTGAGCTCTGTAACGATTTTGCTGGAATTCACGAATTACGCAGGTTCCGATGCATCGTAATCGGACCCCAGGTGTTACTCTTTATTAAAAAGGGTAATTATATATTTAACCGTTTTATTACATCAATTAGTCTGCTTGCTTTCCTAACAAACTTAAATGAGATTACATTTTATGTTTTGTTTTTATTTTTTTACCTATTGGTTTTTTTTTCGTAATTTCCAACGTTAAACGCGCAATGATCAAACGCCTAGCGAACATCTAGTATATAATAGTCTGACATCCGTGTCAAATTTTATGATTTTTTGTTCGGGATTTTGGTGTTTTCGTGATTTCTAACGTATAGACTTGTGAAAATTCCGTTCTTCGTGAGCCTCTCTGATTATTAAAAATCTTTCACAACTTTACGGATTGCAGCATGCGGTTTTCGGGTCTAAAGAAAATTCCGTTCTTCGTGAGCTTCTAATTTTCAAGCGGATCATCTACGCATACTAAACCTTTCACACCTTTACGGATTGCCGCATGCGATTTTTAGGTCTATAATATATATGTGAGGTGTCACCCACCACCACCCGTAAAATCCGGAAAAGTTAAAAAGGATTTTAAAATTATAATTTAAACAACACGTTTATTCCGAAAATATCACACTCTATTATACCTTTCTTGTTGTTATTTTATTAAAAACGGTCTATTTCCACATCTTAAGGAAATTTCGGAAAACCTTTCCTTTTCTTCGATACATATACGTTATTTTCATATTATTAGATTGGCTGTAAGGTGGGTTTTATTCCAATTTAGGATGTTTTTTGGGTTCACCCTTGACTTTGACCCAACACTTGCATATATTATGCTAGGAAATTAGATTTCAAGATGACAGGAAACGGAAAGAACAAAGGGGATTGAAGTAATAGAATTTCACTGATGGAGATGAGAAGGAAAGGATAATGTAAGGAACCAGAAGACCAAAAGTGAAGATTTTCGAATACGAAAGTGAACGTAAAAGCCGAACAACATTCGAAGAAAACATGGTTTTGCGTCACATTCAAAAGGAGAATCAGAGAGTTAGTTTTGGAGGGAACAGAAAGATAAAAAGAAACAAATGCGAGAAACATGATTAATTCTTAATCTGATAAGGGATTTCGGATGTGCAACCCTTCTGCACCCGTAAAATTTGGAAGATTTAAAAATGCCATATATAAGCAATCTTTATTCGGAATTATTATAAACCGTAGTTGTTTATCACGTTACGTGTATGGATTTTTGTTTTTAAACAGTTTTTAACCCCCCCCCCCTTTCGCCGCGAAAAGTTCGTCATATAAGTGTAATACGTGCATTCGGAATTTCAATTATCTGGTGTGTTGTTTCGGCGGTGATTTTTCATTTTCTAAAAATCAATCCTAACCGCCGACTTTTTCAAAATAAAATTTTTTTTTTTCGCGCCGAAAATACATTGTGTACCACCCCGTTAAGTGTTTGTAGATAGTTTCAGACGTAGCGACATTTTCCATTCGGCCCCGAAAAACCGAAAGGCAAACTCGACGAGAGAACCTGGTGCCGACGCACCTGAAGAAAAATAAAAATGCGCGTATCGGGAAAGTCTAGAGCCGGGGGGGAGGGGGGTCAGCCAGAGAGGAAAATTGACGAATCGTTGAGATATAATAAATTAACGAAATAATCATTATCGAGCATTAAAACGGCGACAATCGGCAGAGTAGCCCGGAAACATTTTATAACAAAATCCGCGCACCTGTAATTAATTTTAACGAGCGGTGACCTTGAACGTAACGGATCCCGTATCCCCCTCGCTACAACAAGAACTAACTTTAATTCATTTGGTAAACGTGCGCTCATGCACCGAACGTAACACTTTTCTTTTTAATATGCGCGTATTACGAAACGTGCATGTGTGTACGCCAGCCACATCGTCGTACGCCAGCCATGAGAGACAGCTGAGCCTGGTGCCATAGAGCGAGTACGTGCAAAGGTGCATAGCTTGCGCACTAAAGCAGCAGTTTTAATTGGCTCGCTTACCTTAAATTTTTCCGCTTCAAATGATGTAAACACCGGAACGCGTTCGTTTCTATTCCTTAATAGCATCACACACACACAAAAAAAAAAAGAAAAATTAAATAAAATAAAATAAAATGAAATAAAATAAAATAAAATAAAATAAACAAGGGAGAAAAGGGCTCGGAGAAATAAAATAATACTAACGAAATTAAAATTAACCGCCACTAGGGCAAACTGAAAAATAAAAGAAACGGTCAAAAAATAACAAGTAAAATTAGCAGTGTTGCTTACTTTATGGGTCGTCAAAAAGTGGTACATTGTGGGCCCCCGAATTTCAACGATTTTCCGAAAAAAGTATTTACTTTCATAATCATTTTTTTTTCTCTTCCTTCCAACTAAATTATCTCTTTTTCGTTATACACGCACATTTTACCAAAACTGACGAGATTCCCTCACTCTGAAATTATCGAGTAAGAAGAAATTTTATTATTAATTTTTTTTCCCGGTTTTTGTGAACTGTTTATCGAAATTTTTGAAATGCGTGAAATTGCGAAAATTATCATAAAATTCCCGAAAGTACACCTTATCTTACCAATCAGACGTGCTGAAACATCTCTCTCCAGTAAATTCTACTTTTTTCAAGTCTGCCGGATACGGAATAATGTTTTATACTATAGCTGTATAAGTTAAACGTACAACCGACTCTCTGGCACTGGCGATACACGTGTACATTACTCCTAAGCTAGGAGGCGAAGCGTATTCTTACAATGCAAATAAATTACTCGAAATGAATTTATATAAAGCGTACAAGATTTGCTGCCGAAGTCGATGTTCAGCACACTAGCAAATCTTGGTCGAAGCTGAAAGTTATAGAGCTTTAAAAATTTCCCAAGGTAAATATTATTCGGCGTGGTTAATATACTACTCGCGCGTCCTAACAGATTTGAATGTAGCTTTTCGCATTCGAATATTTCTTATTAATCGATAATTTATCTCGTGTACGTTGTATTTCATTAAAACATTTTACCAAATATTTGAATATTTTTAAAACTTTCAAGTGCCATATTAAAAACCGGAGAATTAAAGGTTAAAAATTACAAAAATTCGTTAGATTAAAAACAACAAAAAAAAACAAAAAAAACAGGAATTTGAAGCAATTAAAAAGTGCGTAGGCTTTAAGCAAAAATTATTCCATTATTTCTATTACTTTGTTTTCCCGCAGTTAAGACGAAGGTTGGTATGAGACTGATTATGTATTATTCACTTGAATCCGGTAACGAAGGCCAACTTAATCTGAAACGTTTGAAAAAATCTGCGACATTCATTTTCAGATAATTAGCATAATAATATTTTCGCATTCTAAAACTTTAGTGCTTCTTATTTGACTTTAAACATGTACATATACATATAGACTATAAACGGGATAAAATGTAAATAATAAGGCGTAAATTTAGTTTAAAATGGTAACGTTCAAATTCCGATTTCTCTGGCAAATGCGATTAATGTGAGATTACCTTTATGGCAACGAGGGAACGTATTGATTACCAATACAAATTTACATTCACAACGCATTTCTATTAATTTCTTCAAACGCATCGTCTACTTTTGCTACTTCGCCTATCCCCCGTGAATCAGAGAAATTAAAAATAATAACGAAAGCTTTCATGGGATGTGTAAAGAAAATGTGGGGACGATGCGTTTGGAAAAAGTAGTAGAAATGGCAAACGTACTAAGCTATTAAAAAAAAAAACTTGACTGCAGAACTTATTTTTCTGCGCATGTCATTAATTTCATTGATGTATAGAAAAATTTTATTTTCATATTAATCGCATTCCGTTTACATCGTACTGAATAATCAATTACCTCAGTTTGTCTAATACAATTTTTATAAGTGTGAAATGCAGCTGACCACCGAATCGTCTCCCGATATTAAAAATCATCTTTAACGGTCTCATTGCGCTAGCTGGAAATTTATAACAGTTTCCATTTTCATTAATCTCGATGATCTTTAAATTGTTTCAAACGACCGGTATTTATAAATATTTTTATACTATTTATATATTATACCGATTAAATGTACCAAATAAAGTCACGCTTTCGTCTCTCTGTCTGTCTGGTTATCTGTCGTATCGGTTCGGTTGAAGGATTTTTCGTAGTCGACATAGCATATGTACAAATCACGATTAACGGCTAACGCTTTTTGGATTATCGTTTTAAAGAGCGCAATTGCATCTCTTGTTCCACGGTTGTTTACAAATCCGTATTGTGTTTCTTTCAGATATGTATCCAGTTTCGTCTCAATTCTTCTATTTACAATTGATAACAATAGTTTCAGTGTATGGCTCATGAGACTTATGATTCTGTGATTCTCACATTTTCTTGATTTCTCCTTTTTCGGTATGGGTATGAATAGCGATGTCCTGAAATCACCTGGCGGTTGACCGGTTTTATAGATTTTGTTTATTATTTTCAGCAGCGTACGTTTACTTTTTTTGGACATCACTTTTAGTACATCTACTGGAATCTCGTCCGGTCCTAGGGCTTTCTTATTTTTTGCCTTCCTCAGCGCGAAATTTAACTCTCTCAGTGATATATCTGGAGCACATCCGTATCTTTTATTTCTATATTTTGTGCTCTATTGTCATCGTTATACAACTTATGAATGTATTTCGTCCATTCTTCTTCGATTTCTTCCTTGCTGCTACATATATTTCCTTTTTCGTCTTCTAGTATCCTTATCTTGGTACTTCTCTTGCTATGAAACTTCATCATTTCCTTTATTTCATTATGCATTTCTCTTATTTTTTCCTGTTCTTCGAGATATTGCATATGTTGACATTTTTCCTCATACCACTTGTTTTTTTCTTCTCTACATTTTTTTATTATCTTTTTATGTATTTGACGATATTCCATCTCATTTTTATTTTTCAAACTTCGTCTTTTTGTATTGCAATATTGGTTGCCTTAATCACGCCTTCTTTCCATGTTTTCCATATATCCTCTATGTTTTCGTGTTCAGTGTGTACTTCTGTTGTATATTCATCTACTTTTTCAACAAATTTTCCTACGATTTCTTTTTTCTTTAATTCGTCTACGTTTATTTTCTCGGTTCTTGTTTCTTCCTCCTTATTACATTTCTGCAATCTGAAACGGTATGTAGCTGCAAGTGGTATATGGTCGCTATTACAATCCGCCGAAGGATACGTACTACAGTCTAATATCGCATTTCGGAATCTTTCGCTTATCATTATGTAGTCTATTTGATTCCTTATTTGGTCGCCCGGGTTCTTCCAGGTATATAATCTGCGCGGGTGTTTCTTAAATATAGTGTTGCATATAACCAGATTATATTTTTCTGCGAATTCAATCATTCTATCACCGCGTTCATTTCTTTCACCTAATCCATAGCGTCCAACTATTTTCCCATATTCTCCTTCACCCTCTTTCGCGTTGAAGTCACCCATGATCAAAATTGGGCCATCCTTTCTTGATTTTTTCATTACTTTGTTAATATCGTCGTAAAACTGTTGTAGTTCTTCAACACTGCTTTGTGAAGTTGGTGCATATATATTTGTATTATAGTGATGGGTTTAGGTTTACAATTGATTTGGATATATAATACTCTATCAGAAAGCGGAATTATATCATTTACCATTCCCCTGATCTTTGTGTTAATCATGATTCCTACTCCATGTTCATGTTGATTTCCTCCTGAATATATTATTTCACAATTATCATAAATTATTCTATCTTGTCCCGTCCATCGCATTTCGCTTATTCCGAGTATATCGATCTTTAATCTGTTGGCTTCTAATATGACATTTGCCAATTTCGCTGTTAAATACATTGATTTTACATTCCATGTAGCGATTTTCAAGCTGTTGACATATTGTCGCCTTGTTTTGCTTCCGAAGATTCTTAGCACCTTCTTCGGTGATACCGGCGACGTATAATCCACCTGCCGGAAACTGGGGGCCATTTTTCTTGTTATTCTTTGCATCGGTACGAGGAGGGTATACTGCGGTAAGGTCTCCAGTCCTTTTCCGTAGGCTTTGTTTAGGGTGTGCTCCCCTAGCCGAGAGATCCCCGTTTTAAGGCGCCGGGAACCCGCCTACTCACTCTAGAATGACATTTATCATTCCGACCTGCGGTAACGGTCGCGAGTGAGTTGCTGACAGTCCGCTGTTAAAATTGCGGTTATATGCTTAACGGTATTTTTTTAGGGAGTCCACACACTCGGCATGCGTGATTCCCACCGTTTTCCTGTCAGCTTTGTGAGTTCCAGTTTAGCTTTTCTGATCAGAGCTAAGCCCTCCGAACAGAAAATTACCACCCCGCACGTCGTGGACGTATGGAACTCACCCGGTTGCTGTTTCGTATCTCCTGCCAGTGGGACTAGCACCATATGACAGTCGAGTGACTATTTACTAGAGAAAGTGTCTCTAGCGGCGCAACCGAACCCCGCGGGGCAAATTTTAAATACATGAATTTTTTACTTTAAAATAGGCGAAATGTTATTGGTGCGGCTAGAATTTTTCGGAAATAGATACGCAACCGTTTTTAATACGAACACGACCTCAATAACGTCGAACTTCTTCCATTCGATGTGTTCAGTTCAGTAAAGGTATACCCGGTAGTCTCTGCAGGCTCGATCTCTTAATTATTAACACGGTAGCCCCCCCCCGTCTACGATTACTCACAAAAAAGTATAAAAACTGAAAATAATAACCAAAAAAAAATTTAACGATGACGATGGAAATGTTTTTAGGATGGTAGGCGCTGTTTTCGCAGTCGTCGCCATAAATATGATTAATGCTTCATAATTAAGAACTATAAACTTTGCTTTATAATGATGGAGAAAGTCATTGAACTTTCGGATAATTGTTTACGGACGCTAAGCGCTGTGTTTTATATAACTGTGGTGCTTGGTGGCTCTAACTGCTTTTTAAACATCCCTTGTTTCTTCTTCCTTAATTATTTGTAGCCTGATTCATTAATCCATTTGTACTGTGGGCTCTGTAATTGCAGATGTGGCCATGGTATGGGACAGCTAACTCCTTCTTACCTTCGGCAATGTCATTCCTTTTCTTTTCAGGATGCATATCATTTTTCGACGTTGACTGTCATTGTTTCTCCATTCTTGGTATAGCATTCTTTGTCAGATTCCATTCTTTCTTACTCCTAATTGCTGCTATCTGTACACGTGTTGATAGGTAATCGCCGTCCGTTGCGAACAAGACCAGGGAAAAACTCAAAACAAAAAAAAAAATCAGTATTGACATTACAAACCGCTAATTTTTTTTCATAACTTACTTTAAACCGGGTACATTTTTCTGGACCGCTTTCGAGTCTAGAGTTCTTTATGTAGAACGCTGCGGCAGAGACCTCCACGTAGCGCAGTATTCTTTAGCGATATTTTGGCGCGTAATTTCACGGGTGCCCCTGAAAACGATTTCAGTGAGTTATCATTGATCTAACTGTGCCAGCACAATCGCGTGCCATAGTTTATAGTAGAAAGAATAAATAAGACAATGAATATACGTAATCGAAATAGCCCTTTTCAGGGCAGTCAAACATTGAAGATCGGAATTCGCCTCCGAATTCTTCAACTTAATATAGGAGCAATCAGCAGAGCCAAATGCGAATACCTAGAAAGGAAATACGCCTTAGGGTAGATGTCACACTAGTACAAGAAACGAACACAGTTCCAGACCGCGATTTAGTCCAAAGAGAGAAAATTACTAACTTCATACCTGTGGCCTTCGTTCATTACAAACACAATGCGGAATTGTTATCTACATTAAAAACTCGACCGCCTCCAACAATGCATAGCGGCCAAGAATATCGTTGTTGACGAGCCCAAAAAAAAAAAAAAAAAGAAGAATAATGTTTTTATGATCACTATTGAAATTTAAGGAAGCATCATCATAAATAAGTATAAATCACCAAATGAGGCCAAACCCGCGGCCGCTGCCGGTTTATCAGCCCAGCATGATATATACTGCAGATTTAACAGTCATTCCCGGAGATGGAAATATAATGCGGAAGATGAGAATGAACGCAAAATAATTGAATGGATGAAAGCAAATTACCCTATTTCAGTATATAATGTCAAAAACCCAGGTAAATTTCACTCAGCAAGGTGGAACGGAACGTACACCCTAGATCTTCGCATTCATTCAAAACCATCAAGTCATACGTGTCTAAAACATAAACAGACAGGGATTTCCCCGAACAATCAGCATGTACCGGTTTTAATAACAACAGTAGTGGAAATACTTACTGTAAAGTCCATGAACAAACCAATATGGAATTTTGTTAGAGCTGATTGGGAAAGATTCACAAGAGAACTCTGGATAAAGAGATGACCAGTTTACAAAGTTAGATACCTAACGTGCTAAAAATAATAGTTCAACAAGTTTAGAAAAAAATATGTCCCAGGCTCGAACAAATTGCGTGAAGACTTATTTAATAAATTCGAAGAAACAAGCGACCCAGAAATAGCAAGAGAACTCATGGACTATGTAATACGGTTGGATTTACCAAGATCATCTTTTAATTCTTTGAGCGCTGTACGCGCCAAAACATTTACCGCAATAGCTTCTGTTTTCGTACGCGCGCATCTAAATTTCTGATCGAAACATGATTGGATTAATTTCGACGCACAATCATTGGACCAAAAGCTGCGGTTTTTTTATATCTTGTGATAGGCCCGGGAACACCTTCTGCAGCGGCGATATCCAAATTCTTTGAAGTAGACGCATCCGATTTCTTTAAAAAGTTTAACATTGAAAAACTCGAAGACATGGTCGGCATTTTTATGTTTTCCTGACTTTAAATGCTGTTCAATATCACCGGCACCGCTATCAGAAACACTAAATTCTGTTTGACACATTTCGCATCTGACATCCGAGGGGCTTAATAAACGGGTATTTTGCTTGTATAGTAACATTGACTGTACACTTCCCTTTCGGCATAGTTAGATAAAATTCTAAAACACAAAAAACATTAAATCAATAACCGCCGTCAAATATTACGCGAGTAGCAAACAACTGAACACAATAACAAATCGCGGCAAATGCGCCTGGCTATCATACATGAAGTGATGCCGCTCCCGGCCGCCACGCTAATTTTTATGCGATTTGGGAAAATGGGACAATTTTGCTTCCCAAAGTTTTTTTTCGGGGACACCAGTACGGAGAACCAAAAAATGAGACGGTCTCGTTCACAACGGGACGTGTGGTCACGTTGTTCATACTAAAACCATTTAACCGTATTCCCCTGTTACCTGTCAACTCATTTCGATTTTTAAAAAATCAAAGTTATTGCTATCAAAAAGCCTGGCAATTTTATGCCAATATCCTTTTTTATCTGCTCGAAAGACTTATTCATCAGGGAATCGCTCCAATAATTGAAAAAATACTTGCGAAATATCAAGCTGGTTTTCGCCCGGAAAGATCATGTTCCGACCAGGTCATGGCCTTAACTACATTCATCGAAACTAGTTTTCAAAAGTTTATCAATCTCACAGCTGATTTTTTTTTTTTTTCTTTCAGTTGTTCCCCAGTCCGATTGTAGCCGATGAGGGAAATTTATTAGTCAATTCTGTGTAAAAACACGTATAATATACTTAATATAGCGTAGCTGATTATACAATTTAAAATTTTGTGTGCTGAATGTGTGAGTATTTAAATTTAACACAGAATTATGAGTAAAACTGATACAAGAATAATTAAAAAGGTAATGGTGATGTAATACTTACGTCACCTTTACACATAATAGCATCCTATTGTATTACGAATTATTACATTACTTAATCTAACTTAGTAAGAATATATGATATATACATTAGTAATTAATCTAAGCATTTATGTATTTTGTGTCTTTATACGTTTATGAATTGCTAATATTGGTATTAAAATTAACAATAGAGATAGCATTAAGACGAAGTAATAGTAATAAAGAACTATTTGGGATGACATTTATGTATTATATATCTGTAAAAAATAATGTTATACATATATCGGTTGAAGAGGATTGGTCAATCGGCTTAAGGATGAGTTTCGTCTTCATTACATTGTGGAAGAATTGCAGTAGTGGTTCAGAGTTTGTTCTGTCAATATTTTGGACATTTGTAAATCATATGTGCGCTAGGTCAGTACACAGCAGACATACACGGGGGACTGCACTTGTAGCGCGATAAATCAAACGATTACTAATTAGTTCCGAATGTAGTCTTGCGTGTGTACACATTCGTACTGCATATAATAATTGCCTAGTACACTACCTATATCGGTACAGCTGAGATGTACGAATAGGTAATCGCCGACGCTTAGAAGCTGAGTACGGCACTATAAAAAGACTTGGATTTTTAATGCATCGCACTCAAATAGGGCGTGCTTTACATTGCCAATTACATGGGCAGTGCAATATTGGCAAAGGGGTGTATTGGTTATAATTTGAAACGGGACAGGTATTCCCTAAAGTTACCATGCCCAGTGAGGATCTGAACATTGTAAAATTTTACTTTTAGGTTTTTAGCTTTAGTTCATTTATTATAGAAGGGAGCAAGTATCGTTCCACTGCGTTTGCCAGATACTGATGAGGATGTTATCAATCAGTCTTTTAAATGTTTCGAGGGGTAGCGAGTGGTCTGTGACACTATTGTCAAAGTTACTGAGAAATTTGAAGGATTTTACCAAATTTAGATTCTTGGTAATTCTATATTCAGCTACTATTGCTCGTCTTATAAGAAATAGATCCATAGGCATGATGTTAGCTATAACGCATTATGCAGAAGTTGGGGCAGTTCTGTAAAAAGAAGATATATGCTTAGTACAAATTTTCTTTGTTGTTTATTTACTGACTTTAGATTTTTTTTTATTGATATATACGCACGAGCCGTATCCATATACGGATTGAATTAGACCCTTATATAGGATATATCTTTCCTTATGCCTTATTCCAAGGTTGTTTGGTAAAATACTTCTCCGTTTATCATATAATTTAACGCATTTAATGTTAATTTCTTGTAAATGAGCGATGAATCTTAACGTACTGTCGATAAGTTTCGTAGCTCGAAGGAAACAACCTATTCTAAATCGCACTTTTACACACAACACCAACATACGGCAGGCTGATACTTGTGGCTCAAACGGTTCGCAGGTATTTACACTGCCATCGTCTAAAAAGGACGATTGAGTATATCCTTAAGCGTATTCATTAGCTTGTGGCTGCATCTAACGGTACCTCCATTCTCGACACGATTTAGCTGCAATCCAGGTTTGCCCGCCGCTGAAACTTAACGAGTCCAATCGCGCCATACACACACGGTCCGTGAACCGATTTCTATAGGTCGTACACCGCAGATCATTTAACTGAACTACTGTGTAGTACCGCTTGAACTATTGTGTAAATGTTAAATTTCAGATGTGTGCGTGATTTCATCTACAGTCTCCAAATCTTTACGTCGGACGAAAGATATCTAAGAAACGGCAGATAAATCCGTCAAATTTATCACGGAATTCGTAGATATATTTATCGAGGACGCCCAGCAGGTTTAGCGGAAGATGAACTGGAAATATTATGTAGATGAAATAATATTAAAAGATGAAGAGTAAGAAACGTTACTAAAATACTATAGAAACGTGAATGAAAGTACGACCACAAATTCGTTTAAAAAAAAAAAGAAAAAAAGAAAAAATCAGCAATTTACGTTGTGCGTTTCGCAAAAAGTCCGAAAAATCTGAAAGTTCAATACTGTCACATTTGCGGTACTATGATTTGTTATTATTTACAACGGATCAGGAAGACACGAAAATCATAAAAGCGAACGATGTGAAGATGACGAAACTGAATTTATAGTAAGTAGATTTTATTTACGCGAAATGCATAACGCGTAAATCAGCGTAAAAGTATTTATGAAAAATTTTCCTTCCACATTCCTTTACCATCATAGTGATAAAGCAATTTTTGTACAGTTCATTTCCTTTGCCTCATTAGAAAGTTAAGCCGTGTCTAATGATTGTCCTAACTCTTTCCAAAATAAAACTCGTTTCTTTCGTCTCCTTCTCTTTCCACCTTCAGGTGTGTTTATCGCGGACTTGCTCACGGTTCCTAACTTAATTCGGCACTTTTGCTCTTCCTATTCATTCTTTCTTCCTCCCTTTCGCAAATGCCAATCTAATTTAAGATGATCTTTTTACCGTCAGCGATCAGTGGTTAAATAGTTCACTGTCTACTCTTAGCAAATCCCTCTCTTGCCTGTCACTCTTTTCCCTTCCAAAAGTCTTCTTATGTCACATTTTTCCAATAAGCATCGGTGTATCCGCTATATTCCTATTCCCATTGTCAATTCGATATGTTATTTCGGCGTTTTCCTAAATAGCGGCCTTACGTTGTTCCATGAGAATATTAATTATATCTATAAAATTCCGTTCGTAAAAGATAGTAATAGGTGGTTTACATCACAGCACTGCAATTAAAGACATTACGGCAGATTTATCGAAAGCTAGACATATTGCTACGGACGTAGCCAATATAGTTATAACAAAAAGCCTCTGCACGAAATATGTCTGATGCTGCATTGGTCAAATGTGGAACAAGAAAAATTCCTTTACCTCTGTTTTTTGTTAATTTAGAAACAAAACTATACAATAAATATATATATATTCAAAATTATTGAAATTCTTCACTGCGAGGTAACAGTTGAAGCTCCGCGCGTAAGTGGAATGATATTACGCAATGTAGACGGTGTCAAGCCTTCGGACATACAGCCAAGTCTTGCGCTAGACAGCCTAAGTGCGTCAAATGCAACAATAATGTCACCTGTCAAACCAATGTACGAAGAAAAAGACGGATCCATGTAAATTTGCAAATTGCGGTGGTAACCATATGGCAAGTTAGAAATATAAATCGAATTAGAACTTGCTACCAAACCTAAGATCTCAGCTAAGTATTTGTTCGAAGAGATATCTAATAAAAACATACTTCACCATAATCAGTTTGGCTTTAAAATCTCCAAGGCATCTGAAGATGCTATATACCATTTAATTTCCTCAATTAGAAACACTATTAAGGGTGGCGCATCTGCTTTAGTCATCTTCTTTGATGTCGAGGGAGCTATTGAAAATTGTTTGTGGTCTTCTCTGATCAGGATACTTCGAACAGAAAAAATTAAACCTTCGTTAGTTAATATTATTATAGATTACTTCCAATCCGGACAAGTAAACCTTAAAGTTGATAATGAATCAGCTACTAGACAATTAACCTGTGGTGTCCGACAAGGTTCAATCATTGGCCCCACCCTTCGGAATATTCTATATTCCAAAATTCATAAAGAAATAGAAGGCTTTTGTGAATTAATAAATATCAGCTCTACACTGATCTCCTTTTGCAGATGATCTATATCTTTCACTGTAACCAGACTTACCGATCTCAAGAACATTAAGATTATATGCAATAGACTTGAATTTACAGCCAGTGATTTAGGTTTAACATTCTCCGTAGAAAAATGTAAATCGTCACTATTTGGTGATCAAAAGTTGTCGATTTAAATTAAGTCAGCTAAAAATTATATCTGAGCTTCCTGTTCAGCTAGTAGATCAATTGAAATATTTAGGGGTAACAATTGATTGTAAATTAAGTTTTACCTCTCACCTAAACGAAATAAATATCAAATGCAGCTGCATCTTTGATAAACTGAAAAGAATTCTTCCTGACACATATGGGATGAACTTCAAAGAAAGAACTATATTACGAGTATATAAAGGCATTGTACAGCCCATCTATGGTTACGGCTCAAGTACCTATACCAATAAAAAAATACTTTTGAATGTTAGCAAATATCAGAGAAAATTTCTTTTACCAATTTCTCCTCTTTACAGGACTGCCCCTACCTCGGCAGCCTGTATCATCAACAACTTACTACCCATTGATTTATTCCTCATAAAGCATGCTATAGCGTCAGAATACCGAATTACAAAAAAACTTGAAAATAGTAGACTCATTAAAATTTTTACCAAACACAGAAATTTTATGCAAACTAGGACCAACGCCTATCATGAAGTTATTAAAAGAACAAATTAATATTGAAATTACCAGTATCTGGAAAAATCGGTAGGATAATGAGAACCATGTTTTTTTCACCAAAATTACTGATAGAATAAAACTAAAAAAACTAGATATAACTTTTTTTAATTCGCAAATATTAACCGGCCACGGTAGCTTTGGTAATTACCTATTTAGATTTAAATTACGTGATTCACCCTTCTGTTAATTCTGTGAAAGCGCATAATTGATGATTTATATCATACAATCTATATCTGTGATAAACTTAGTGATATCAGGGTAAATATAACATCGACATAAATAAAACATTGGAAATAACACCAAATAATTGTAATAAAATTCTGAAATACTTCTATGAACTGATGGCCAGAAAGCTAATTCTTAAACCGAGTGGCTAATTTTAACTGATAATATAACTTTCTGTATATATTACTGGAACATAATACATAATTAATCTATATATTTTCTTTTAAACACATATATAAGCTACTAGTGTTTATATAAATTTATGTGTTAATAATAATTAAAAGTAAAATATATTAAATGTAAATTATTTCTGTAATGGTGACTAGGTACATTCATCACCATTGCATACTTATGTTATATATAGCGTTTTAAATTTTGTGCTAGTTTTTATGTAGCTAGTATTTAAGTATACACCTCACTTTACACACTCATTAGTGGAGTAAAAAAAAAAAAAAAAAAATGTTACTGTATCCTAGTTTATAAGTACACACAACATTCTTTGTGCACAAGAAAAAAAATACTCAGATTGAGGAACCATTTAAAAAAAAAAAAAAAAGATCTCAGCTGTACAGCGGTTGCAAAGAAAGATTTTTGCTACATCAGAATCACAATTCAATCGGCTTAAATAATAATGATACACAGCGGGAAACAATAGGTAACGAACAAGCAAATACGGACGGTTATCGCTACGGAAAAACACTAGATGTTACATCGGAAGAGGCTATCTGGAAAACAAAAAAACAGACGTGTTTAGAGAATGATTGATGAAGTACTCTACAAGTGTCACTACGCGTGTCGCATATATATGTATGTATATATATACATATATCGATGAAGAAGAAGTGAGAATTTTGTAATTAGAGTTTGATTTCATAAATTTCTCTACTAGGTTAAGTTACTCTCGATGACGTGAAGGAAACTGAAAGAAGTAAAACCTCGAGGTTTGCAAATTTCGTTTCTATTTCCTCCGAATAACGATGCAACCGCTCCTATTTCTGATTCCATTTTCCAGCATGAAATCTTTTACTTTTGACCGACATTCGCGTATAAGAATCGAATGAATTTCAACGGGCATGCACAGACAAAAGTTTCATCGCTGTAAGGATTTCACTAACTCTATGTAAAGCTGGGTGGAGACAAGTCAAGATTAGAATAAAATCTCAACAAGTAAGGATGAAAATCGGAAGGCTGGCACACGTCCAGAAGATAAGAGTTCAGCCGGGTGGTGATAATGAGATTTTTTTTTTTTGAACTTCAAGGTTTTGCACGGTGATAGTAGGGAGTTGCAGCGAAAGAATAGGAACATGTCGAAAAATGCAAAAAATCGCACTGTCGGTAAGAGAAGAAAGCCTTGGAGAGATGCCGATGATGAAAATGCACCCTGCGGGAAGAATTAGATTGCAACTTGCAGATAGACAAAAACCGAGGTGATATGCATCGTGACAATAATTCTCCGTACGTCACACAAAGAAATGACATACAGTCAAATTATTATCGCATTTCTCTATTCAATGTAGCGTGTATCGAATCATCTCTGTCGGGATGAGCATCGCGTCAAGAAACTAAAAATAGAACTATTCCATTTACCCAGACGGTATTTAAAACGTTCAATGAGTATACCTCTTTCTCCGTTTGTATCACGGTGACCCCCCCCCCCGCCTCCCGGATCGTAATTCTTTCATAAAATAACATTAAAAACCGGGATCCATCGTACGAGGTTTTCGGGTAACCCCGGTGTTTTCGTTCGATTCCGACACTATCACTTTTAAAATAAAGCTAGTGTAACGTGTTTCGATTCGATTCTTATGTCAATCGAGCTACCAAGGCATCCGATGCAGGAATTTTCGCAACAACATCGTTGCATCGTACGTGATGGCTCGAAATGTTTTTAAAAAAATATGATAAAAGCCCTTAATAAAGACAATTTTACGGGACACGAACATTGGGAGGAGGATTGGCAAATTTTATTTCCATTCTCTTATTGCGATGCATGATTCGGCTGTAAGTAATTATTACGACGATATATTAAAATTTTTATGATTTTGCTCGTAACATAATTCAGTTTTGTTTTTGTGTTTTTCTTCTCCAACTGAACCTTTGCATGAAAACCTTTTAGCGATTACACATTCAATTATCATTTATTATTTTGCTATTTAGGAAATATATAAAAGAAAAAAGAAATAAAAATTTTGACTCGTCTAAAAAAAAAACGTAGTTTTAGATTCCCAATGATGCTGCAGCAGTAGCATAGAAATACTATATATCCCCAGTCGTATAGGATACTACTGCCAAAATTAAAAAAAAAAAAAAATGTAGTGTACAATACACTCGTCGCTTTGCCAATATAGAGAAATACTTATTGGCTGTTTTCACTATTGTTTTACATGTTGCATCCTTCGGAGTATTTTCTTAGTGACAAGAAGTACTCACAACGCCTGGCTAGCAGAACATGAAAGCGAGCAAATCATTCGATGGGAATTTAATCATTACTCCATTCCAACAGACCGATTAGCGTTTTCCGCGTCAAGCATTTTTCTTCAAATACTGGGGCTTCCAATATTTCTACTGGCGAGCTAATAACTGTCTTTCAGCCGCTGTCAGAGAAGTAAGGGCAGACTTGTTTCTTTTTCGCAATTTGCTTTGATACTTCGCCGCATGAGTAAGAGTACCCGAAAGGAGGCCGATAATTCAAGTGCATATAGTAACATATAAAAACCGTACATCAACATTTTAGCCAGTCATTTCAACTCTGCCGCGTACGGTTTGTTTATATATATATATATATATACGGAAAACACTGAAATGTGCAACATTAAAAGATGTAATAAATTTATATAATTAAGATGGAGACTGTACAACGAAAAAATAACTAACAAATTCATGTCGTGAGATGACAAACGGATGGTTTGCCACATGTTCAATTGTAAAATTAGTGAAGGGAACAGAAAAGAACCATTTAACCAACCCGTAATACACCAGTGTACACACCGCAAAAGAGGCTTGACTTTTAACATTAGAGGAATTGAAAAAAACTGAAAGAAAATCGAAATATACTAGTCGTCATCAAGATGCAAGGCAAAATTAAGTTCGGAAAAATCAGAGAAAAAAAAAAGAATTTGAATACATCGGTGAACAAATAACAGGAAAGAGATGTGCATAGGCCGGACATGTTAAACAACAATTGGATGGCAGGTAAGACAAATTGTAGTATGAAAACTGTAAGGTGCAGAACGAAACCAGCAAGGCTAAAACTGACCGAAATATAATATTTCTTTCTTTCTTTTATAACTTTGTAAAAAAGGAAGGAAAGAAATTAGATTTTAATATATGCATAAGTAAAGGAAATAAAAAAGCAAAAAAGAAAACTGTAATCAAAACTGAAACGAATTGCAAAGGACGTTTTTTTTTTTTTTGAAATATACATTTATTTATTTATTTATTTATTAGCCGTAAACGATATATGTTATACATATATTAAAAAAAATATTATTACAGAAAAAAACTTATAATCCAGCCCCGCAAACGGGTAAAGAGGCCTCCCTCAACCGAATCCATTCTAGTCTGTCATAAGCCACCCATTAATATTGTTTCTTTAAAGTGCCATACTTAATTCCTGAGCGTCGGCGACTACCTATTCGTACATCTCAGCTGTACAGACACAGGTATAGTGTTCATAGCGATTGTTTATATGCAGTACGAATGTGTACACAACACGTAAGAAGACTACATTCGGAACAGATTAGTAATCGTTTGATTTACATCGTTATTCAAGTGCGGTCCTATTTATGTCTACTGTGTACTAACTAGCGCGCATTAGCGCGCATATATACGATGGGATGCTTGCTTGCCATTTTGCCTTCCACGTGATTATTAGCGAGTATTTAGTTTAATTAAATTCTTTGTAATAAGTTCTGTCGTCGGTCGGGATCGAACCCGTGACCTCTATAACGGAAGTCAAGCGCTCTAGCAACTAGGCTATCGCGACTTACGTTTTAACATTTTAACGATATTGTCCTCCCATCTGATTTCAGGTCTTTCTCTTTTCCTCTTCCCATAAATAGTCCAATCTGTTATTTTCTTAGTCCATCTCGTAGAATCCATTCTTGCAATATGTCTTGCCCAATCCAATTTTTTCCTCCTTATTGCCCGGGTGAAGTCGTCATTAAATTTTAATTTAATTTTAATAATTTTCATGTTTATTTTGTCTCTTAATTTAACTCGCATCATAATGATCTTTCCATTGTATTCTGGTATGTCCTAATTTTTCTCATAGTACTACTCTATTCGAAATTGTTTATGTCTGACATCCATATGTTAAGGCAGAACGCGCATATTTAATATGACTTAAAACCAACCAGGCGAATAATAAGTAATAAGACGTTAGAACCAAAGATTACAGAGAATAACAGGGTGGATTACTATTAAATACAGATAGTTTAAAAACTTAACTATACATATTTATTTTTAATTACATCGATTTCTTTCGTTGAGCTAAACCGGACGAATTATCTTATAACATTATAACTTAAATTATATACATATACATATATTCTCGTCTAATATCTACCAGCTACATCTTAATCTATTTTTGAACTTATCGATACAACTGTAATCTATTTTTATTTTGTTTTCTACTCTATATATTTCTTTAATTTTTTTGTCGCGCATTCTCTTATTTTGTGTTTATTATTTCTTTTACATTTCCTTTTTCCTGAAGCCATTCTTTCATTTTTCCTTTTCTTTCTCCTGTTTTTTCCGACTCTATTATTATTTCCTTAAGTATTTTATTTAAAAGCTGAGTTACAACATATTTCTCTGTTTTCTCCCCCCTCGCTTTTTTTTTCTAATAAAGTTGGTACGTATGCTCTTTCTTCAGTTTTTATTTCTTCCTTCAATTCGGTTTCCTTTTCTGTTGTTATTTTTACACATAAGTAAACATTCCTCTTATGCTCATTTCATCTTCATCTTAATTATTTCACTTTCAGTTTCTCCTTTATGACACTATTCGTTATTATTAATTTCAAGCATTTCATTTACAGTTTATTTATTTTCCGCGAGTTTATTTTCCTTACCATTCCCTATTAGGGTTGTTGCGGATGCGGATCTTAGGATTTTTTAAAAAATAAATTTCATATTGGTGCATAAATAACATAAAAAGCTCGTAATTTTTTACATTTTTATTGAATAATTATATACTTAGTAATTAAAGTTAAAAATTGATGCATTATATTTAATAAAAAATAATGTCGCCGTCTTTTTAGGTTCCAGTCTGTTTCGCAGAGGATCATAAATTAAGCACGCGCTACTGAACAGCTGTTCACTAGGTACACCGGCTGGTGGAGGTAATAAAAATCTGCGTGCTTTTCCAGATAATATTTTCAGTTCTTGTCGGGGACGCTCCACCATTTAAGTGGATTTTCATTTACACTGATCCCTTTCTTATTGCAGTAAAATAGCAATTCCTTCTTGAGTACAGTGTCGGCGCTACCATTTTCTGACGATCCTTGACCCCCATCTTCACTTGCCGAATTTAGCATCATGGCAAGATCGTTTTTAAGCCAGCCTTTCTAACCATACTGGAAGTTCCTGGTTGTTCTGTATCTTTATCCGAGGAATCTGTCATTCTCATTCTTTTAGCAACTCTAAATCGATACATCCGCACCCCCATCAATATCCGCATTGATTATTGCGGATGCGGATGCCAATATCCGCAGCATCCCTATTCCCCATGCCTGAATTGCGTATCCGATCCTCGAATGCGCATAATAAACTGTTTTTAGTGTCGTATGTGTTACATATTTATAAATACAGAATAAATAAATACCTCGATAACAAATAAAAATAGGGTAAACAAAAATTGCTTTAATAAATTCAAATTAAAGTAGCTCAATTTAAGGACACATTTTCGGACATTAGTCCATCATCAGAGCTAATAATACAGAGTGAACTCAAATAAAACTTTCATTTTAGGAAGGAGTGAATGGTAAAATCGAAGGCGACATATGGATTAGAATTTCGCTGAAAAAATGGAAAACCATGGAGTCACGGAACCAATGGATAGTAGGAATAGAAAGTTGGATAGAAATCTGGAAGGAGTGCCACCTGAAAAACGAGTGGGCACACATGCCGGACCGATATTTTGTAGTTTTTTTTTCGAAGAGAGAATATTATTGATTAGATAAACTTTGATGAAATTACCGTTTGTAGTAGGTACGTTAGATTGTCGACCCTTTAATTTCCTTCAATCCTAACATGACTTAGTATCGATAAAAAATCTATTTAGCAGGGAGTATATATTTATATATATATATATATAACTCGGTAATTTTGGCCTCGCAAGGGGCTGTTCCCCTTGACCCCTCTTGCTTCCATTTCTGTCTATTTTTTCTCTTCTATACTTTGTATAAAATGATCAAAATTTACAACGTAATTCTTACTGGCATCAACGCAAAAAAAAATAACATAATCATAAAAATCCTATCCTACATTTAACTTTCATTATATAAAATTAAGACATTATTTCGTTACATACTTCGTTACATAAAATTGTGACATTTTTTAAATAACAATAGCAAAAATCCTATAAAATATAGCAAACGTTACGTGAAATTGGGACATTTTGCGTTACATAAAATTGGGACATTTTTTCTAATGGGGGGTAGGTTGTAATTAATATGTATATATATAGTTAGATTAGAAACAATAGAACGAATGCAAAGAATTATAGAATCACTTGTTAAAATAACATACGAGGGGTGTTCAATAAGTAACGTGACACGGCTTATTTCAAGCCCGCTGTTTGGTGAAACTGTGTGAAATCTATACGAAAGGCAGAGGAGGAAAATACAAACAGAACGCCGTTTTCCGCGTTCTGATCTGATCAGTAGAACTCCTGTACGCATGTGTGAAACATGTCGGTGAACGTTTGCAAGCCGGTGAGTTACGAGACACGCGCGATCACCGAATTTCTGACAGTTGAAGCGGAGTTGTAGGTGCAAAAATTGATTGCAGACTGTGCATAGCATACGATGCAAATAGCATTATGATGTGTGTGTCTCAAAGGGTCAAAGGAAGCGGCTAAAGCGTGAATAATGAAAGGTTAGCCGGGTCCGCCAAAAGCCAAAACTGAATGCTGTGCCGCCGGAAGGTTCTGGAACCGGCACGGACTCCTATTGTTGCAATTTCGTACACAGAAGGTAGCGATAACGAAGAATCGCGACATTCACGTGGCAGCACTTTATCGAGCGATTGATCGGAAGAGACATGGCTGCAGTCTGGAGAACAGTGCTGTTGCACGATAATGCGCGACCGCGCACGTCTGTTCTCGTTCGCACGTGAATTATTAAAAATCAAAATTGAGACGAATTTTCATATCCACCCTAGTACTCCCTTAATGTGGCACCTTTGAATTTTCACGTTTTCCCCATTTGAAATGCGCGGGAAACGTTTCGTAACAGTCGAGGTCATGGAGGCAGTAACGAAATTTTTTGCTAAACTCACCGCCCAGTTTTACCATGACGGTATTATAATAAATGCCTTAATGTTTTTGGAAATTATGTCGAAAAATAAAGAATATTTCTTCCAGTTTCATTGGTATTCTTTTTATAATTTTTGGATGCCTGGAAGGCCATTTTCGAAGACATGTCACGTTACTTACTGAACGCCCCTCATATTTATATATTAAAGCTTCTCGTGTTCCGAAACGCATTAATTATATATACAATTATCTGGTGATCGAGCTTTACTCGGCTTTATTCCGAACTAGCGGATTAATCAAAGTATTCGTGAGTTTCCAGAAACCTTCTAAAAATACAATGACAATACGCACGTAACACAAAAAATGTTACAATTGCATACGTGAATGTTATCTAAATCGTTAACGAGACATTTCCAAAATCGATTGCGTTGTAGAAGAATTGCTCATTTAATATTAAGCGAGCTTTACTCCTGCGAAATTAAAGCGATCAAACATTTAGCAGTAATAAGCGCATAACACGGTTTTAAAAAGAAGTAAATTGACTATGCCGCTTTCAATTGGCACTTTTGGAAATTTCAAGCTAAATAACTGATTACCAAAAAAAAAAAAAAAAAAAAGCGTTTGCACACCGGTTAAACCGGAATATTGTTTCTAAGAAGCCGGTTTTAAAAAAAATAAAAGCAAATTACAATTTTCTTAAATTGGCCTCTCCGGAAGATTTAAATGAAATTTAATAGTCGTTGGTAGAGTCCCCCTCCCCATCGCCGGTCTAACATATTTATCAAGTTTGCCAGAGTCGGTCCATTTTCAAACTCGTTTTGCAATGTACGCGATTTTTAACATTAAGTTAATTGTTGGCTAAGTAAAAGACCAACTGATAATTTTGGGTTTGTAAGGATTAAAACTTTATATTTTATCCGCAAGGAGGCTGATTAAAAACGACACACATAGTTATTATAACCGATTTCGATACGATAATTGTATATAAATTCTGGTCGATATGTCACCTGATAATCGTACACAATATGCATGCATTTTTCGTTAAATGAAAAAGTACTAAAGAGACTATTAAAATCGTATGTATATTTTTTGCGGTCGATTTATATGTTTTTGTGTGTGAATGTAGTTTAAATCGAAATCGGCTATGAGAGGTGTTTTCACTGTTTCATCTCATATGAATCCTTCGAATTACTTTTTTCCACTTTATTTTCGTTGCAGATTAATTCTCAGCTATTCTGTTCATACTCTATTTACATTTATTCTACCAATGGTAATATCCGTATTAGTTTACCATTCTAAAAGTGTTTCACATTTAATTTTTTTTTTTTTTCGTATCCACAAATTTTCTATATCTCGCTTTATCCAAAATGATTTTTTGTGAAATCCTAGTCACGCCGGTTTTTGTCGGCAACCATCAGGCTGATTTGTTTACTAAATTGCTCGTTCCATCTAATTCGTTGCAAAGATTTCTTCCTATAAAGGAACTACTAATGGATGAAATAGTGGATGGCGAGGGGAAAGATAAAATGTAAGATGCACATTAAGGAGTAGGTTTCAGCAGACAAGAATATGGAATACAACGTTCGACGGAAAGGAATAAACATTCAAAAAAGGATGTGAGATTGCCGTCGGAAACCACCGCTTTGCTCAGATGAAGAGAACAATTGGAACAAGGAAATAATGAAAATCAGAGGAAGACAGAGCAGAATGGCCAAAGCGCGCGTTTATTCCGCTATGTTTGTCTTCCCTGGTATTGTGATTTGTGCCTCGTTTTGGTCGTTCTGTACCGTCGGTTATGTCTCTCGATTTGATTCTTTTTTAAGTTTCTCCTACAATTTTGTCCTTTTCATTTGGATGATTTAGATTTTGATCTATGATGCCGATCGTACTTTTTTCCAATCATTGTTTTGTTTCTATTACGCGGTTTCGTTTGTTTTTTCTACTGCCTATAATGTCTTCTCTTTGTCTTTTCACTTCCTTCACTACTATTTTTATTAAATATTTTCCTTCCACTCCACCATTACTAAACATATTAGAGTATAGTTTTCATTTTGGGTACTGCAATGCTCAGTAGAGTCCTCTGCGAGTCCGAAAATAAATAAATAAATACATTATATCTGTTATAATCGAATTCCCCTCATTTCTATCTCTTACATGTACGTGAAACCAATTTTAAGATGTCTTTTTTCTTCATTTATCTTTTACTTCTTTTTTACGGTAATGCTTTTTCTCTATGTGATGCCTATAAATATAGCTTTTACAAAGCCTGCATTTAAAACACAACTGTGACGTCCTTATTACGTCTTATAATGATTCCGTTTCATGTGCAAGTTGTGTTCATTTTATTTTCATTTAAATCGTAATTAATATGTTGTATTTGTGTCATATAAAAGCTCTGGGGACGTTCACTTCACCTCACTTTTTCGTTATTTATCTAATATACGCGCAACTAACCAATTTTAATCTTTCTTAAATATTCGTGTTTATTTTTAATCACTTACGTAATTTCAGTCTTAGAATTGTAGTAACACGTTTACAATATAAATAATAAATTTTAAGCATTAATTATCATCTTCTAATAACGGAATCTATTATTTTGAATCATTATCCCTGCGTGAAAAAAAAAAAAAATGATTCCTCTTTACCCGGAAAAGAAGAGAAAAGAAATGGAAACAATAAAAATGTATTAAAATCGTCCAAATTACCACATCGATTACCCTATTAACATACTCTGTCAGCACATCTCCGCACAACATTGATTAAATATACGCATACACTCTTTTCAATATCGAAGGTAAAATCATGTATATAAAACTGACAAATAAGTGCAATGATTCTAAATTATCGAATTAAAGTCTAAATCTAAGCTAATAACGATACCTTGAATTTTCGATACCCCTGGTGAAGGTTACTATCGCTAAGAAATAAAAGTGAAAAATTTAGCAAATTCATCGAGTACCGAGAAGGTTAATCTGTAATTATTTTTTTTATTTACGTTTACTATCCGATTGTGTAAAATACGTACGTGATACTTTTGTAGCTTTGATTTTTTTCTAGTTAAGTCTTGTTAGACTTGGATCGTGTGTTACAACAGAAACGAATTTCGCCGGTGAACCCCTTTTTTTTAACGTATTTTAAGGTCCGCGCCCGGCTTTGATTGTCAGATATTTGAATTTTAGATAGCTTTCGGGACTATTCAAAAAATCCTAATTTTAAGTTTACGTCAGTTCTAAACTTTGCCTCATTTCTACGGACAAGGCTACCACACTGCTTTCCTTTTCCTTTATACGCACTTACCCCCACTTCCATTTTTCTGCTACAAAAGTTATATCTTGGCAGCTGTTTGCATCTCTTCCTTTTCTAGAATCTTCGATAACTTGTAATTCTTTGAGCTAACTGAATAAAAAGTATTATTAAAGAGTGCAAAAGGAATAAAACAACAAGAACATTCGTAGAATAAAACTAACCATTGGAATTGGCTTCTCAAAAAAAAAAAAGAAGCTAAAACAGTGTACGTTCCTGATAAAATAAAATAACAGAGCCCCAGGACAGTATATCGTAGATGTCTACCGGCTATCAGTTCAAATCGTAATGGAAATTCCACAATATGTTTATAAGCATTCGCCTGACAACTCAAACTTTATGCGCAAATCGCGTTATAAATTAAATAATTGAAAAAAAAAAAATAGAATACGGGTATAATACTTAATTAAATTCGTGAAAGGGGATATCTGTACATATCGATTTTATATTTATATATTTCGATTAAATGTATAATTGACACGATGGAATCAGGAGACATTTTTGGACACATTGTTATCGGTTTACGTTATTTTACTATGTAAAGGGATTTTTTTCTTTTTTTTTTCTTGAATTTGAAAAATATAAAAGACTGTACATATTTCTTTATTATTACTAATTTTTTTTATTTCACTTTATAATTACGTTTTATTTTATTTATTGATTGATTGATTTTTGCCTCGTTTTTACACCGAAATATACTTTATTCTTTTATGTTGTGCATTTCTTTATCTTCCAAACGTAAGGACGTCCTTGTGTCCTATGTGTTTGACAAAAATATGTTCGTTTTTGTCACAGGTTTGAAGGAATCGTGTTGTATGTGTTTGCACACAGAGGAAGTTGTAGATATCGTTCATAATTCAAACTTCGTACTAGTTTTAATGGTCTCGGTAATGGGCGGGGGGGGGGGAGAAAAGTAGTCAGTATAAATGAAAATATTAAAAATTAAAGCAACTAAAGATGGAGGAAATAATTAAATTCTAAGGTCAACAAAATGGAACAATTAATACCCCGCTATATGACTACTACTATCGCCTAATCTGTGTGACAATGAAAAAGTCGCCGCTCTAATGGGATACGATTACGATGCAAACTCTATTTGCTCGGGAAAAATTTCTAACAACTGACACGACCGAACCGGTGCAGTATTTATTAATTGATAAGACATCTTCGCTATACTTTTAGACTGAAGGCGATGAAATATCTATATTTAAATAACCTTAAGTCCATTAACGAAAAGAGACCTCTTTCGACCGAAAAAAAATCAACTATAAAAAAACACACAACAGACCCCCCTCATTTACCGAAATCATTTCGGGACAGTTTCAAAAATTCTTAATTCGCTCTCAAATTAGTTAAATGTAAAGATTAAAAACGGCAATAATAATTTTCATATCTAATTAGGTGGAATACATATGTGTATAATTTACGTCTCGTATTTTCCCGCTAAGTAATTTGTAGCATTTAAGTAATTAAACGTTCTGACCTCGCTTTTATAATACTCCATCATTGGTGTTGGTAATAATCAGTAGAAAAAAGAACAAAAAGTAACAACGATAATAATAATATTTGTAAAAAAAAAAAAAGTTAACCGCTCTTCTAGCGGTGTATTGATGATTTCTTTTCAGTTCTAGCTGTTCTGAAGCGCACGGAAATGAAAAATTCACGAGTCCTTTTGCAAATCCTTTTTCACCATCTGCTCTCCTCGCACGCGCAAAACGTTAATTTTTCTTAGTGCTCGCGCGTAAATAATCGCATTCGATTATTTTACTTCCTAAAATAATTATCCGTTGTATTTCTTTAAATTACACGACTGTGACTCTCAGATGTGCTAGGATTGTCTTCCAGGCTAAAATTAACATTCGTGATTAAACGTAATAAAATGCGTAAATTAAAATTTTACTACGAAAAACGAGAAAAGAAACAAAAATGACCTACTAACCTTCAACGACGTCAGCTTCTCAGTTCGTATTCCACTTCGCCCTAATTGGATTGATGCGCGACAAAAATCGGATTATTCCTTAAAGTTTCAGTTTTCGAATCAGTTTATTACCTTGAAATTTCGTATTCATCGGTTTTTTATGAACTTTTCTTCCCTCCGACATTTTCCAATCATAGAAAAATTCTCGTTTCATTTACACAAATTGATTCCGTTAATAGTTTTATAAAATTATCCATTGCTGAATAGTTGACATAGTTGGCATAATCGGCATAATGAGATAAAATCGAACTGTTCCGCCCATCCAAAAATGATTGCAATTTACTACCTCTTCTGTTAATTCATCTTTCATTCTTTTTTTTTTTTTTTTTATATCTGCCGTATCTCTTTCATTCTCATTTTATGTCTAAGCCGAAATGTCTTATTTTTATCTCCCGGATGGTTTTAATTATATAGCCTTTAACGAACGTGTAATCTCTATTGAACCCCCCGTCCGGTACTTTGTAACGGGTCAAAACGGTACTACCATCGATTAAAGGAGTCACCGAAAACTAAAATACCAAATTGAACGGCATTTGTCTTGGGTTTAGAATTTTATTAAGGGAAATTATGCCGAATTAATAAGTTCCGAGGCTGCTACGAAGTGATTATCGAATTCGGGAAGGTCAAAGATTTTCAATAAAAGGGTTAAAGAGGATTTAAGCTAATAAGAAAACGAAAAACGATCGTTTATAATCGCTTTAACCGATTCCGAATAAAAGAGGTTATACGTTCGAGGCGGATGATAACATTTTTCGTGAACCGATTTTAATGATATTTTATTTATTTTAAAGACTACTCGTTAGTATGCATACGAGTGTACCAATAAGTATCGATCAGCAACACCTTAATAATCGTCAAATAACGTGAAAAACGAAGATCTATTTGGAAAATTTTTTATTAATATAACAAATTGACATTTAAAATATTATCAATGTACCACCAAAAATAAGAAAGAAAATTAATTTTTAATGCAGCCAGCCGGACAAAAATTAGCTAAGATATTTTTAATAGCAGCTGTAGAGTTGATTTTCTTTGTGTTTTTTTTTTTTTTTTTTTTTGAATACGAGTCCTTACAATTCGAAAGTTCAAGGACCAAAATATTAAAATTAAAGAAACGATGAATGCGAGTAAATTAAAATATAATCAATGTCAACTACCATTGAAATGCAGATTCGAATGAAGAAAACGAATATGACACCCCCAAAGCGTCATTTAAAGCTCATCACTGAGAGAAATATTACGTCTAACATCCGACTGTGTATAACTTTTAACCGCTTATTCGAATGATTCTTTGTCTGTCCGAAAGTGTACCCGTGTCCTACGTGAATATCGATAATTATCACGGTGAGTAATCTTCAAAAAAAAAAGAAATCTCCTTTTATTACTCAATGCAACCGAATGAAAATTAAGGAAAAAAAATGATCATTAGAAATTTAAGAAAACTATGAATTCAAACAATTTTAAAACTAAAGGGAATACGAATGACAAAGTATTATCAGTGTTAATTTATACAAACGTAAATTCGAAAAAGATAATTAGCGCGATTTTCATGCTTATCACGGATAGAAATATTACATCTTAACAAGTCAGCATGTTTGGTTACTCTATCCGCAGTATAAAGTAAAATAAATCCCATACCCTTCACAGGGCGTCAGTATAGGGGCTCAAAAATATTTACACTAAAAATTATCAAAAATAAAACAGTTAAAAAAAATACTACTTAACTCTCAATAAATTTTCCTTTAAATAATTTTTCATTCTCGTAAATGTTCATCTCTGAATGTAAACGTGAGCCTTCTTTTATTTCTTTTACAGTATAATGTATGTGAAAAAAAAAAAATATCTCTCTTATAGTTTAACATAATCGTTGTACTATTGCTTACGATAACTTATGTAGTTTCACGTGAACTTGAAATACTGGAGGCTATAAGCCTATACATTATGTATGATGTGTGTGTGTGTGTGTTTGTGTGTGTGTGTGTGTGTGCATATAAAATAATTTTTCGTGATTGCGATAGAACGAATTATTGTAGATTTGCCGTTTACACGTGTAAAAAATATTATATTCGAGGAAGCGTTTAAATTAGGAATACGTGTCTTTTTATTTTTACGTTGCATTTTTGAAAATATAAAGAAATATACAGGAGAAAATAAATTTTTATTTAAATTCGCGCTTACGAAACAAATGAAAGACCAGCCATTTGATAAATTTTATTATATTTCGAATGATTTTAAATATTAGTTACAATTCGATCGAAAACCTTTTTACAGTCGGATAAACGACGAAGAGGATATGTAGGAAAATATATCGGATGTTATTTTGTTCTATCTTATTTATCGGAGATCTTTTGAAAAAAAAATATTACCGTCTGACGATTTACAATCGAATATTTTACCATTCGTTTTCGATGGTCAAATTTTTACAGTACTTTTGTGTTTTTAAACGGCAGAATTGTAAATTCGAGCGAAGCGAGTGCCTCGGGGTAATTTTTCCCAATCTATGTTATTCTTATTTTTCTTTTTTTAATTAGTAAAAGTCAGTAATTATTTTTTCTAAACTGAAAACTATTTACAGATGGACCCCATTATGATAGTGATGTGTCAGGTAATAACGTTACAGAAAAGCGTTGCAAAAGAATGTTACAATGAATGAATAGTTCAACAGCGGATGGCGAGAAGCAAATTGAAAACAATGACGCAACACATAAAAAAAAGAATCATTGGAAATTTGGTTATCGAAAGGAAAAACATTTTTTACATATATCGCCGGTTCTCGAATCGTTTTTCTAGAATTTTCTGTTCCAGATTATTCTCTCCGAATTAATATAAATCTTAGCTTAGTTCAGTTTTGCGCTGATACGCGGTCGAGCGACATCGAATTAACCAAGACGCGAAAACGTTTTAGTTTTTTACATGTCGGCGACTACGAAAGTTTTTTTTTGTTTTTTTTTGTGTGTTTTTTTTTTTTTTTTGTTCGTTTCTTTTAGTAAACCGTGTTGTGTGTTGATTCCAGCAACCCACTTACATATATATATATACACACGTAATATGAGGGTTAGTTGAAAAGTAATGCTTCCACCCCTCTAAAACCGGTTCTAATAGACGTAAATGAATGAAACAAGTTGTAAAACGTAGAAAAAAGTATATTAAATCAAAACATATTACCACCTTTCAACGTAGTCGCCGTCTAGTTCAATACAATTTTGTAAACGTAAAATCCATTTTTCGAATCGCCGTTATTGAAAAAAATTTCTCCATCTTCTTCTCTGAACCATTCATTAAGAAACCGCTAAACTTCATCGTCCGAGTTGAAGTGGTTATCTTTAAGGTTCTCCTTCAGCAGTGGGAACAAATAGAAATCGAATAGAGTTAAATCGTGACTTGTCTTTTTTGTTGTTTCACGATCGTAATGGAATACCCACGTTTCATCCCCCGTCACTATGCTTCGAATGAGACGTCCAGTACTCATCTACTCACTCCGAGAAAATTTAGATTAGACTATTTTGTCCGGTGATCTTTTCTTGCTTATATGTTTCGTGAAATGCTGGTTTTGCTCGGTTGCGGTATTTATCGGGTGCTGACATACGACGCCTCGCCCTCTATAGCATAACCAAAGGAAAACTCTGCTTTTTCCCAATCATTAGTTCTACATCGGCTAACGAAAAGTCACGACGTGGACGCGTAAAAGTTCCCTGGGTCGTTATTATTCGTATCGCTAATCAGTGGAACACACTGGCATCTTAAGATTAGCGAGCGACTACACTCTGGCGACAGCAGCGCAGCCTAACAACCCCAGTATACTGAAGCATTTTCGGCTTCCTGTTTATAGGAAAAAAATTCTTACAGGAACTTCTAATTGAGGCATTATCTTTCCGGACATGGAATTTTATGTTTTTATATCGTGTGTTAATCGTGTTACCTCAAACGTACATGAAACTTGGCTTTGCGTCGAGTATTGTACTTTTCTATTGACCAGCTACACACAGACATAACACACAATTGTATGAACATATATATAGGTATATGAATCGGGTGTTTCGCTTCGTGAATTTCGAATTCAGTTCAATTCCATTTCAATTTTATTTATAACGGAGCACAATACAATATATATTTAATTACAAATTATTTAAATTCGGAGTCGCTTATGCGCTAGGATAGCGCAAGTAGCGAAAATATAAAATTAACTTATACGTGAGCCCAATTGTGCATTGATAAAATAATAAAATGAACGACCTTTATTTAGCTGCAACGATTTAGTCCATGTTTACAATTTAAATTGAGTTTAAGACATATAATACGATAATATAAAAATGTAAATGAAACTTATAAATACAAAATTTATGACGATTGTTAAATATTAAACTATAATAATGGGGTAACACAATAGTTTTGCAATAATTATAAGTAATTAACTGAAGTATAAATAGCGCTTAAAAGTAATCCTTAAAGATTATGCTTTAGAGATGACCATAAATACGGGATAACAATTTATCGCAACGACTTGGTTTATAATTATAATCAGATGTAAATATAACATATACGTGCCTGACAACTTTATCATATAAACAGTCTTATATACTGTAAATTTAAACCATTATAAAGAGATTATGGCACGTTTGAATTTATTTTCAACGTAATAGTAAACTGAATTATTCCAACTAAAATAATTGGTCTAACTGTGCAAAATGTGTCAACATACAGTTTAGTATGCCGCTCCGTTGTATTTATTTTATCTCGAAGCTAATATCTATCATATTTATATAAAACCGGCAAATAACAGATCAGAATTAATGATTTCATTATAAGCTAACATATGTTACTTTGTTGCAATTGCAATGTTACATTATTATAATTTTATATATTATATTTGTAATTATTAATATACTCGATTCTTACTTACATATTTCGTTAAAAGTTGTTTCAAAATTAAAAATTAAGAATTTTGCGAATTATCTTCAAATGCTGTGTGATAATATAAACTACCGAGTGATTCAAATTAGTGCAAATCAGTGTAGTGCATTTTGAACAAAGATTGATGTTTTTAGTGCAAATCGCATATAATAGTTTAGTGTAGTGTAAACGTACCATTATTTTTCAAATTTATTTAACTGTATAGCATTTTCTGCAATGTAATCAAATAATATTGCACGCTTGTATTTAAAACTTCAAAGTTCCGTTTTAAGTGTTGTTTTCGATAATGAGATATATTATGTCGCACCCATATATATGTATATCGCCGCCTGCATTCTCGCGTGATATTTATTGAAATTCTCTTGCATAGATGTTCTAGTAATTCCTGTTCGAAGTTTCATATCAAATTTATCCTCATTTTTATATACCTATAGCAATAGATGCATGTAATATAAAGTTTTTTAACGCTTACTGAAAGTTTTTAATATTCGCACTTCGTTTAACTGGACAATTTTTTTTTACATATTGATTTTTGCAAATAATTTTTATTGGCGAAAGATAATATTTTGCTACATTCCCCTAGTGAATAATTTCGTATGTAAGAGTTGATTGATTAAGTGCTAAATAAACGATTCTAAGCTGTTTATAATTAAAAACTTGCTCTAGGTGACAGAATAAGTAACTTAATTTTCTCAGCTCTCCTGACAAGTACGATAAATGAGGATAATTTACAATCTAAATAAACAACTAGGTATTTTATTTCATATGTTCTTTCGATAAATATATTATTTTACCACTGTATAGTTAATATATCGAAAAAACGTTCACCAACTATCACGGTATGGGGCCTGCAAGACGTAACCGAAGAAAAAATAGAAACATCGATCGAAAGAATCACGGGAAATAAACCAATCCTCGTATCGATTAATAACCAGGGAAAAAATGCCATTATAAGACTAACCAAGGAAGATTACTACACACTAAATCGAGAATCACCTAGACGAATCCTATGCGAGTACACTAGTTTACGTTATGAAAAATTTATAAGCATTCGAACTTGTAAAAAAGCTGTGGAATGTACGGACACTCGGAAGATAGATGCAATGCTAATGAAGAAATAAAAAATTTAACTAAAAAATCGAGGGAGGAGCACAAATGCTCACATTGTGTTATAGAAAATTACCAAAAAAAAGTGGAACAAACATCTGACTCAAATATGAAGAGGGAAGCTGTTGGACAAGCACTGATGATGGTAAATCATAAAAGGTATGATAATAACTTATGTAGTATCTATAAAAGTCATGTCAAACTTGCGGAAAAAAGATATGATTATTAAAAAAAAAAAAATAATAAACAAACAACCGTCAATAAATTTAAAATGCACCCTCTTAAACGTAGGCCGAAGTAAACATCAACAAATAGAAATCTTGAAAGACGACAAACGAGATGTTATAATAATAATAGAACCCGATTTTGATAAAGATAAACTACTGGGACTAAACGATGGCTATATAGCTATAAAACAGAAAGATGTGGCAATTGCCATAAAAAATAAACATAAAGTCGAATTAAAAATGACTTCTGATCATATTATAATCGCTAAAGTACAAACAATAACCATAATTGCGACATATCTTTCTCCTAATGAAGAAATAGAAACAAAAATTAACATGATTCAAATGTACTTAAATAAAAACAACAACAGAGAAAAAATCTTAATTATAGGAGATTTTAATACTCGATCAACGTTATATGAGAAATTAAAACGAAACTATAAAACACAAAGAACAGAAAAATTTGAGGAATTCCTCTTCAGCAATAACCCCTAACAGTTAAAAATAAATATAACAACAAAACCTTTGAAAACAAAAACGGTTCTAGTGTAATTGACCTTGTCATAGCAAACGATAAAATAAAAAAGAAAGTACAAGAGATCAAAATAAAAGACAGCACTCTTTCTGAACACAAAACAATAAAATTAACCATAAAAAACTTGGAGAACCAACACGACAACTTACAGGAGATTAAAGCAATAAATTACAGAGCAACTTTGAAGAAGAATTTAAAAAAAACCGATCTAAATGACGAATTGAAATCTATCAAAAAATCATTGAATATAGAAGAGATAAATAAAAACGTAGAAACAGTACTAATTAAAATAAATAAAATTAGAGAAAAAAGTATGGTTAAAAAACTAATTAATACTACAAATACACGGTGGAGTAATAAACTAGAAATATACAAGCAGGTAATAAAAAAACTGACAAGAATTAAATATAAATACAAACAGGGAAAAGACTCAATAAAATTAAACATAATAATTGAAACAATCACACAGATTAGGAAAGATTACAAAAGGGAAATCGACAACAACAGAACAGAAATGTGGAAAAAACTTGTAAACAATTCAGCGGTATGGGGTAAGCCATACAAAGTAATAATGAACAAATTAACAAAATTTAATTTCCCCCCGTTGAAAAATGGCCAGAGTCTAACGGTAATAGAAGAAAAAGAAAAATATGAATTAATACGCGAAAAACTATTCCCACAAGTAAACGATACTATACCAGACTATCGTAAAAACTCGAATAGTGAAGATACTAAATTGTCTACCGAACTATATGAAATCAATCACATAATCAAGAATTTAAACAACAGAAAAGCAAATGGACCAGATGGGATATCAAATAAAATGATAAAAATAATTCATGAAAATAACCCAGACATTTTACTGACAATTTACAATAAATATCTGGAACTTAATTATTTCCCCTATTTCTGGAAAACTTGTAAAATAAAACTGCTTAATAAACCAGGGAAAGATCCGACCATGCCAAACTCATATAGACCTATTGCTCTCTTGCCTAATTTAGGAAAAGTCTACGAGAAAATAATACGACTTAAATTAGAAGAACAGGTCACAACAAGAAACATGATACACAGAAATCAGTTTGGCTATATAAAAAAGAAATCTACGGAAAATGCAATAGACACCTGTATCAAAAAAATAGAAACTAACAAAATACACAACAACATGAAAATGACACTACTGATCAGTTTCGATATAAGTGGAGCCTTTGATGCAATTAAATGGTCCTCCATATTAAACTGCCTTAAAGAAAACAATATTCAAGGTAACTTGCTAAACATAATTAAAAGTTTTTTACTAAACAGAGAAATAAAATTCTATAATAATGAAGAATTAATATATCGAAAAACACTAAATGCAGGAGTACCGCAGGGATCAGCACTATCCCCAACTATTTTTAACATTGCAATGGCTGAGGTACGTAATGTATGTGACCTTAATGGGAATAATATGGAACTAATAAGCTATGCAGATGATCTTCTATTAATAGCAGGGATTCAGGATGTCAAAGATATCAAACCAATTAACACCGTCATCAAGGCAATAAATAACACTTTGAAACAATTAGGGTTAAAAATAAATCCTGAGAAAACAAACAGCATTTTAGTAACAAGGAAACACAAGAAAGAAAATATAAAAGAAGACATAGGAAGGGAACTGAAACTGGAAGATTCAAATATACTTTTAAATAAGGAAATGAAGTATCTGGGAATCATATTAGATGAAAACCTCAATTTCACTAGTCACATCAATTATCATATAGTAGGAAAAATCAAAAAAGTTTACAGCAAAATAACTGCTCTATACAACAATTAACCGTTGGCATCAAATCTACACGCAGAAAAATTATGATACTCGGCGCTATTTAGGTCCATAATAGAATATGGCAGCACAATCTACTAGCCCAAAATGAAAAAAGAAGATTAAAAAAAGATTAGAAAAGAGCAACGGAAAATATTATTGGGAATTATATCTGCATATAGAACGGTATCGTATACTGCAACCAATGTAATTGCAGGAGTACTACCTATTGACCTACAGATACGGCAAAGCAATGAAATTAAAGCAACAAAATCATCAAGCATTACCGACAAACAAAAAATAGAAAACATAAAGGAAATAAAAATTAAATATAACAACCTCTGGCAAGAGGAGTATAACGCTGAAAAAACAGGAAGAAGAACCTTTAAACTAATTCCAAATATCGAAGAAAGACTTAAAAATAAGATACTAGAACCTAATTTCTACCTCACTCAATTTTTAACAGGACATGGAAATTTTGGAGAACACCTCAAAAAATATAAAATAACAGAAAAAGACACATGCATAATCTGTAAAAAAGACATAATAGACACTCCGGATCATTCCTTTTTAAGCTGTTCAAACTTCAGTCAAATCAGGATAAAATATAAAATAGAAGAAATCAATGAGAAATGGTTTACCAACCGGAAAAACACAAAAACAACGATGGAATATGTAAATGAAATAATAGTACATTTAAATAATAAGGTATTAACGTTAAGTCGCGTACTTAATTAATATAATTGTGATGACCTGCGGAACACTGATAAGCGAATTCAGCAAAAAGTGATTCTCAGGTCATAATACTGCTATTGTAAAATTGTATTTAATAATAAATGAATTATTAAAAAAAAAAAAAAAAAAGTTAATTAATCCCACCTGCGGTGTAGATGGCTGTATATTAAACATTTGCTTTTTTTCACATTCAACCTGACAGCGTTTGTAGTCATCGGATAACTGTATTTTATCGAATATAATTTAAATATAAGCAAATTATCGTGATCGTGTCGGTGGTTAAAGTTAAAAAAAAACAACAAAAAAACGGTTTTCCTAAGGGTACTTTTATTTTATTTTGACATTTTTAATTTGTTCTAGAATGAGGGGAATAAATAATTTCACAGTGAGGGTAATTCAGTCGATTTTCGAATCGGAAAACAATTCATGCGTGTAAGTCGTTATTTCGTTATTTATGGCGCTGAAAGAAACGGGAAAATGAAATTTTTACGCTAACAATAAATCATTTATTAAAGAAAGACAGAGAAGCAACTTTCGAGAAAACGGCATACATTATTCCTATATTAAAAACAAATAAAGATCCATTCCGTCCTGAAAGCTACCGTCCCCAATTTCTCTTTTAAACGGCTTATCCAAAATAATGGAAATCTATGTCTTTGAACAAAACAATATTCTTTCTCCTATTCAAGCCGAAGGGCGTAAAGCGAGATCGACGGGCGATCACTTCAGAATTATGAAACGGTAAATATTAACAAGCTTCCACCGCCATCAACATACATATGCTGTCTTTTTCGATTTAGAAAAAGCATTCGATCGCATATGGCGGTATGGATTATTGTTAAAGTTCAATGCTGTCGGAATAAATGGCCAGATAGGCAAGTATATCGCTAGCTTTTTAAGCAACGGAACGATCCGGGTTAAGATCGGTACATCATTATCAGCACCCGTTCCAACTGAGAATAGCGGGCCATAAAACTCAGCTCTGAGTGCAACCTTAATCACAGTACGTCAGTGACGTAGCCGATTGCATTTCGCCGCCCATAACCGCCCAGCTGTTTATCTATGATCTTAACATCTCTTTATCGTCAAATTTTCCTCCTATCGCTCAAAAAATACTCCAGGAAACTACCGATAAAATACAGAGATGGTCTGAAAACAACGGCCTATCCATCTTGGCGAGTAAATTTGTATATGCTGATTTTTGCAGGGGACGCCGTTCCTCTTCCGGTACGTTGCTAAATCGAAACAACCTTCCTCTTCCCCAGAAAACCACTGTCAAATTGCTCGGATTAATATTTAATTCTAGGCTTACTTGGAAGCCTCATTTCGCCAACTTAAAACATAGTTGCACCGATTCTATTCGCATATTGAAATATCTGGCTAGCTCCAGATGTAATATTAATCCTAAATTCCTCTTTAATATCTACAGATCGCTGATCATATTGAAAACCCACTACGGGTGCCAGGTATAATCCTCAGCTTGCAAAGCTCTATTGAAATCCCTTGATCCGGTACATCACTCCGCATTGAGAACCATTTTGGGAGTGCATCGAACCTCTCCAGCTGGCAGCATGTGCGTTCTGTTTCTCTCCACTTTCCTACTTCCGAAAATATTTTATACTGCGAAATATGTACCATCATTTCAGCCACACACAAAACTTCTCCCTAAAGTTGGAGCATTATCCCCTTGAACCAAACTTCCAGAATTAGTGGCCAACCTGCGAAGATGTGCTATCATGTTTGTACAAAGGTCAACATACAGTGGAAGTGATTTACTACAATGATGGAGCTAAGGCAGTTGGCGAGGCAGGTCCACTGCCCGCAGCATGTGCATTCGAAGGTCACGACATCTCATACAAAACCCGACTCAATGGTACCTGTTCCGCATTGGACGCAGAACTATATGCAATTGCACACTGCTTCCATCACATCGTTACAACTCACACCAGAACCAGTGATTTCCTCCTAGTTACTGATTCCCTCCAGTCTTTAAACATGATTAAGAGCCAAAAATACAACAACCCGCTAGTACTAAAAATATACCACTACCTGTACCAACTGTATCTAATGAACATGTGTCATTGCTGTGGGTTCCTGGGCACATTGGAGTGCCTGGAATGGGAGGGTCGACGGAGCAGCACGTTCTGCCTTGCTCTCGCCAGTGCCAGAGGACGCGAAGCTACCGTCATCAATTTCATTTACATTCTTAAAGGTGTGCGAAAACCAGTGGACAACTGAATGGGCTGCTGCTACAACATTCTTAAGAATCATTAAGCCCACAGTTGAATCATGGTGACCACCGGAAGGACGTCCCGATACGACTTTAAAATCCTTAGCCGGCTGCGAATCAGCCACAGCGCTGTTTCCGATAAACACATAATCGACAAAACATCGTCACCAGCTGAGTGTCCCTTGTGAGGCCAGACACGCGTACCGACAGTTTCTCGTATACTGCTTATCTACCAAAAATTTACGGCATTACGAAAACAACTTGACCTATTGCGAAACATAGAGCACACATCCTTTCAAATGAGGCAATTGCCATCACCATGGTTATTGCCTTCGTTAGAACGAGCAGCTTAACGCAGATGACCATAGCAGTTACACACAGCACACACAATTTAAAGGGGGGGGGGGAATTAATCTTAAAACTTAACGTTACGGAAAGCTTACACTTGCCATCATCAGAAACAAAAACTATTTCCGATGATGATAAATGTAAGCTTTTCGAAAGTTAAGTTTCAAGATTAATTTTTTAAAAAAAAAATGGTGTCTACTATGTATAGTTTTACTTAAGAAAAAAAAGAAATTTATTCAACCAATAAACATTGGTATAATCTAGAAAGTAGGGATCAAACCGAAAATTTACAAACACGATACCATTATCATTCACATGAAATTTTAGGTAGTAATTTTAAAAACCTGAAAATTTATTTCTTTTATGTTGTATTTTTTATTTTCCTAAGATCATTTATTCGATTAATATTAAACACCGAAGAAAAAAAGAAATATACAAGCATCTTTGTATATAGGTACTAACTTAATTAATTGAAGTCGCTAGATGATCGAGCGAAGAAAGCAACATTTTTGAAAACGCGATCCATTTTTAGTCCTAAAACCCCGTCTAAATCTCTCTGGTACCGAATAATGAAATTATATTCCATGGGAACGGAGTATGAACGCTAAAGAAGGCCATGATTGATTAACTAAGCTCTTCAAATGTTTTAGGGTAATTCTGAAAAAATATAGCAGGTGGATCACACATCTAACAATAACATCTTAAAACGAACAGGTGAAAACCAAGAATTGCTTACGATGGAAGAAAAAAAACAAGCAATAATAAATACAGGGCATTACAGATAATACCGGAAAGGAAGATAGAAAGCTAACGCGATCTAAAGGAAGAAAGCAGTTGATTGAGAAACATACACCAACGGACGAGGAAAACATGTTAATTGCTACATACACGAACAGAAATAAATATTCGGAAAAGGCTTCGAAGGAGTTCATAAAAAATTTTAGTATATTTTTTAATTTTTAATTTTGATTCATTTAAGATAATTTGTTTTTGTTCATTTTTTGTTTTTTTTTTTTTTTTTTCGAAAGAAAAATTACCCGTTTTTTGGTGTTTGCTTCTTAACGTGGAAATTTTCTGATAAAAAAAAATCCTGGTACCATACCTCCCCATTTTTGTTTTTCATTCTCCCCACATAGAACAGAGGACCTCGTCTTGACCATTCGCGATATCATTTCATGGGTTTTATCCCTTTCGTTCTTGTCCAAATATCAAGATACAGGCATGTAACAAACGCAATAACTGTGCATTGCGCGCTCTACTAATCAGATATGATCAAAACACCGCAGGAAGGAAATCCTGAAATTATCCCTAAGGAACAACGGAGAATGCGAACAACTGCAGGATATAAGAATGATACATATTATGCGAGGGGAGAGGTCAAAGTCAAAATGGTGTCAGATATCAAGGGGCAGTGTCCTACTGGTCGACATAACATGAAACAAACAAAAAATATGGAAAGGCTGAGGTGGCCTGTATACGGAATTACGATGTAAGCTACAAAGCTGTATTCTTACTAACCAATTTCGGTTGGAAAACTTTAAAATAATCAATTTATACGGCATAAATTTTGCAAAATCGAGCAGCTACTCTATACACACATCCAAAGCGAAAGTGGTTGCTGCGTCGAAGTAGAACGAAGGTTAAAGTCAACGCGAAGGGCAGGTGGAAAAATGGAATTGGCAAATTTCCAAAGTACGAGCGAAACCGTCTGCGCGGACACTGCGATCAGAGGCAGCTGTCATTTGCAGGCTTAAAAGGCGTAACGGAAAAGCTCGGTCAGGAAAATTATTCCCCGAATAGCTTAGATTTTCCTCACTTTTCTTTTTGTTATATATATATATATATATATATATACAAAAGTAAAATGAAAATTTAAAACCAATATGCATCTTTCTAATTACGGTAGACGATGAGAAAAAAGAGAAATTAATCAACTAGAGAAGAGTGAAATAATGTAAAGATGAAAACAGACTTCATCTGGAAAAGTCAGATTACGAAAAGTAAGACCGGAATGTCGGGGCAGTTTACGGGAAAAACTGAGATTTAAAAGCATTTATTTATAAAAGGCTCTAAACGTAAACGCCACTAAAACGGAAACTCAACCATCATCATTCGAACACCGCACAATTAGGAAAAATAAATTAACGCGGCATATATTTATTTCAGAATATTTCCAGCCAGTAGCGCTGGCCTTTTTGAATCATGGACACCTTAATCGCACTACTCCATATATGAAAGCCTTTACACTGCGGCTAAACCGAACATTTTTTATAATTATCCGATGCAACTGTGACCAAATATATAAAAAATACGGACAATTTAATCCGATAATAATTTTATATTCGTGTCCCCCGAATTTGTAACGAACGGCAACAACTGTCGTTGAATGGTGTGCAAATTTACTCTTGTCGATTTAAATAGAATATGGCAGAGTCATGTTTCTTCCTCTTTCTTTTAGGCTCACCAACAAAAGACATCGTATAAGACGGAAATTTGACTGTGAAGATAACGGAGAGACTAAAAGGATGAACTACAGAGAGAGAGAGACAGAGAGAGAGAGGGTATGTGTGATATGTAAGCGAAATAACGAAGGCAGCACTACAAGAGAGCAGGAACTTTAAGGACTAACGAGACAAACATGGAAACAGAACGAAAACCTTGAATAGATTATGATTTGTATATATTCCTTATTAACGCTGGAAAGATGCAAAGGACAATGAGGAAAGATTCATCTGGAAGAGAAACGAGATGAAACAGGTTAAAAACGTAGTCGAAAAAAGAAAGAAATTATGTAACGTCGTGAAGATTAGTAGTTAATTGAGAATGAGAACAGATTAAACAGAAAAATAAAAAACGTTGTGTAGGGATGGGGATGTGAATCTGATCAAAACTTTAAATGGAACTTCTTGGACAGTAGCAGTATGTTATTGGTAGAGTATATCTGCCTATTGTGTATTCGGTGTAATTAATAATAATGTGAAGAATTAACAGATGTTTGTAAGTTTTGAAATATTATGAAGATCGCTATAATGAAAAGTAAAAAAAAAAAAAAAAAGTGGCAATCGAACTAGTCGGACAAAATATAATAATCTCTAAATCCGATTATTCTTTTTCACCGTCACCATCACGCGAACCAAAGATCGTTTTAATCCATTTTTTCCTTCTATCGACGTTGCATAAATAGTTTGCCGACAGAGATTTCGTCAACTAGCTTCAAACTTGAATTGCTATGTATTAATTACTCTGAAATCATCAAGAGTTATCATACGGAGGAAGAGAAAACTTGCTTTGAATTGTTTCAATAATTTTTCAGTTTGATGTTTTAGGCTATATCCCTCCGTATTTCAAACATTGCCAAACAGGTATTACGATAGTTTGATAGACGAGACTTTTGTCTTACATCTACAAAAACTGTGTAATGAGAATTACGATAGTTTGATAGACGAGACTTCTGTCTTACATCTACAAAAACTGTGTAATGAGAATTACGATAGTTTGATAGACGAGACTTCTGTCTTACATCTATAGGGTGGGCCAAAAGATATCCCAAATTTCAAATGCTCGTCAAAATCATACACTGTAAGTTAGCGTGGCGATTGCAACGCCATCTGGCGACAAATAATATGCCGTTTAATATAAATTCAGTTGGTTAGTAGTCATGATGTCGTGGACGCGTAAGAAATGCTCTTTCGTTGTCGAGTACTTTGTGAAAAACGGTGAAAGTGAAATCGCGGTATAACGCGCGTTTAAAAACCAATTTGATTTAAAACGTCATGACAATCCCCCCGACCGTAAAAGTATCCTCAAATGGGTAAAAAACTTCCGAGAATACGGTAGTGTGGTGGTGGTCAACCATCAAGGTCGCCGTCGATCGTCTAGAACCCCGACAAACATCGAAAAAGTGCGCGTAGCATTGTCGCGAAGTCCGCGCAGATCCGTTCGTCGCCAGTCTTCCGCCTTGAAAATTCCCCGTACTTCACTCAGAAGAATAATTCGAAACGACCTCAATATGCACCCATACAAGATACAACTAACCCAAGAATTGATACCAACAGATAAGCCAAGAAGGTTAGAATTTTGTAATAAATTTTTGGATATGCTGGAGGAAGAAGACGTCGATTTGGATTATGTTTTTTTTAGCGACGAGGCGCATTTCGATTTAAATGGTAACGTTAATAAACAAAACATGCGGTATTATGCTACTGAGAACCCTCGAATCGTTCACCCGGTACCCTTGCACTCCCCTCGCATCACGGTATGGTGCGCAGTCAGTGCGAAAGCGATAATCGGTCCCTACTTCTTCGAGGAGGAGGACGGAGCGAATGTTACTGTGAACGGCGACCGCTACATCCAAATGTTAAACGAGTTTTTTCTAGCGGAGCTCAGACGGAAGAGGATTGCATTATCTAAAACGTGGTTTCAACAAGACGGGGCCACACCACATATTCGTAACGATGTTTTGCGGTTATTAAGAGAGAAGTTTCAGGACCGCTTGATTTCGCGAAACTGTGAGCTGTTTTGGCAGCCGCGCAGTCCGGATTTAACACCGACAGATTTTTACCTATGGGGCTACTTGAAAAGCAAGGTGTACGAGGGTAAACCAGCAACAACCGACGAGATGAAATTGGCCATTCAGAAGGAAATTGCGGCAATTAAAAAACCAACTCTTAAAAAAGTAATGCATAATTTTGAGGAAAGATTGCAACAATGTAAAAATCAAAATGGTGACTATTCATACGGAGTATTGTTCAAAACTAATAGTGTACAATAAATGGCGTTCTTTTTGAAGTATTTCAACGTTTGTTTCATTTCCGTAAGTATATATATTAGTCTTTATTTGACGAGCATTTAAAATTCGGGATATTCTTTTGGCCCACCCTGTACAAAAACTGTGTAATGAGAATCTATTTATAAAGGATGGAAGTGATGCGTGTATATTTTTGAGCATTAAGTTTGTTATATTTCATACTAATTATCAAGGGCGTCGCCAGCCGATGAGCCAGGGAGGGGCAAGATGATAGAAAGAGGATATGAGTTATAGGAAAAATAAAGTGTATAAGTTGTAAAGGCTTAATATTTTATTAAACAAGAATAAAATCCTAATTAAAACATAAGTTTTCTAAATTGTCCATGATTACGCGCCTAGGAATACTCATCAATGCCAGTTGATTAAAAAGTTTCAAGGCTCCAGGGGGGGCGGGCAGCTGCCCCTCCCTGCTTCCGCTGGCGACGCCCATGCTAATTATACGGCTTAAAATATATCGAAGTTTTTCAGTTGCACCAAGCTTTTAAATTGTCAAACTTACGTTGTTTTTTTTTTCTTTTAAATATTACACGTCAAAAATCAAATGTAAAATAATAAACGATTTAAAAATTTTAGAATGCACCAGTTATAAGAATTTTTATATATCTATTCAAATTTAAAGTAAAGTAAGTTCCACACTCTCGGCAGGGCGTCGGGGATTGCGAAGTTAAGGTTCATAATGTACTAAGCTCATATTTTGCAATTTTACACTGACCGGAGGAGTAGTAAGATGGACACTTCGTACAACTACAGGCAGAGATGCTGACATTTATCATATGTGAAACCAAAACAAACTGACTAGTTTCTTCCAGCCTTCTTGCAATTACAAAATGTTTGTTTATATAAGTACGTTAGGAGATTTGATAATATTAATTGTTAGCTAATCGGGTTTAGGTCCCCCGGGTTTTCGCGCCTTTTCAAGTTCCAGATAACTACCGCCCCCAGGTATATTTAAATAAGAGCTCGAAAGAGAAAAACTAGTCTCTCTACCTTCGTATAGATGTCTTCCACAGCTTGACTGTATTGCTTAAACTTTACATATTATCGCTGCTGGTTATGCACCAATGGTGGTCCGGCGACAGAGTGCCGATCGCTGAGAGATCTCTGAGTCTCTATTGACGAATCACGCTCGGTACGTTCACGTCGTCGGCGCTGCATATCGACAAACTATTTACTCCCATGGGTAAAGGTCGCTGGCGTTTAATCAGTAGGTATCGGAAAGCTGTTGTACGTTCCACGGACGTTTGTTAGAGCTGTTCACGGAAATGAGTTGTCCCTAGCGGAGTTACAATAATTAGTTCCTTCTCATGGAGCGGCTAGTTATCGGTATCCAATCATTCAAAGCCGTGTAAAATTCAGCTTTGGATGTAGTCTAAAGCAGTAAAGCCGACTTCTCTGACGTCATAAGCCAATGGCGTGTGCCAGTATAGCACAGTAACATCATCCTCGGTGTATGAGCTCAAAACTGTGAGCCAGTTTCAAAATTCAACCTATTTTTTGTCCCCAGCTTCGCAAATTAAACCCCAAACCACTCTCCTACCCGATGTACTAGTTTTAAAATTTCTCGCACATCTACTAAAATTTACCCTAAGTACACTGTTCCAACGCAAAAAATATAATCCCATCACTCGTTTCTCCACCGCATGAGATCGAAGAGTCGATGCTTCTTTTTTAGAATGTAATCTAAATATGCTGCCACGCATGCCTATTGTACGTCCATTGCCACAGACATTGAAGCCTGCTAGAGCTGCCAACATATCCTGTACGCCCCTCTGTATATGCATAATCATTCGCGCTGTACAAGTCCAAAATCCGGGTGTAATTATTCAAAAATATCCATAGTATACTATTTCACGTTAAAATTAACGTTTATTCTTGCTTACCTGTAAGAGTTCAACATTTTTAGAAAACTATTCAAATTTGACCATAAGTATACTGTCTGCGATATTTGATCGCGTAAAGATCTAATTACACTTTCCTTTTCTTTCTCAGTTCTTAAGGCGACGTCTATGTCAACGAACCTCCTCTCACAGAAGAGAAGAAAAAATACTAAGGATGCAAACCGTTTTTACATTTTTTAAAATTGTAATTTTTCATTACAGAGGAAATATATAAACGGATTGATATTGCATATGTGTATGTATGTATATACACATTCATGTATAATACCCGATATAGATCTTCGTTAAGTAGCCCGAATAAAATGTAGAACTGAGTATGGCGGAATGAAATATACAGATTTTTGGAATAACCTACAGCCGATCGATCCGCCATCCCGTCGTTCTAGGTATTTTTATGTGAATTTTATATATACAGCGACTAATTCAAAGAGGATCTGAAAGCAAAGTGCCTATAACGCGCTATAATACATGCAAACGGGAACAATAGGTATAGAGTCATCCTGTTTTATTCGATAACTAATACAAACATTGTGTTTAAAGATCATAAATTTTATGATTTTATCTCTCTCTCAGTTTCACGTCTGTTCAGGTTAGTAGATTATGAAGGATCTGTACTCCATCTTTGATGCTGTTTGCAAAGTTATGTAGGAGGAGCAGAATCGTCTAAACTATAATCTGTCAAAACTATTTTCATGCATCTATCTTCTACAACCTTACGCATGACAATATCGAACCTTACAATCATACAATGATATACTATTTTAATCTTTAATCATGGAAACAACTTACTACTGATGTTTTATTTCCTTTTTTATTACTATCTCTCGCGCTATCATACAGCATACTACAAGCAAGTAATACTAACATATCCTTTGTCTCTACCTTACACTTATTTGATATTCGAGCGTTTTAAGTTTCGATCAAATTACACACGCTGCCGCGGATATGCATCGCTTGTTCCAGCACTTGTGTGTTTATTTATTTAACTTAATAAATTAAAAAAAGTATAGTAATACTGTTTATCAATTTTGTCAGAATGTCGCAGAAGTGATGACCTCAACGTGTGAAAAATCACTGATTGCTCCATTTTTTATACCTGCTCTACCTTTTCATAGATATCAAATGAATATTATTTTAATTGTTCTTTTGAACTTTGGCTTGTCATAATACAACATTATGTCCACTAGTTTTATGTCACTGTTGCATTAGTAATCATCAATTTTCTTCACTTTGGCTTTATCTGCTACCTTATAACAATACATTGTTACATCCATTACAATTCGCATCAATACACTAAGGCTAGGGACATACGAGGAGCGTTAATTTTAACGCGTGCTATGACGGACGTTGCAGCATTACTAATAATAATGATCAAGTAGCATCAGTCACAAAGCAACATTCGATTAACGCACGTTGAATAATCTGACGTATATATTATGCTAAAAGGCACGTTTAGTTTTGCATGCGTGCGTTAAACGTTCTATTTGTATTACATAAACCGCGCGTTGCTTTGTGACTCATGCTACCTGTGATCATTATTAGTAATCCTGTAACGCCCGTCATAACGCGCGTTAAAATTAACGCTCCTCGTCTGTCCCTAGCCTATGATCGGGTATCACTTTTTCCTTTGCTTTAATACACTTTTCTTAATATGTATATATATCAGTGTATTCTTGAACAATAAACTAGGTAAGCCAGCTTGCAAAGTATCTTATATTATGAATCAAGACCTGACCCTCATTAATCTATACAGAATCTGTCGAGAAGGTGTATATTGAAAGAAAAAAAAACGAAATAAATTGACGAAATTTATTTTAACAATAAACAAGAAGTTTTGCAAACAAATTACTACATCGTAGTTAATGACCGGTTAGTTGAGGAGTTGTTTTTAGAACTCTTAGAGGGAAGCGAGAAGATAAGTTAATTTTGATGTGAAATAGTATAGTTTGGATATTTTTGAATAATTACAGTCGGATTTTGGACTTACACAGCGCGAATAGTTATATGTATAGCGAGGCGTACGGGAAATGTCCGAAGCTGCAGCGGGCTTCGATGTCTGTGGCAACACACGTACGGTGGGCGTGCGTGGCACTGGACGGGGGTTTACTTCAAAGGGCGGAAAAGTATACTTAGATTTCATTCTAAAAAAGAAGCATCGACTCTTCGATCTCATGCGGTGGAGAAACGAGTGATGGGATTATATTTTTTACGCAAGAAAACAGTGTACTTAAGTACATTGGGTAGGAGAGTGGTTTAGGGTTTAATTTGCGGAACTGGGGACAAAAAATAGGTTGAATTTTGAAATTGGTTCACAGTTTTGAGCAGGATGATGTTACTCTGCTATACTGGCACCCGCCATTGGCTTATGACATCAGAGAAGTCGGCTTCACTGCTTTAGACTACATCCGAAGCTGAATTTTACACGGCTTTGAATGATTGGATACCGATAACTAGCCGCTCCATGAGAAGGGACTAATTATTGTAACTCCGCTAGGGACAACTCCTAGTGCCTACACAGAGGCAATATCCGCACACCATCTGACATTTCCGTGAACAGCTCTAACAAACGTCCGTGGAATTGCCGAGCCACATACAACAGCTTTCCGATACCTACTGATTAAACGCCAGCGACCTTTACCCACGGGAGTAAATAGTTTGTCGATACGCAGCGCCGACGACGTGAACGTACCGAGCGTGATTCGTCAATAGAGACTCAGAGATCTCTCAGCGATCGGCACTCTGTCGCCGGATCACCATTGGTGCATAACCAGCAGCGATAATATGTAAAGTTTAAGCAATACAGTCAAGCTGTGGAAGACATCTATACGAAGGTCATTTATCTTAATGTAAAATTCTTATTGTAAAGTCCTAGCTTATATTTGTCACCATTTCGTTAAAGTCTTAAATGATACTTGTCACCATTTCGTTAAAGCTCTAGATGATATTTGTCACCATTTCGTTAAAGTATAAATTACATATGACATTCAATTAGGAAATGACTTAAGTAAAAAACGCTCTGCTTATAGGATAAAAACCGCGTAGTTTTTTATACACATATCGGACACAGTACTAATAGCAAAATATACCAACTACGGGAAATATTTGTTTGCTAAAACACTTTCTAAACGTACGTACGGGTTTCTAGTATTTTAGAAAACCACAAAGACAACGCAATACGGCAAATCCGGAAATATTGTATACCAGATCTCCTTAAATTCGAACACAACCCAGTTGAACAAGCGTTCGAAGTCTGGAAACATTTTTTCAATGTTATTTAACGATTTATTCGAGGGAACCAGCAAGCATTTACTCCGCAACTTGGCAGTAACCTTAGTGCGCTACATAAAACGATGAAAATCTTCTGTTTGATTCCGTTCTAGGAGTTCAACTATCGGCGGATCTTTCAATCGCCAGCTATCAATCACATCAGCTGGATACTGCAGCGCGGAATGGCAGACAATCAGCGGTATGATAAAGAAATTTTCCCGAGTTAGATATCAATGGAAAACACGTATTATTTCTGGCTAAGTCCTTATCGGCAGTCATTTTAAAATAATGCTCGGCGTTCTGTCTGCTTTACCGTGACCTTCGGCCGTTATAACAACAAAGTTTATTCGTATCTACGCCGCACACATTTAACAATTATATCGATAATTAAAAATCAATTAATTGCCGTACGCGGAATATATATCGATAAATACGAACAACAGTGTAGTAATAATGGCGAGTATTTTGTGCAACCTTCAACCGCTTAAACTCCTGTCGGTCGTAAGAAATCGCTATTTAGTCGGAGAGAGAAAAAAAGACTGTAAAATTTAGAATAAAAAAAAAAAAAAAAAGACATTTAAAAGTACACATCGATCGCTAATTATTTAACGGACAATAATAAGAGACCACCTATAAGAAAGAAATGTCTTCCTGCATTCTTTACAAATGATAAGAGTATCCTTGTTTTATAATTAATATTATTATCCCGTTTAAAAGCAGCTTGTTTGTTTGTTTATTTAGCCAGCAATTTCCGAAAAGCTTCGGGCGTTCCACCGGAGCCGATCACCGGTCTACATTAGGCGAAGGTAAACATAGCAGACAATATTTTTTGCATTTCGCGGCGTGTGTGTTTTTTCCTTTTATTTTAATGTGCTCTATACGCATGCCACCACACACATACACGGATCTCTTGATATGAGCCCTACCCCGTACACAGTTCGACCGGAAACGTTCACTGAAACCGCATATAGATCTACAATATTAAGCATGCAGGTAGAGAGGCGTGTAATTTAAGTCACTGGTCCGAAATGTTTAGTCGGCATTTTTAGAACATTCCGAAATTCAGCATGAAAATTTTTTAAATCAGTTTCGAGTTTTCCAAAGACTTGCGAAAAAATTTCGGTTTCGGGCAAAAGATTATAAAATTTCGGTTATCACGATTTTGGTCGCCTATTATAGTTCGTTTTAAATGTTATTTTTTCTGGGTTTTTTTTTTTTTTTTTTGGTCGCAATAACAAAGATGCCATGCCCAAAAGCAAAATAGAGGGGAATGATGAACAAAGAAGAAAATGCCAAGATATAGAAAATACAGTAAGGAGCAGAGATGTCGAGTGCTAGGAGTTGAGAGTAGAAAATAGATCGTTCATTTGAGAGGGACGTACACTCAAAAAAAGTATGGCTGAAACCAGAGAAAGCTTCATCGTTCGGGTGAAGAGAAGAAAACGAAGAGGATGTTAGGGAAAAACGAAAACGAGAAGAGAGTAACAATGAATATGGTTAAGACGCAAGCGAATAATGGAAACAACGGCAGAACGCTGAAGTAAGGGAAAATCAAGGAACCACACGCGTTAGAAGAAAGGTTAAATAACCTTTTTTTATTTTATAAAAACAGATCAAATTTTATAATAGACAGTTGTACGAAATATTTGGACTAGCGTAAAGATAACAAACACTTATACGTTAATAAGACTGTATTTTGAACCGTATCCAGTTTCTTTATTAGGTTTGGAGGTTCGTGGCGCCATAAAAGATCGAACAGTAGTCAATTTTGGAACGAATTAGACCTCTATAGACCCTTATTAGGCTTTCTCAGTCTGCTCCTCACTTGGTTGATGCTAGGACTTTGATGATATTCAATCTTCTTTTACATTCTATTACCAAATCTTCAATGTGGTTTTTCCATCTAGATTTGGGGTCAAATGGCATATCAAGTATTTTTGTTGTGTCAATGCGTGTCAAGGGCTGGTTGCCTAAATTCAATGATATTGGCTCTATTGTTTTATTATTTCCTGAAAATACAGTGAAAGTCGATTTACTTTTTGAGAATTTAAAGCCGTTTGTATTGGCCCAGTTGTGGATCTTCCTGAACCGATTTTTGAATGGTATCGGCATTTTTGCCGCTACAGACTATTGCTAGATCGTCAGCAAATAAGTTGGCTTTGACTGGTCTATTGATTTAAGACAGGATGCTATTTATTACGATAATAAATAAAATCACGCTTATAAGCGAACCTTGCCGGAGTCCATTCTTCACATCCACGGATTCCGATAGCTTGTTGTTAATTGTAACTTTCAATTTTCGGTGGGTTAGGAAATTGCTGATATAGAAGTTTCACTTGAAGCCTAGTGGTATACAGGCCTCGATAAGTTTAACCATCGGCACCGTTTCATATGCTTTTTCCAAGTGTCCATGGAGACACTAAAATAAAGTAGAATCCATTGGCAAAGGCAGCTTTCTTCGTCGATACTGCTCAGGTGGTCAAGAGTAGATCTGAATTATTCTCTGAATACGCTTTGGTGTGGCGAAATATGTTGATTTGTTTCTGTTTGTCTCTCTTTTCCTTTGATGGCTCGTCTTCGCCTCGCTCTGGCTTTTTTAAATTCTATTTTATCTGTTTCACTTTTAGATTTCTTATACTGTCTGAATAGCTTCCTGTAATTTCTGATTTTTCCACGGCATACTGTGTCTAACCAAGGGATTTTCTTAGGAGATTTTTTACCGAGTGATCGAAGAATGGCTTAGTTAGCTGTTTTGAGTATCAGTGATGTAAATTCTAGGAGAATTTTGTTAACTTGACTAGCTTCAGTAGATAGATCCATTGGTTTCTGGAGTTTCAGTAGTCCTTCTTCTATGATTTCCTTATATTGGTACCAGTTAGTCTAAGATCCACTTAGATTAGAATGTTATATATCGTCTTGATGTCTACTTTAAGTCAATTGCGCTGGTGAAGCCGCTGTTGGTATTAAAGTAGGGTGGGCTGTCCATTGTTAAAAATTGTAAGATCGATATGACAATTTAGCCATTTCTCGATCATTCTGCCTCGAAGGTCGATTGATCTAGAACCTCAGATCTTATTATGGCTGTTAAAGGATTATGCATGGTTTAGGTAACTGATTACATTTTATAATTACTAACGTATTTCGAAATAAATAAATTTTCTATAATATTGTATGAGTGTGGGTATTAGTAAAATGGTATACTCGGGGTTAGTGATGATTTTTCTATATATTTATATTTTATTGTATAAACATGTTCTTTATATCCGGTCTTGAAATTTCTATGTGTTTGTCCAACTAGTATATTTTGTGGCATGTATTACATCCTATTTTATAGATACCAGAATGGTTGTATTTGTTGTTATTATTGTAATTATTATTTATTTTATTGATGTTTGTTTTTTTTTTTTTTTTTTTTTTTTGCGTGTAATATACTCGTTGGCCATGTATAACTGCCAGGGTCATTACGGCACAACGAGTATAGTAGCTTATTTTAGGGGACTCTGGCACACAGTTCCATTTTCCTCCGCCAGAAAATGTAGGAGCGCCAGTGTCGCATCTGAAAACCCCAATTCCTGTCCCGGAGGCGAAAAGTCACCCAAGTATTTTATTCGGGAGGCAAAAATTCACCCAATTTTTTATTCCGACGCTGAAAATTCACCCAAGTTTCCCCCAATTTCCCCCAATTTTTCCACATTTTTTGCAAATTTCCTCCAAATTTCACCCTACAGGTCCCGCTCGTTTCCGATAAACCGAACCGATTATAAATTAACCCAAGTATAATGTTTAAAGCCCGAAACTAACCCAAGTCCCCACTCTTCCCTCCCGCCCACAGCGATACCGCGATTTTTCAAAATTCTACGTGTAAGTATAAAAATTCCGAAATTAACCCAAGTGTAATATTTAAAGCTGAAAACTAACCAAACTCCTGCTCGCCCTCCTGGCATATCTCTAAAGCGCACGCGCCGTTCCCCCGCATTTCTGATAATTCGATACGTTTAAAAATTAACCTCAATATAATATTTAAAGCAGGAAAGTAACCTAAGCCCCACTCGCCCTCCTAGCATTCTTAGAAGGCGCACGCGCCGTTCCCGCGCACTTATCGATCGTTCGCGATACCGCGATTTTTTCGAAATTCTACGCGTAAGTATAAAAATTCCGAATTTAACCAAAGTATAATATTTAAAGCCAGAAACTAACCTAAACTCCCTTCTTCCCCCTTTTCCATTCGTACGTATTTTTTATTTTTTATTTTTCAGAGCGTAAGTATTATAAAATTAGCCTAAGATTTTTTTTATTTTTTCATTTTTACACGCTCGCTTCAACCATCACTATATGTAACGTTGCATGCAAACACTTTCAAATCCGTTGAAACAGGATCTTAACGTTCTTATAATTTCTATTCCAGTCTATGCCTTATTACAAAACCACACCCTACATGTACACACTAACACAAACATACACTCATACTCAAAGCCCATGACTACTTTATTCAATACGCATATGTAACCAACTATTCCTGACGGAATGACATTTTTCTGACGCAACATTTCCACTAACACAACCGATTTAAAGGTGGTAAAAGCGCACGCATCGTTCTCACACACGTGTCGATCCTTCGCGATACCGTGATTTTTTTAAATTAACCAAAGTATAATATTTAAAGCATGAAACTAACCCGAGCTCCCTGTTCGCCCCTCTTTTTCCCATTTAAATGTATTTTTTAATTTTTTATTTTTCCGCGCCTAAGCATTATAAAAGTAGTCTAAGTATATTTCTTATTTTCTACGGTTCCAAAAATTTTTCTTTATTCTCCGATCGTTACAAAAACATACTGACTAATGATGGGAAACTTCGAAATGTTTCATTCGAATTATTCGATTGTTCGATAACTTCGAATGCATTCGATTGTTCCACAGTTGCATTCGAAATGTTATTTCATTCGTATAATTCATTCGTATTCACATCAATCATTCGAATTAAAATCATTCGAATCAAAATCATTCGAATTAAAATCATTCGAATCAAAAATCATTCAAATCAAAATCATTCGAATTAAAATCATTCGAATCGAAATCATTCGAATCAAAATCATTCGAATCGAAATCATTCAAATTAAAATCATTTGAATCAAAATCATTCGATTATTTTTTGTTTTTTTTTTGACGATTGTTGATTGTTTCGATTGTAAAAACATTTCGAAATCGCACATCACTAGCACTGACAGATCACACGCTTATATCTACATAGTGTTAGCCACCACGAAAGCGAACCATTCGATCCCGTGCACACTCTGCTCTCGATAGTTTCCCTATCGTTCATAATAATTTTTCAAAGCCTAAGTATCATAGAATTAGTGCAAGTATATTTATTATTTTTTCTCACTTACGATTATTTTTCCGTCCGTAAGTATTATAAAATTAGTCTAAGTATATTTCTCATTTTCTACGGTTCCAAAAATTTTTCCTTATTCTCCGATCGTTACAAAAGCGCACTGACTAGTGATGGGCAACTTCGAAATGATTCATTCGAATTATTCGATTGTTCGATAACTTCGAATGCATTCGATTGTTCCACAGTTACATTCGAAATGTTATTTCATTCGAATAATTCATTTGTATTCACAACAATCATTCGAATTAAAATCATTCGAATCAAAAATCATTTGAATCAAAATCATTTGAATTAAAATCATTCAAATTAAAATCATTCGAATCAAATCATTCGAATGAAAATCATTTGATTGTTTTTTTTTTGACGATTGTTGATTGTTTCGATTGTAAAAACATTTCGACGCACATCACTAGCACTGGCAGATCACACGCTTATATCTACCATAGCGTTAGCCACCACGAAAGCGAACCATTCGATCCCGTGCACACTCTGCTCTCGATAGTTTCCCTATCGTTCATAATAATTTTTCCAAGCCTAAGTATTATAGAATTAGTTTAAGTATATTTATTATTTTTTCTCACTTACGATTACTTTTCCATCCATAAGTATTTATGTATGTTTTCCCCGGTTCTAAAAATAAATCTATCGATGTCTCGCCCCTCAACGAAAGCACACGCATCATTCTCACGCACGTGTCATTCGTTCGCGTTACCACTTTTTTTCAAAATTAGTCCAAGTATATTTTATTATTTTTCTCATTACGATTATTTTCAGTCCGTAAGTATTTCTGTATGTTTTCCGAGGTTTTAAAAATTAATCCGAACAAACATTCAGACTGTTGTGAAAGCATACTATCTATCCCCCCCCCCCCGCACAGATTCTATATTACTCTATTACGAGTTCTTCAAAAATTGATTCGAATATGTTTTTCATTTTTTTTTTTTCAATCCTAAAAATTCATTCTTTCTACCCCGCCCCCACACATCTAAAATTACTGATCTTTCGCAATCTTTATTTATTTTATCGATTCTAAAAATTAATCAATGGTTCACTCGAAAGCGTACCGCACATTCCCACACACTTATCTTCTATCACGAATTTCCCTATTGATCATGAACATTTTTTCAACGTTAGACACAATAGCATATCACATTGATCTCGCATATGCACCACATGCAGTTCTATATGTTTATTTTTTTATTAACGATCTTTATTTTTTTTGTACCTGTATTACTTTTTCCTACACATTCATGTCATCATATACACTTAACATTGTCAAAAATAATTTTAACCTTTCGAGAAAGAAAAATCTCCGATCAATAAAAAATATTTATTAACATCACAATTATTTTTAATATTATTCGTTTCGCTATAAACATAATTTTTTTTATTTAATAAACTCATCCGCATCATCGATCGTTTCAAGACATTATTGTTTCAAACGTCAATCCCTCTTTTCCAAGAATCGATAAACTCTGCAGGTATACATCTCGTCGTCGCAACAACCATTACCTGCATGACTCGCATACCTTCAAGACCACTTGTACATTGCTCGCACGCTATTTACCATTATTCGGTACAAGAATATTTTTCACACTCCCTCACATACATATGCGCATACACTCAAAGTCCTCGATTACTTTGTTCGTATACAAATATATTCAGCTTTCTCCGACGGAACAACATTTTCTGATGTAACATTCCCACTGCCGCACATAATTCAAAGGTAGCTAATGAGATAGACTATCGAACGGAATCATTCAAGCAGTCAGTATTAGTTTTATGTTAAACATGTCTATTTTGTCGAATCTGTGTTCACGCATTATTAAAAAATTTACGTCAACGTTAAAGAAAATAATTTCCTACGTTTTTTCTCTTTTTTTCTCTATCATTTTTTCTGTCTTTTATCTTTTCTTTTTCTCTTTCTTTTTCTCTGTCTTTTTTTTAGTGAAAAGTTTGAAATACATATTATTCAATCATGAACGCTAATATAGTTAACGTAAGCAACAACTCAAAATCAATTAAGCACGCTGAATTTATTCAGAATTTATTTGCAAGTGATAGCGACTCGCATACGTCTTCGTCACTTCAATTACCGCAATCAGATGATGGTTATTCTTCAACAGAATCAACATCTTTTGCACATAAAATCGTTGGTCCAGTATTATTGTCAGATCAGATGGATATAGCGGAATATTTTGTAGATTTCAGCTTCCATAAGGATTCTGATTATGGTTTTCTAGTAACCGAACTAGCGATGATTGAGATGTCTGGCGGGAGGTATTTACATACGCTATACAAGCCAAGCAGAGCATGGTCTGCATCAAAAATGCCTCATTTACAATGCTCTTCCGTGAGTCATTACTTGAAAAACCCCTCATTATTTCCCTGTCGGGAAGAAATATTCATGGCACGCGATATATTCACAATATTGTCCGAAAAACCGAAGGCTCGCGTATATATTTTAACCACTTATGCAAAACTTATATTATGGGAACTTAACGAAAAGTCTGAATTGTTGCGTGACTTGGACTACGAACTCGTTAATATGGAGAAAGTCTTTCGAGTACCTAGTATCGATGATTTATATCAAGAACACTCTGGTATAAGCAATTTGCTAACTTGTAAACACCATTATGAGAATGATATTTTTCATTGTGCGGTGAAAAATGTTATGGTGATGAGGACATGGCACGATCACGTTATCCGTCCGCTGAAGCTTATGAACAATCTCAATATAAATGATTTAAGCCAGTTATTCATTACAGCCACCAAAGAAATGATAATTACATTATTTCCAAGTTGCATCGGGGACATTTATATATTTTTACCGGACAGATTAAAACAGGATGATACGATAAAATCATTTCTACCATGCTACGATCACGAACATGATAAAGAATATTATATCGACGGTGATACATTACGCAGGAGTACTCGAAATTGTGTCAAAGTAAAAGATTGCGACGACTGTCAACATTCAATTCATACGGATTAAAAATTCAATAAAAGACGCGGAATTTGAAAGATGGAGTTGTCTAGATCCTACGAAAGTTGAATATGAACATAACAATTACCTTTCAATGTACCAAAGTCAGCTTTCGCGCAGTATGTATAATATGTGAAATAAAACCATATTTTTTTCTTTTACTCGCATTTTTATTTTTATCATTTCAAAATCTTTTACATTGTTTCACATAAATTATAATGTATGTATGTATATATGTATGGAATTTTAATATGTAATAATATACATTTCCTACATTTTATTTTATTTCATGGTCATATAATTACTTTAAAATTATTTAGATACACCGCAGACATTATAGTACGGAACACATCATTTATTATTTCATTCTATTTCAATTAATATGTTGTATGGATGAAATCGAATCAATTTATGTAACTGTTTATTTAAATTTAAATAATCTTTTTCTTTTTCTTTTTTTTTTTTATCTCTCAGCATATGCATGCGTGTGCTTACATATACAAGTATGAAAAAAATTATTTTTTTTTATTTTTTCCTCGATATGAATGGTAAATCTACGACTTTATTTGAAAAAACGGTCAAAACCTGATACATAGATTTCAAACTTTGATGGAAATTTTCGTAACATGTTCAGTTTACACTTATTATTTTAAAAAAAAAAAATATTTTTCATTATTATTCGTATCGCTTAAATAGACTGATACAACAGAGAGAGAAAATAAAAAGCTAAATTTTTACATGTGAGGGAGGGAGTTGATGAAAACGTACGAGTCTTATTATTTGGAATACAGATTACGAAGGAAATTTTTATACAATGTTTCGTTCTAAGATTTTTTCATTTTTTACATTTAAAATTTTTCAATACGAAAATATTTCGAAATCAACACGAACGTCTACGAATAGTCTTCATCATTATAGAAGCACCTGCAGATCATGTATCGACACTGCATGCGCGTAAGGGTGAGTAAATATGTGTGAATATGTGTGAACATGTGTGTATGTATGCTTGAAATGTGCGAAATGGCTGATAAGAAACAACCGTTGAATCGCAACGACAGGTAGAGATCTGCTTATAGAATAAGAGAGTGAGAGTGAGATACATTATGTACCTTTATTATTGCAGAACTGCACTGCAGTGGCAGACATGAAATATCCGTTAGCATCCTTTTCGAGGCAGTTTTATAAAAAAAGCCGAAAATTAGCTTTAAAACTGGATGAATGAGATAGTTGATAATACACATACCATTAAGACCGGTATACGTGTATGTGGGCATGTGTGTGAGCGCACGGTTAAATGAATGACAAAAGATTATTAACTGCATAGGCATTGTTAAATACAACTATACTGATTTATCCGTAAAACTAACAAATTTTACCGTTGTTTTCTTTCCTTTTTTTTTCTTTCGTGTTTTACAAAAAATTCATGTTAGTTCTAAAAATATTGCTAAATTCAAATTAAATCGATCATGTTATTTTATTTTTTATTTTTGTTTCTTTAAACAATGTGTTACGATCGTATTTATCTTACTCAATCTTTTACCTAATATTCTAACGGTTTTGGACAACAGCAGAAATATGCAAGTTACCATGGATGTATTATATTTTATTCGTGTATATGTGTATACACGCTTTCTATACAAGCGTATGCAAATATCAGATGACGGAAATGTATGATAATATAATTTTTTAAATCAATGATTAATGTATTATTAATTTTTTTTTCACCCTATAATATACAAAATAACAACATACTTGCTTTTACAACAATATTTAAATTCTACAAAAAATAAATGTCCCCAGGGTGGGGAGTAAAATATCATGAAGAATCACTGTTTTTTGCTTTTTTTTCTTTGATTCACAATCTTCTTTTTCTTTATATTATTTTTTATTTCAGAGATTTTTTAAATTAGTTTTCTTTTCACTGCAATATGGAATCTGTTAATTTATTGTACATGCTATATAATATGATAAATGCTAAAATTCGGAAAGTTTTTTTAAAGAAGTAATTGACAGAAGAGTATACTTTTGAAAACAAGAGAGTGAAGAGGCTATACATAAAAAGCAATATGGTGCATTAAACATAACAAAAAAAAAACAAAAAAACAGAAGAAACGTAAACACAAAGACTATTATGTTTTTTCATTAATCTATTAAATTACAACCTTTTTTTTTTTCATTCATCTATATTCTAAGTTCCATCATAAGTTTCAATTTTTTATATGATGCCTACTAATTTCTATGTTTACTTAATTTATTTACTTTTCCACGAATGTTTTTTAGAATTAAATTTTGAAAAAATTAAACATCGCACCTGCGTCAACTATCACATTAAATACATGTAGAAATTTTCATTTCAAACACCGCCGGAAAATAACATGGGTTTTTTTTTTGCTATTTTTTAAAAATTTATTCATACTCTCTCTAATTATAGCTATTTTTACAGCATTTTTCTTAACTTTTACTCATTTTTATATTCTACATACAATTTTTTTTTTTTTTTTTTTTTTTTTTTTACCCCCTCTTGGGTTTGCTAGCAAAGAGCATTAGCCCAGCAAAAAGGAATAGACACATGGAATAGAATAGAAATTATATTTTTATTCTGTCGGCAATGGAATCAAGGAACACCCCTAGGACAGGAACAACAGAGATAGTAGGTAGAGAAAGAACATAAGAGGCGTTGAAAGGAGCAGGAAGACCAATCTTTAAAAGATGACAATAAAGTAACTCACGCTCGCGAGATAAACCGAAGCACTCGAAGAGCACGTGATTCGCATCGCAAACATACTGGGAACCTTCAGGATCCAATGGACAAAAAGGAGAATCAGCCAAAGAGAAGCGATTTAGTGAAGAAGGAAGGAGACTATGCGAGAAACGGAGGCGGGATAATTTAGTAATTATGGACCGATGCAAACTGGGAAACTCATAGAACCAAGGACGAGGGGGAGGAACAGGATTAATCAAGAGATAAAAGGAATTAGGATTAGTGAAAAGAGATACATAAACAGAATGCCAAAGTCTAAGATGGCAGGATTTAGTTGGAAGAAGAATATTGTGTGCTGGAACCCTACTAATAAAATTCCCATTGGAAACAGCAGCTTTAGCAAGGAGGTCGACGGCTACATTTCCATCAATGCCTGCATGTCCTGGAATCCAAAGAAAGTCAATCTGGGTACACGTCGATGAGGATAGATCATGAAGAAGAGAACGAATAGAAAGGATAATAGCATCAGTGGAAGGAGAAAGGGAAGGTGGAGATAGCGCTAGAAGAACACTTAAAGAATCAGAAACAATAAGGAATTTGGAAGAACTTGCAGATGAGGAAATATAAATAATGGCTTGTAGAATGGCAACAGATTCTGCAGTAAAGACAGAACAAAAGGACGGAAGTCTAAAAGACCGAGAATGAAAGAACTGAGGGCACAAGAATGCCGCCCCAACTCCGATCGGGCTCTTCGATCCGTCAGTAAAAATTAAAGAGTGATCACGGAATAGAGAGTTTATTGTATTATTAAATTCCATACTGACGATATGAGAGGGAGAGGATTTAAGGAAGCATGGCATGAAGATGATATTTGGTGGCTTTAACAATTTGGAATAGACGTAAGAAAAAAATGGAAGCTTGTGATGAGGAATGACAAAAGGGGAAAATTTAGAAAGGCGAAACGATATATGAGATAGTATAGGAATTTTATTGGAGGAAAAACGCCAGTGACGAAGGATAAAAGAATAAGAGGTACTGATATTTGACGAGGAAGTGGAAAAACGTTTAATGAGAAAGCGATAACCCAAATAAGATCTTCGGATGAACAGAGGACAGATATTGGATTCAGATAGAATGGCTGGGATAGGAGATGACCTCAGAGCTCCGAGACAAAGCCGAAGGCAACTGTTTTGGAGACGATCTAATTTGTAGAGAACGGATTTGGAAGCGTTGCCATATAAGAAACTGCAATAATCCAATCTAGAGCGTATGAGAGATTTATACAACATTATTAACACAGAAGGATCGCCTCCCCATCTCGTAGGGGAGAGAGCTTTAAGAAGGTTAAAGACTTTAAGCGAGGAAGCATATAAATGGCTGATATGATCATGGAAAGACAGACGAGGGGATAAAGTGATACCCAGATAACGAAAAGAACTGACTATTGGAATGGAATGATTTTTTAGATTTATTTCAAATGAGCCCGGGTTGTAAGGTCGAAGGGTGAAGACTACAGCTGCTGATTTTGGGGCGGAAATGAAGAGATGAATGTTAGAAAGGGCCTCTTCTAGAGTACTTAAGGAGCTGTTTAGTTCCTCATTGGCAACTAGAAGATTACGGGAAGAAGAGTAAACAAGGATATCATCTGCAAAAAATAAAGTTTTGGATTTTAAGGAGAGAAAACCAATTTTGGAAACATATAAATTAAATAAAGTAGGGCTAAGGCAAGAACCTTGCGGAAGGCCCTGGAAGACCTTCCTTGAGGCGAAAAAGGAAGGAGCAGAAAGGAGGAGAGTTCTACTTTGAAAAAGATTTATAATTAGGAAGGATATGGATGCAGGGATATTTAAAGACATCATAACGTTTTTGAGCGTGGGAAGATGGACGCTTTCGTATGCACTGGCTACATCAATAAAAGCTGCAATTGTGAATTCTTTGGAAATAAATGATTTGTAAATGTCAGCAAGGAAAAGACTGATACAATCTGGAGGGCCTAAGCCAGGACGAAAACCAAACTGGTTGTCTGGAAGCAAGTTATTGTGTTCCAGCCACCAGACCAGCCGTTTGTTAAGCATGCTCTCAAAGAGTTTTCTCAGGCAAGAAGCTAAAGAAATGGGCCGAAAGGCAGAGGAATTATTCTTGGGAATTGGAATAACAACGAAGATGTTCCATGAATCAGGAATAGAACCAGATTGCAGGAAGGAGTTTAAAATTATTAAAAGAATTTGGAGAGACTTTACAGATAGGTTTTTGAGGATGGAGTAAGAAATTTTATCATGGCCCGGACAGGAGTTGGAGGAGTTTTTCAAGGAAGAAAGAAGTTCAGAGAGGGAAAAGTTAGAGGAAAGGAAATGAGGTGATAATTGATAAGGAGGAATTAAAGAATCCACTTCATCATAGTTAGGGACATAATCAGGAGCTATGGAATCAAAGAAAGAAGAAAGAGTATCCTTAGGAAGACTGGAGCTAGACGGGCGTTCGGAAATAGAATTTCTAAAAGCTTTAGCCAACTTCCACACTTTGGAAATAGGAGTGAATCGAGAAAAGGAAGAGCAAAAGGATTTCCAAGCATTTTTCTTGGCGTTTTTGAGAATATATCTGGCTCTAGCGTTCGAACTCTTGTAAGTCAAGAAATTATTAAAAGTAGGTTGAGTGCGGAATGATTTAAAGTTAGACAAACTTTGATTGACAGCAGCTGTGCAGTCCCCATTCCACCACAGTGATGAAGCCCTTAATGAATGACTTTTCCGGGCTTGAGGATAGAGTGGGGAAGACAGTGTTAGAGCAGAGGAGATAGAATTAGTAAAGGATGAATATTGTGAAATAGCATCGTTTTCTACTTGTATTGCAGGAAGGTCTGAGTCCACAATAAACCGAAATCTATTCCAATCAGTTTTATGCAGGTTCCAATCAGCATAATGCAAAGGCGTAAATGAAGATGAAAGAGAAGGGAGATGGAAGTCATTAAGAACAATGAGGATCGGAACGTGGTCACTGCCGAAAGTACCATCTAGAGTTTTCCACGAGGATTTAAGAGCTGTGTCGGAGGAAACAAAAGATAGATCGATAGAACTAGAAGTAGACGATGATTTGAAGAAGGTGTGAGAACCATCATTTAGGAGAACTAAATTATAATTGAAAATTACTTCCTCTATAATTGTGCCATTCCTGTTATAACTGGAACAACCCCATAGAGGCGAGTGGGAGTTCCAGTCGCCGCCGACCATGAATGGGCGAGGAATAGAATTCAAGAACAAGTCAAATGGGAAATCGCGTAAGTTATAGGACGGTGGGATGTAGGAGGAGACAAGATTAAAACTTTTACCGTGACACAATGGGATTGAGACGTGAACTAAATTCGGATTAAGAGGACTGGAAGAAAGGAAGGAAAAACTATCATGATGGATGAAATGTACATCTTTTCTTATAAGAATAGCAGCTCCGCCATAGCCGTCGTCCCGATTCGAACTGACTAAGGAGTATCCTCGAATTCGAATATTGGAAGATTGTTTGAGCCAAGTTTCTGACAGGAGAGCAACCTGAATGTTATATTGATCCAACAAACCTTCGAGAGAGCATTTATTGGCATTAAGACTTCTACAGTTCCATTGAAGAATATTTAGCCTGTTTGACATCATTTAAAGTACAGAAAAATAGTTGGAGGGGAAGGAACCATGTAAGTGTAGAAGAGGAAGGGAAATAATACCTTACAGCCTGCAGATTTGGAAGAGAGAGGAAAATCGGAGAAGGAATGAGTGTAGGCTCGGGTAGTCCACGCAAAGCCAGTTGAAAGTATTGAATAAAGACAAGGAAAGATACGGCAGAAGAAAGGATGCAAAAAAAGACAATGGAGAGACATCTGTTTTCCCAGATAACTTACGAATGACGAATATGAAAACTTATTGCGATGCTCACTGAGGAAAAACCACTTCCTCTCTCGCTTGCTTACCAACTTAATTAGGTATGGAATGATGAGGAAAGGGCTGCGGGTCAAAGTGAAGAAATTAAGATTAAGCAAGAAATAATTAGAGATTAAATTCGCTTTAAAAAGGGTCATAACTGGAACGAAAAGGACTTTGAAAATGATTAAATTGAAACAGACTAACCGTCTTTCTTTACCGTAGCCCAGCGTGTTTGAAAGAAGACCGAAGGAAAGATGAAAAAAGGAAAAAGTCAGATATTTGAGGATGAGAATCATGCATCTAATAATTAGTATTGATTTGCACGGTTTAAAACCGAAGAAAAAAGAAGTTTTATACAATTGTGCATTGCAATCAACCATACACCGTCCTCGACTACTGTCGAACCCAATCGAAGTTCGCAGAAAGAGGCAATGGTCATAAAAATAATGCAAAGCATATAGATCAGAACAGAAACATCTGTTAACCTTTCTCGCTTTTAACAGTATAGCTGAGAAAAGAAAATTGATCCAAACAAAAATTATGAACAATTCTCCACCGTTCTCATCACCCGCAGGTTTCAAGTTGCGAGACGAGACAATGGTGATAACAGGAATAGGAAACATATATTTTTGGAATAAGGCGTATGATGTCTGTATTCTCAGTAATGCAATCCGGGAGAAACATAAGATTACAGAAGGAAATGTGATAGGAATTAACGGCCTGAGCTCCGGAATGCTGGTTAGCCTAGATAAAGGAATATGGCAAGAGAACGACAGAGTAGAAATTTGGGAAAAAACATAAAATTCAATGACAAGAACCATAGCGAATTTTACACATATGCAAGAGAAGAAATTAGAATGGAATTTCACAATCATAAGGACCATTAACGGAAATACAGGAAGTTGACCAGTTACGTAGCCGTAGAATTCGGAGGACAGTGAGCAAATAACAATTGGAAAAGCTTGAGCGATGCCAAGCGAAATTCAGGACTTTGACGTAGGTTAGGAGGGGTATTTTGAAGGTTTAAGCTGAAGTCTAGCTTATCGACAGCTTCTTCTGCTGACATGGGAACGGAGGAGTTGGGATTAGGAAAAATTAGAGTAGTTGGTACCTGTTGTTGCAAGCAAGAGTTAGGTGAGTTGGGAAGAGAATAAGAAGGAACGTTATGAGACGATGCACTGTGCGTTGATTCGGGGAAGAAGAGGCCGTTACGATAATTACGATTGTTTGACGGAAGAGGAGGGAAATGCTGATTAGGAACGGGAAGAGATTTGGGAGATCGTGACCGATTGGGTCGGCGAGAAAACTTGGAAGGAGAAGAATGCAGGTTTTTTTGAGCTATATCGGAAAAAGAAAAAGCTGAGTTGGTAAGATTGGATTTTTTAATTATACTAGCTTCATTATAGGACACGTTTTCGTAAGCCATGATTTTACGAAGATGAAGCTGGTCTTGAAAAACAGGACACTGTCTATCGGTGGCTAAATGATTACCCTTGCAGTTGAGGCATTTAGAATCTGACGGCTGCGGAGCTGAACAAGAATCCAAGGAATGCAACTCATTACATTTAGGACAACGTGGTTTACTGCGACAAAACTTGTCGGTGTGGCCAAAACGAAAACAAGCTCGGCATTGGATAGGAGGTCTTACGCTGGGTTCCACTGCACAACGAAGATGAAAAAAATGAACATAACTGGGAAGGAAAGGTGATTTGAATTTAATTTCGATTAGGGGAATTGGACGAAATTTATCGCCATCTCTTTTCTTGAGTCGTCGAATTGAAGCTACCGGCACTTCCGCTGAAATATCTTCCAATAATTCTTCTTCGGTAATATCTACAGGTACATTACGAATAATGCCAAAAGAGAACAATAGATTATTAGGAATAAAGGCCTTAAAGTCATTTTTATTAAGGAAGTTAGAATCAAGAAGAAAATTATTTGCTGAGCTAATATTCCTAAAAAAGAGTCTAAGTCTGTTACTGCCCGCTCGGAGGATTTCTGTGATTGATTTAGTTCTATTAAAGAGAATTTTAGCAGCAGCAAAGGGATGTAAATTTCCTATATTAAGCTCAGAGAGCGATTGCAGTATAATGTGTATAGAACCATTATACTCTACAGGGAAAAGAATTACCTCATTTTTATTATTAATTTTTGTACTATTATCGATAATGTCGTGGGAAGTTTTTATATTGAAATTTTTAATAGCTTCGATAGCATTATCATTAGAATTATTTTTACTAAGATTATTATTATTACTACTGCTACTATTATTATTACTGCCGGAAAGTTTTGATAAATCAGATTCTGATAGTCGCAGATCTTTGCTAGGGATCGACGCGGCCGGTGAAAGGGGACCGGTTGGTTTACGCTTGGTTGAAGCGTCCATGTCCATTTGAAGGGTTAAATTCGTTTTTGCCGGTTTAGTATCTTTGGCGGAGGCCGCAGGGCGGCCCCCACTAGACGTACTCATCAATTAATCCAAAAAAAAAGGGGAGGAGAAAAAAGGAAATAAATAAATGATAGTAAAAGAAAGACAAATTAAAAAATAATAAAATAGAATAAAATAAATAAATAAAAATAAATACTGTTCGAAATAATACGTATTACTCTTCGAAATAAAATCAAATCTATGTATGAATAGAGAAGATTTAGCGTATTATAAATAAACAAAAGAAACGATCTCACCGATATGCCGTTAACAATGCGAGCTGATAAGCCGGACAAGAACGCGAGCAAACAAGAGATAACGCACGACGTTTTACATCAGAATACAATGCTTAAGGTATTAGATGATGCAAATTCTAAATACATCATATTGCTATCATCTCTGTTTATTTTTTTTTATTTGTTACTCGTTTTTTTATTATTTTCTTATGTACATGTATTAGAACTAGTGATGTGCGATTTCGAAATGTTTTTACAATCGAAACAACCGATAATCGTCAAAAAAAAAAACAATCGAATGATTGTTGTGAATACGAATGAATTATTCGAACCACGGAACAATCGAATGCATTCAAAGTCATCGAACAATCAAATAATTCGAATGAATCATTCCGAAGTTGCCCATCACTAATTAGAAACTATATATGATTTTACAATAAAAAAGGTGTTTATACTCATTACTGAAGCTGAATATAGATAATATTTACATTTAAAGGAAAAAGAAAAAGTTATTTTTATTATTCCATTCGCTCATAAAAAAAAATTATGAAATGTAAAATATATATATATAATTCATGTAATATATTTACAAACGATTAACAAGAATAAAAGAAAATTAATTTAAAAAAATAAATAAATATCACAAAAAATTTAAAGATGGAAAAATTACAAGATTATGATTCGTACAATGCTCACAAATTGGCTCCTTTGATCGGGTTATGTTGGAATTCGAACAAACTTGCATGGTTGCATTGCGGACAATCTTTGATTAAGGTGGGATGTACTGCACTGAGTGGAAAAGAATCTGGAATATCATAGCTATGATGTTTAAAACACGGTAAGAAGCGTTTGATACGTCGATCATTTTTCAGTGCTACAGGTAATTTATTGTAAAAATCGCAAATTTTTTGAGGGCATACATTAATTAATATCTCTGGAGTAATATTTTGCATCAAATCGTACGTAGAATATTTTACTAATGATAATATAGGTCTAACATTTACATCGTACCATTTCATCATCACATATACATTCTGCAATGAACACCTATGTATGTTTTTATCCGTGTGTACATCACATTTTACAACTCTTGATATTCCTTTATACATATTATTTAATTTCCCTAAATTTGGTATACCAAATTCTTTTTCTAAATTAATAATCTTGAATCTTGAAAGTGATGTTTCAAATAGTTTTATCCATATAGTGGTAATTTTTTCATTTCCTTTAATGTAAATATTCAATGGTTCCAAATCCTCCAACACATTTTCTATATCACCGGCAATAGATTCATAATTGTAATCTCCTACATTCCACGGAATTGAATGACAGTTTTGAATTATCCTCATGTTTTCTTGTTTTTTATTATTAGATAATACATCCCATTCGAATGGAGGCTTGTAAATTCTATGAAATTGAATTTCACCATCGATACTTATTATTGAAAGTTCCTTAATGATGTACATATCATTATCATATTTAAAACATTGAATATCGATAATTACCTCACGTGCTACTATCATTGTTACAGTTGTTATTAAAGAGAAAAGAAAAAAAAACTAAAACTTTTAATAGTAACTAAAATTTAAACGTATGAGAACACTAATTCGTGAAACTAATAACAAGCGAGCGAATACAGTTATTCAGAGAGTTGACATAATGTCTACCTTTGAATTAGATGCATTCGATGAAATGTTGCATCAGAAAAATGACCTTCAAACGGAGAAAGTTGATTGCATACACTGATGAATGAACTTGTTAAGAACTTGTACATACATATACATTTTGTTTGTGGTAGTGTATGCATGTACACATGAGATCTTACATATAAGTAAGGGTCAAGATCCGGTTTTAACAGCTGTATCAGACGATCTAAACGTGCAGCTATGTACATGCAGGGATAGATTTTTAATATAATCATTATTGATTGTAAACGAGAACATTAATTCATTTTTAAATTTTAATATATCGTCTTCCATCACTAATAAGATAACATAAAAAAACTACTAACTTAACTGAATATATCCTTCTTCAATCAACTTTTCCTCAATCATTCGAATTTCATCATCTACACCAGCATTTCACACTTTTTTAGATGTATGCGATAACAATAATCATTCAACCAATTCATTAGGATCGTCCGAATAATCGATCGATGTATCTTTATGACATACTCCACCATCAGCACAATGCTTAGTCTTTGCTCCATCATAGTAAATTTTTACACTTGAACCATTAGACTGAAACATCGGACGTATTATTTTTCTGTATTTAAGAAGTGTAGTACCCTTTAATACACCAGTAGCACATAAATGAGTTCTAGTACACTCAAGTTTTTATTTATATAGATCTAAATCATTATTTTGTATATTTATTCTCATCTATATGCGATAACATGAGTAAATGAATGAGTCCGGGTGTGTATGGAAATTTTATTTGCTTACTTCCTTTTCCTAAATAAATTTCACCATATTTGCAGTCCCAAGAAATCAATATCGATCCTATCAGATACTCATCAATGTTTGTATCATAGCATATTCCATATACTTGATCATTTGGAACAAGTTCATCAAAATCTGTATGAAATGAATCTACTTCACTTATGTTAAACAAGTAAGCTTTGAGTTTGTTTTTTAATATTTTCATCTTTAATTTCAGACTCAACGTCACTTCTCTGTTTACTATTAGACAGTTTTTGACGTTTTTACTATTGATCTATCATTTATTCCATAAGAATCCATTTTAATCTTTCAGATTTTTGTAATTCTTCCTGAATTTCCAATAATGGTTTCATAATAGGTTCCAACATGGGGGCTGAAGTATTTGTAATTGGTTTCCACTCGGATTTCAATTTTTTTTTTTTACATTCTACACTAAATTTTTCTACAACACTAGACATTAAATAATTTTATCAAAAATTATATATTTTTTATATTACATATTATTTTAAATACTTAAAATACACTTCATGTTATATATAAGTTATTAAAAATTCAATATAAGTAGATGGAGCAGATTTTCTCTAAACGTAACATTGGCCCGACAAATTTCTGGACTGAAAGTAAATCTCACCCAATACTCTTGCTACAGTTGTTATGCCAACAAAGGAGAATAAAATATTAAGATTTCAACAACATAAACAGCAAGAATTTGTATCATTTGTTATATTTGATGATTTCGAGTGTATCCTGCGGCCTCTAAATAATGAATCACTATCGCATGATTGTCTAATAGTAAACAGGGAAGTGACGTTGAGTCTGAAATTAAAGATGAAAATATTAAAAAACAAACTCAAAGCTTACTTGTTTAACATAAGTGAAGTAGATTCATTTCATACAGATTTTGATGAACTTGTTCCAAATGATCAAGTATATGGAATATGCTATGATACAAACATTGATGAGTATCTGATAGGATCGATATTGATTTCTTGGGACTGCAAATATGGTGAAATTTATTTAGGAAAAGGAAGTAAGCAAATAAAATTTCCATACACACCCGGACTCATTCATTTACTCATGTTATCGCATATAGATGAGAATAAATATACAAAATAATGATTTAGATCTATATAAATAAAAACTTGAGTGTACTAGAACTCATTTATGTGCTACTGGTGTATTAAAGGGTACTACACTTCTTAAATACAGAAAAATAATACATCCGATGTTTCAGTCTAATGGTTCAAGTGTAAAAATTTACTATGATGGAGCAAAGACTAAGCATTGTGCTGATGGTGGAGTATGTCATAAAGATACATCGATCGATTATTCGGACGATCCTAATGAATTGGTTGAATGATTATTGTTATCGCATACATCTAAAAAAGTGTGAAATGCTGGTGTAGATGATGAAATTCGAATGATTGAGGAAAAGTTGATTGAAGAAGGATATATTCAGTTAAGTTAGTAGTTTTTTTATGTTATCTTATTAGTGATGGAAGACGATATATTAAAATTTAAAAATGAATTAATGTTCTCGTTTACAATCAATAATGATTATATTAAAAATCTATCCCTGCATGTACATAGCTGCACGTTTAGATCGTCTGATACAGCTGTTAAAACCGGATCTTGACCCTTACTTATATGTAAGATCTCATGTGTACATGCATACACTACCACAAACAAAATGTATATGTATGTACAAGTTCTTAACAAGTTCATTCATCAGTGTATGCAATCAACTTTCTCCGTTTGAAGGTCATTTTTCTGATGCAACATTTCATCGAATGCATCTAATTCAAAGGTAGACATTATGTCAACTCTCTGAATAACTGTATTCGCTCGCTTGTTATTAGTTTCACGAATTAGTGTTCTCATACGTTTAAATTTTAGTTACTATTAAAAGTTTTAGTTTTTTTTTCTTTTCTCTTTAATAACAACTGTAACAATGATAGTAGCACGTGAGGTAATTATCGATATTCAATGTTTTAAATATGATAATGATATGTACATCATTAAGGAACTTTCAATAATAAGTATCGATGGTGAAATTCAATTTCATAGAATTTACAAGCCTCCATTCGAATGGGATGTATTATCTAATAATAAAAAACAAGAAAACATGAGGATAATTCAAAACTGTCATTCAATTCCGTGGAATGTAGGAGATTACAATTATGAATCTATTGCCGGTGATATAGAAAATGTGTTGGAGGATTTGGAACCATTGAATATTTACATTAAAGGAAATGAAAAAATTACCACTATATGGATAAAACTATTTGAAACATCACTTTCAAGATTCAAGATTATTAATTTAGAAAAAGAATTTGGTATACCAAATTTAGGGAAATTAAATAATATGTATAAAGGAATATCAAGAGTTGTAAAATGTGATGTACACACGGATAAAAACATACATAGGTGTTCATTGCAGAATGTATATGTGATGATGAAATGGTACGATGTAAATGTTAGACCTATATTATCATTAGTAAAATATTCTACGTACGATTTGATGCAAAATATTACTCCAGAGATATTAATTAATGTATGCCCTCAAAAAATTTGCGATTTTTACAATAAATTACCTGTAGCACTGAAGAATGATCGACGTATCAAACGCTTCTTACCGTGTTTTAAACATCATAGCTATGATATTCCAGATTCTTTTCCACTCAGTGCAGTACATCCCACCTTAATCAAAGATTGTCCGCAATGCAACCATGCAAGTTTGTTCGAATTCCAATAACCCGATCAAAGGAGCCAATTTGTGAGCATTGTACGAATCATAATCTTGTAATTTTTCCATCTTTAAATTTTTTGTGATATTTATTTATTTTTTTAAATTAATTTTCTTTTATTCTTGTTAATCGTTTGTAAATATATTACATGAATTATATATATATATTTTACATTTCATAATTTTTTTTTATGAGCGAATGGAATAATAAAAATAACTTTTTCTTTTTCCTTTAAATGTAAATATTATCTATATTCAGCTTCAGTAATGAGTATAAACACCTTTTTTATTGTAAAATCATATATAGTTTCTAATTAGTGATGGGCAACTTCGGAATGATTCATTCGAATTATTTGATTGTTCGATGACTTTGAATGCATTCGATTGTTCCGTGGTTCGAATAATTCATTCGTATTCACAACAATCATTCGATTGTTTTTTTTTTTGACGATTATCGGTTGTTTCGATTGTAAAAACATTTCGAAATCGCACATCACTAGTTCTAATACATGTACATAAGAAAATAATAAAAAAACGAGTAACAAATAAAAAAAAATAAACAGAGATGATAGCAATATGATGTATTTAGAATTTGCATCATCTAATACCTTAAGCATTGTATGTAGAATATAAAAATGAGTAAAAGTTAAGAAAAATGCTGTAAAAATAGCTATAATTAGAGAGAGTATGAATAAATTTTTAAAAAATAGCAAAAAAAAAAACCCATGTTATTTTCCGGCGGTGTTTGAAATGAAAATTTCTACATGTATTTAATGTGATAGTTGACGCAGGTGCGATGTTTAATTTTTTCAAAATTTAATTCTAAAAAACATTCGTGGAAAAGTAAATAAATTAAGTAAACATAGAAATTAGTAGGCATCATATAAAAAATTGAAACTTATGATGGAACTTAGAATATAGATGAATGAAAAAAAAAAAGGTTGTAATTTAATAGATTAATGAAAAAACATAATAGTCTTTGTGTTTACGTTTCTTCTGTTTTTTTGTTTTTTTTTTGTTATGTTTAATGCACCATATTGCTTTTTATGTATAGCCTCTTCACTCTCTTGTTTTCAAAAGTATACTCTTCTGTCAATTACTTCTTTAAAAAAACTTTCCGAATTTTAGCATTTATCATATTATATAGCATGTACAATAAATTAACAGATTCCATATTGCAGTGAAAAGAAAACTAATTTAAAAAATCTCTGAAATAAAAAATAATATAAAGAAAAAGAAGATTGTGAATCAAAGAAAAAAAAGCAAAAAACAGTGATTCTTCATGATATTTTACTCCCCACCCTGGGGACATTTATTTTTTGTAGAATTTAAATATTGTTGTAAAAGCAAGTATGTTGTTATTTTGTATATTATAGGGTGAAAAAAAAATTAATAATACATTAATCATTGATTTAAAAAATTATATTATCATACATTTCCGTCATCTGATATTTGCATACGCTTGTATAGAAAGCGTGTATACACATATACACGAATAAAATATAATACATCCATGGTAACTTGCATATTTCTGCTGTTGTCCAAAACCGTTAGAATATTAGGTAAAAGATTGAGTAAGATAAATACGATCGTAACACATTGTTTAAAGAAACAAAAATAAAAAATAAAATAACATGATCGATTTAATTTGAATTTAGCAATATTTTTAGAACTAACATGAATTTTTTGTAAAACACGAAAGAAAAAAAAAGGAAAGAAAACAACGGTAAAATTTGTTAGTTTTACGGATAAATCAGTATAGTTGTATTTAACAATGCCTATGCAGTTAATAATCTTTTGTCATTCATTTAACCGTGCGCTCACACACATGCCCACATACACGTATACCGGTCTTAATGGTATGTGTATTATCAACTATCTCATTCATCCAGTTTTAAAGCTAATTTTCGGCTTTTTTTATAAAACTGCCTCGAAAAGGATGCTAACGGATATTTCATGTCTGCCACTGCAGTGCAGTTCTGCAATAATAAAGGTACATAATGTATCTCACTCTCACTCTCTTATTCTATAAGCAGATCTCTACCTGTCGTTGCGATTCAACGGTTGTTTCTTATCAGCCATTTCGCACATTTCAAGCATACATACACACATGTTCACACATATTCACACATATTTACTCACCCTTACGCGCATGCAGTGTCGATACATGATCTGCAGGTGCTTCTATAATGATGAAGACTATTCGTAGACGTTCGTGTTGATTTCGAAATATTTTCGTATTGAAAAATTTTAAATGTAAAAAATGAAAAAATCTTAGAACGAAACATTGTATAAAAATTTCCTTCGTAATCTGTATTCCAAATAATAAGACTCGTACGTTTTCATCAACTCCCTCCCTCACATGTAAAAATTTAGCTTTTTATTTTCTCTCTCTGTTGTATCAGTCTATTTAAGCGATACGAATAATAATGAAAAATATTTTTTTTTTTTAAAATAATAAGTGTAAACTGAACATGTTACGAAAATTTCCATCAAAGTTTGAAATCTATGTATCAGGTTTTGACCGTTTTTTCAAATAAAGTCGTAGATTTACCATTCATATCGAGGAAAAAATAAAAAAAAATAATTTTTTTCATACTTGTATATGTAAGCACACGCATGCATATGCTGAGAGATAAAAAAAAAAAGAAAAAGAAAAAGATTATTTAAATTTAAATAAACAGTTACATAAATTGATTCGATTTCATCCATACAACATATTAATTGAAATAGAATGAAATAATAAATGATGTGTTCCGTACTATAATGTCTGCGGTGTATCTAAATAATTTTAAAGTAATTATATGACCATGAAATAAAATAAAATGTAGGAAATGTATATTATTACATATTAAAATTCCATACATATATACATACATACATTATAATTTATGTGAAACAATGTAAAAGATTTTGAAATGATAAAAATAAAAATGCGAGTAAAAGAAAAAAATATGGTTTTATTTCACATATTATACATACTGCGCGAAAGCTGACTTTGGTACATTGAAAGGTAATTGTTATGTTCATATTCAACTTTCGTAGGATCTAGACAACTCCATCTTTCAAATTCCGCGTCTTTTATTGAATTTTTAATCCGTATGAATTGAATGTTGACAGTCGTCGCAATCTTTTACTTTGACACAATTTCGAGTACTCCTGCGTAATGTATCACCGTCGATATAATATTCTTTATCATGTTCGTGATCGTAGCATGGTAGAAATGATTTTATCGTATCATCCTGTTTTAATCTGTCCGGTAAAAATATATAAATGTCCCCGATGCAACTTGGAAATAATGTAATTATCATTTCTTTGGTGGCTGTAATGAATAACTGGCTTAAATCATTTATATTGAGATTGTTCATAAGCTTCAGCGGACGGATAACGTGATCGTGCCATGTCCTCATCACCATAACATTTTTCACCGCACAATGAAAAATATCATTCTCATAATGGTGTTTACAAGTTAGCAAATTGCTTATACCAGAGTGTTCTTGATATAAATCATCGATACTAGGTACTCGAAAGACTTTCTCCATATTAACGAGTTCGTAGTCCAAGTCACGCAACAATTCAGACTTTTCGTTAAGTTCCCATAATATAAGTTTTGCATAAGTGGTTAAAATATATACGCGAGCCTTCGGTTTTTCGGACAATATTGTGAATATATCGCGTGCCATGAATATTTCTTCCCGACAGGGAAATAATGAGGGGTTTTTCAAGTAATGACTCACGGAAGAGCATTGTAAATGAGGCATTTTTGATGCAGACCATGCTCTGCTTGGCTTGTATAGCGTATGTAAATACCTCCCGCCAGACATCTCAATCATCGCTAGTTCGGTTACTAGAAAACCATAATCAGAATCCTTATGGAAGCTGAAATCTACAAAATATTCCGCTATATCCATCTGATCTGACAATAATACTGGACCAACGATTTTATGTGCAAAAGATGTTGATTCTGTTGAAGAATAACCATCATCTGATTGCGGTAATTGAAGTGACGAAGACGTATGCGAGTCGCTATCACTTGCAAATAAATTCTGAATAAATTCAGCGTGCTTAATTGATTTTGAGTTGTTGCTTACGTTAACTATATTAGCGTTCATGATTGAATAATATGTATTTCAAACTTTTCACTAAAAAAAAGACAGAGAAAAAGAAAGAGAAAAAGAAAAGATAAAAGACAGAAAAAATGATAGAGAAAAAAAGAGAAAAAACGTAGGAAATTATTTTCTTTAACGTTGACGTAAATTTTTTAATAATGCGTGAACACAGATTCGACAAAATAGACATGTTTAACATAAAACTAATACTGACTGCTTGAATGATTCCGTTCGATAGTCTATCTCATTAGCTACCTTTGAATTATGTGCGGCAGTGGGAATGTTACATCAGAAAATGTTGTTCCGTCGGAGAAAGCTGAATATATTTGTATACGAACAAAGTAATCGAGGACTTTGAGTGTATGCGCATATGTATGTGAGGGAGTGTGAAAAATATTCTTGTACCGAATAATGGTAAATAGCGTGCGAGCAATGTACAAGTGGTCTTGAAGGTATGCGAGTCATGCAGGTAATGGTTGTTGCGACGACGAGATGTATACCTGCAGAGTTTATCGATTCTTGGAAAAGAGGGATTGACGTTTGAAACAATAATGTCTTGAAACGATCGATGATGCGGATGAGTTTATTAAATAAAAAAAATTATGTTTATAGCGAAACGAATAATATTAAAAATAATTGTGATGTTAATAAATATTTTTTATTGATCGGAGATTTTTCTTTCTCGAAAGGTTAAAATTATTTTTGACAATGTTAAGTGTATATGATGACATGAATGTGTAGGAAAAAGTAATACAGGTACAAAAAAAATAAAGATCGTTAATAAAAAAATAAACATATAGAACTGCATGTGGTGCATATGCGAGATCAATGTGATATGCTATTGTGTCTAACGTTGAAAAAATGTTCATGATCAATAGGGAAATTCGTGATAGAAGATAAGTGTGTGGGAATGTGCGGTACGCTTTCGAGTGAACCATTGATTAATTTTTAGAATCGATAAAATAAATAAAGATTGCGAAAGATCAGTAATTTTAGATGTGTGGGGGCGGGGTAGAAAGAATGAATTTTTAGGATTGAAAAAAAAAAAATGAAAAACATATTCGAATCAATTTTTGAAGAACTCGTAATAGAGTAATATAGAATCTGTGCGGGGGGGGGGGGATAGATAGTATGCTTTCACAACAGTCTGAATGTTTGTTCGGATTAATTTTTAAAACCTCGGAAAACATACAGAAATACTTACGGACTGAAAATAATCGTAATGAGAAAAATAATAAAATATACTTGGACTAATTTTGAAAAAAAGTGGTAACGCGAACGAATGACACGTGCGTGAGAATGATGCGTGTGCTTTCGTTGAGGGGCGAGACATCGATAGATTTATTTTTAGAACCGGGGAAAACATACATAAATACTTATGGATGGAAAAGTAATCGTAAGTGAGAAAAAATAATAAATATACTTAAACTAATTCTATAATACTTAGGCTTGGAAAAATTATTATGAACGATAGGGAAACTATCGAGAGCAGAGTGTGCACGGGATCGAATGGTTCGCTTTCGTGGTGGCTAACGCTATGGTAGATATAAGCGTGTGATCTGCCAGTGCTAGTGATGTGCGTCGAAATGTTTTTACAATCGAAACAATCAACAATCGTCAAAAAAAAAACAATCAAATGATTTTCATTCGAATGATTTGATTCGAATGATTTTAATTTGAATGATTTTAATTCAAATGATTTTGATTCAAATGATTTTTGATTCGAATGATTTTAATTCGAATGATTGTTGTGAATACAAATGAATTATTCGAATGAAATAACATTTCGAATGTAACTGTGGAACAATCGAATGCATTCGAAGTTATCGAACAATCGAATAATTCGAATGAATCATTTCGAAGTTGCCCATCACTAGTCAGTGCGCTTTTGTAACGATCGGAGAATAAGGAAAAATTTTTGGAACCGTAGAAAATGAGAAATATACTTAGACTAATTTTATAATACTTACGGACGGAAAAATAATCGTAAGTGAGAAAAAATAATAAATATACTTGCACTAATTCTATGATACTTAGGCTTTGAAAAATTATTATGAACGATAGGGAAACTATCGAGAGCAGAGTGTGCACGGGATCGAATGGTTCGCTTTCGTGGTGGCTAACACTATGGTAGATATAAGCGTGTGATCTGTCAGTGCTAGTGATGTGCGATTTCGAAATGTTTTTACAATCGAAACAATCAACAATCGTCAAAAAAAAAACAAAAAATAATCGAATGATTTTGATTCAAATGATTTTGATTCGAATGATTTCGATTCGAATGATTTTAATTCGAATGATTTTGATTTGAATGATTTTTGATTCGAATGATTTTAATTCGAATGATTTTGATTCGAATGATTTTAATTCGAATGATTGATGTGAATACGAATGAATTATACGAATGAAATAACATTTCGAATGCAACTGTGGAACAATCGAATGCATTCGAAGTTATCGAACAATCGAATAATTCGAATGAAACATTTCGAAGTTTCCCATCATTAGTCAGTATGTTTTTGTAACGATCGGAGAATAAAGAAAAATTTTTGGAACCGTAGAAAATAAGAAATATACTTAGACTACTTTTATAATGCTTAGGCGCGGAAAAATAAAAAATTAAAAAATACATTTAAATGGGAAAAAGAGGGGCGAACAGGGAGCTCGGGTTAGTTTCATGCTTTAAATATTATACTTTGGTTAATTTAAAAAAATCACGGTATCGCGAAGGATCGACACGTGTGTGAGAACGATGCGTGCGCTTTTACCACCTTTAAATCGGTTGTGTTAGTGGAAATGTTGCGTCAGAAAAATGTCATTCCGTCAGGAATAGTTGGTTACATATGCGTATTGAATAAAGTAGTCATGGGCTTTGAGTATGAGTGTATGTTTGTGTTAGTGTGTACATGTAGGGTGTGGTTTCGTAATAAGGCATAGACTGGAATAGAAATTATAAGAACGTTAAGATCCTGTTTCAACGGATTTGAAAGTGTTTGCATGCAACGTTACATATAGTGATGGTTGAAGCGAGCGTGTAAAAATGAAAAAATAAAAAAAATCTTAGGCTAATTTTATAATACTTACGCTCTGAAAAATAAAAAATAAAAAATACGTACGAATGGAAAAGGGGGAAGAAGGGAGTTTAGGTTAGTTTCTGGCTTTAAATATTATACTTTGGTTAAATTCGGAATTTTTATACTTACGTGTAGAATTTCGAAAAAATCGCGGTATCGCGAACGATCGATAAGTGCGCGGGAACGGCGCGTGCGCCTTCTAAGAATGCTAGGAGGGCGAGTGGGGCTTAGGTTACTTTCCTGCTTTAAATATTATATTGAGGTTAATTTTTAAACGTATCGAATTATCAGAAATGCGGGGGAACGGCGCGTGCGCTTTAGAGATATGCCAGGAGGGCGAGCAGGGGTTTGGTTAGTTTTCAGCTTTAAATATTACACTTGGGTTAATTTCGGAATTTTTATACTTACACGTAGAATTTTGAAAAATCGCGGTATCGCTGTCGGCGGGAGGGAAGAGTGGGGACTTGGGTTAGTTTCGGGCTTTAAACATTATACTTGGGTTAATTTATAATCGGTTCGGTTTATCGGAAACGAGCGGGACCTGTAGGGTGAAATTTGGAGGAAATTTGCAAAAAATGTGGAAAAATTTGAGGAAAATTGGGGGAAATTGGGGGAAACTTGGGTGAATTTTCAGCGTCGGAATAAAAAATTGGGTGAATTTTTGCCTCCCGAATAAAATACTTGGGTGACTTTTCGCCTCCGGGACAGGAATTGGGGTTTTCAGATGCGACACTAGCGCTCCTACATTTTCTGGCGGAGGAAAATGGAACTGTGTGCCAGAGTCCCCTAAAATAAGCTACTGAGTATCGGATTTATTACAATTTGTTTATTAAATTATTTCTGTTAAGGAAGATTAGCATTGTCTGAACCTGTTCTGGACGGTTATCTAAAAGAAGGTGTAGCGGTTCGTTCTTGATTCTTGCTAAGTTTTGACATTGTTTCAGGATGTGTTCCACCGAAGGTAGCACTGCTGCATTACAGAATGGGCAGGAAATCGGTGGAGGGGCTCCCTGGAGGACATGGTTGTGAGATATCGATGTGTGTCCCAATCTCAACCTGTTAAGGGCAGAGAATTCTTTTTTGGACATTTGGATCGGTGGCCACCAAGGATCAACATTTGGTTTAATATTCCTTAGGAAAGTTGCATGTTGGGACCAGGATGAGATCCAATGTTCTTTCATATTTTTGTGGAAGAAGGGAGTGATTTCTGGTGATGGGACATTGGGTGGCATAGGGACAGACAACATTGACTTGGCGGCCCGGTCTACACATTCGTTTCCGGGTATTCCAACATGTGCCGGCACCCACAAGAAGCCTACTTGTGTTCCCTCTTGGGTAAAGCGATGTGCTGTAGATCTTATTTTATAGACTAATGAACTGGTTATAGTAAGTGACTGAATAGTTTGAAGGGAGGCCAGTGAATCTGTGATAATTATGTATTGTTTGTTCTCAGATTTACAACACGCACATGCTTCCAATCCAAAGAGAATTCCGTATAGCTCGGCTTCTAATGCGGAGCTGTCATCATGTAGCCTCACTGCTTCGGCTTCACCTGAGATTAGGTAGGCACATGCTGTGGGAGTGGACAGTGTGCCAGCGACATTTGCTTTAGCTCCATCTGTATAAACGTGTGTATCATGTGTGTAAGTTTGTATTTTTTCGATACTTTTTTGGCGAGCTGTATATTGGTCCTCGTTAGATGTACGGTGGATAAAGAGTGATAAGTCTACCATCAATGGGAGGTATTCCCATGGTGGTTCTTTTGGGAACAGGAGGAGATCCGGATTGTATTTGACGTTTTTCTCAGTCAAAAAATTTAGAATATTAGGTATTGGATCATTTTGAAAGGCTGGAGGAGGAATGACAGTGCTCCTCGAAGAGAAGTGATATTGTTGGTACCAGTATAGATGATCACGGGAGGTGTAGAAGTCAAATATATAGGATAATGGCGGAATTCCTGATAGCACACAGACACCCTGTGTGGGAGATGTTCGATGCGCCCCGAGGATGGACCGTAAGGCAGCGTGATGGATTGATTCAAGTGATTTTATGAGCTGCTTACTAGCCGAATAGAACACCTGGCAGCCGTAGGTTAATCTGCTTAGAATAAGTGATCTGTATACAGATAGAAGTAGTTTTGGATTATTGTTATATTTATGATGTGATAAACATTTTAGGATAGCTATGATTTTATTACATTTGCGTTTGAGTTCTTTAATATGAGGAGACCATGTCAGATGGGAGTCAAATGTTAGACCCAAGAATTTAGCTGAGGATGTGACTGGAAGAGGAAGTCCATTTAGGGTAAGGGAAAAATCATGGTTTGGGTTTACTCGACAACTTTTCTGGAATTTTACACAAGAAGTTTTATTTAAGGAGAAAGTAAGGCCGTTACTTTCGGTCCACGAATATAACCTATTGATTGTGGATTGTAGTATAGATTTGGCGTTGAAAGGAAAGTTTGATGCTAAGGATATATTGAGGTCGTCTATAAACAATCGGGATGTTACCGGCGGCTGTATGCAGTCCGCCACATCATTTATGTATAGGATAAAGAGTGTTACACTTAGAGGAGAGCCTTGAGGAATACCATTCTCTATTAGGACAGGAGAGGATACAGTTGAGCCAATTTTTACTTGAATGTGTCTGTTTGACAAATAATTCATTATATAGTTGCCCATATTGCCTTTTATACTGGCGTTCTTCAGCTTTGTAAGCACTTTATATCGCCATATCCGGTCGAATGCTTTCTCTATGTCAAAAAAGACAGTATAGAGAGCTTGTGACCTCTTTTGGGCTTCAAAATTTATTATTAGATATATTATTTGAAAATAATATTTTAAATTCGGTTTTTACGATATTGGTAATTTTATATGTGTTGCGGTTTACTTATGTAAAATTTTATCCAGTTTTTATTAATAACCTACTGTTATTATGATTATTAGCATCTTTTATCTTCTTTCGTTAAAATTTTTTGAAATATTTTATAAAATACGGATTAAGTGTTGGGATTATAATTATTATTGTTTGCTATTGTTTTTATAGTATTTAATTCATTCATTTTTTTGTTTATGGTTTAGTGGAGCGTTATATGTAATCTAAATAACTAAGCAAGAAAAGGTGAACATTTACATTTGTTAAAGTGGTTAAATAACCATTTAATTGTATCAGTTGTAGTTTCTTTTGTGTAAATGCTGTATATTGGCGTATTATAAATTATTTAGACTTGACATTAGTAATATAAAATAATGCACTAATAAACAATATATTTACAGAAAAGAAACTACAACTGGTACAATTAATTAGTTATTTAACCACTCTGACAAATATTCACCTTTTCTTGCACAGTTATTTAGATTACTACATAACACTCCACTAAATCATAAATTAAACGCAATAAAAAAATAAAGCGAAATATATTTAATAAATATTTCAAAAAATTCAAACAAAAGAAGATACAAGTAATCATAATAACAATAATAATAAAAATTGGATAAACGCCGTAAGATGCAACGGAGTTGGTCCCGCGGTATACTGTTCCTAAGCCACACAGCAAAGATGCGACATTATCGAAAAAATTACCAAAAGCACATATAGTCGCGGTCTATCTATGCGAGAGGGTCAGTTGAAGAGTAAATCTTCCATTTCTCTGAAACCAGTTCCAACTGCGATAGACGAATGAAACAAATTCGAAATAAAAAGAAAAAAAGTGAACAGAATAAAATTACACAATCATTTTCGACGTAGTTTAAGCCCGATACGTGTTTGCATAAACGTAAAATCCATTTTTCGAAGATGTTATTAAGAAGAAAAAAAAAAGAAAAAAAAAAGAGTCTAATTTTTTTCTTCTCAAGCGTTCTGCAAATTATTGAACTTCCGCGTCCAAACCGAAATTGCTTGATGTCCCCTCTCCTTCATCGTTGAAAGAGAATAGAAAAAAAAACCGGGTACGTGCGGCGTGACTTCAATATTCAAGCTTTCGATCTTCGTGTTCGTTTCCACACTACAGTGAGATTCCGGGGGACGCAACGTTTTTCCGAATTTTCTTTACGGATGACACGGTTGATCGTTTCGATAAGCCGCGAATTCATCCGGTATCATCCGTCTGCTGGCGCGAATCAGTTCATTGACTTAACATTTTCGTTGGTGACTACGATTTCGAGACGTCCTGATCGCGATTTATCGAAAATTGCGACAAATCCGCATTCTCTGTGGCAATTGCCCAGCGACGAACTTTACTTTTAATTTTGATCTCGGTAAACTTCCTGTAAATGCGAATAAATCGGTTTCGGCGTACACCCCCTTCTACGACTGAAAGTTCAATGACCGCGCGTTGCTTTAACCGAATTTTCACACGGCGACAGAACACGAACGCGTGCACCTAATTCAACCAAACATAATATGTCACCACAAAATGCGTCAGGGTTTCGACTACCACACAGCTCTCCCTTCTCCACAACTCCTTCCGCCAATACTAGAAGGCATTACTTTTCCACTGACTTTCGTAGCTAAACCAAACGAAAGAGAGATAATTGATTCGATGCGAGCCGCGCGAAACATCTCTGAAATATTCAATTTATAACTCCGCCGGCTCTAAATTTGTCTCAATCTTTATAGTGGAATTAAAAATTGAACTTATCACTTCACTGTGGAAAATGAGGAGCCTTAATAGGGTCCTGTGTATGTCTAGTCAAAGAAATTCGCCTAGCAATTAATCTAAATCCCACTTCGTTCACTGTTATTGTGCAGCACATCACACTTGTAAACACTGATATCCCCGTACAAGTCGTCAGAAACGCAACGTCTTCAAATGGCATCTTGCACGTAGTAAGAAAATTGCCCAGAGCATAACTGCGTGTACAGTACACGGGGAAAATTCATCTATTACATATCCGTTTACCGTACTGTGGAATCCTGCTCCATGGAACCTTGAACTTTAGTTCGCTGTTTATGTTGATTCACTCCGTTATCATTCGATAATAATCGAAGAAATGTACACATGTTACAAACTACGCTGGCTGCTCTGAATTATTTTAAATCGTTAAATATAATTTTACTCGCGTCAGTTTAGTATTTTGAAAGTGACAATTTTATCTTCCGTTATCAGCTTAAATATATTTTATTAATACACGTGTACTTTTTTAATTCTGATTAATGCCTTATCAAGTGGAACAAAAAAAAGATTCTCCCATCGATAATATAGGTGTCGGTTTATCCCATTTAGAGATGTATCGTTCTTTTTCCTTCTTAATTTTAAAATTCATTATTAAACATCAGGGTTATTCAACCATAATAAAAAGCAGAGCTATTTTTATATACACAGCATATGGTATAATTTATAATATTCAAATAATCTGTCGTAGCGAGAAATTTTCGTTTTGAAATCTGCCTTCTCAATTACAAATTTAGATTATACCGAGACATTATTGTAATTTTAAATTGTCTTGAAGTTTAAAAAAAAAAAAAAAAAGTGACCGAAGTAAAAATTACTCGGCCATTTCTTTTACTGAAACTATGTGTCTATCGAAACGTAGCAATTTCAAAAGCCATGAATTTTCAACTAATGCTACTGTTATAAATAAAAGTGCGAATGATTTCAACAAAAATCGGTTGACTGCTAACCCGTGACTCTATCCCCATCTTTATTAAAATGTTATTTCGATCGATAAGTAAAGCGCGCGCCCAAATATAGGAGATATGTGTGTTATTTAAATTAGTATATACCGTAATATGAGCAAAAATTGTACGTAAACGGTTCGAACGATTTTGATGAAATTCCGTGAATTATATCTTTGAAAAGGGTCCACTAAGAATCGACTGGTCTTATCATCAAAAAAATTCTGTGAACCGAGCAATTTTAAAACGGAGGTAACCGATATATTTGTTTTAGTAATAAATAAAAAAAAAGAAAAAAAAGTTATTAAGCCGGAAATATTATTATTACAAATTATCGTACTTCTGAGTGAATTTTTTCGGAAAAAGAAAAAATTAATAAAAACACATAAGCCTGATGATTTGTCGTAATATTTCCGGCTTATGAATTTGGAACTTTTCTACAGTGAACAAAGAGTAACAAATTACTTTTTATGTATCACGTAAATCAGTAAATTGAATTTTCACGATGAAATAAATTTATTCGCGATATAGTACGACATGGCGCGATTTTAAATATTGCGTAAACCAAAATATACATGCAAAATTGAAAAATATGCAATTGTAACTTTCGTACTTGACGTGGATTACGCTGTTTTCTTTTTAAATGCTGCGAAACTCGTGAATAATATTATAGAGTTTGATTATTCATCTCTGTAATAAATCCAAGCAAGGCTCAGTGGTCACCAAGTACTGTCATTTAAATATACCAGAGTAAGTAATAATTACTCATGCGTAAACGAAAAACAAATTTAACAAATACGTAGATAGTAATTTTAACGTACTAAACATTAACGCCGTGAAAATATCTTATAATGATTTTATTATTAATAACATCGTTTTTTTTTTGTTTTTTTTTGTTTTTTTTGAAATTAAACTATGACTATATTTCTTTTATTCGATTATGTTTTTAATTTATCGACGTTTATTATTAATTTCCATTTATCAGTTATCACTCGTGCCTATCGCTTCTCAATCTAAAACGTATTTAAAACGATCAGATAGTCTAACGTAAGTGGAGAATCTGAAGTTAAAAAAGTATTTTGGCGGCCAAAAAAGCGTTTAATCTCTGACTTTAAATTAAAACTCGACACGTTGCATTAATTTTACGTTGATTCAGTTTTTTCCCCTTTTTGTTCACTGCGTTATTCGTTTAAATCTTTTGTTGTTACTTTTTATTTCTTTTTTATTTTTATCGAGTGTTATTTTCCGCATTATTTAAAAAAATGTTTTTATTACACCTACTTTAAAACTTTTCCTAAATTTAAAACTCTTTTTCGTTTTCTTTCTGCGTCAACCACTCTCACTGCCTACACTCCACCGCGTTTACTTATTTACTTTTATTTTTCTAATTCATACATACATTATAATTCTCTTTTAATCTCGACAAGTGGAACTGACCGACCTTCTTTTTTTTTTCAGACTCATCAACCGAAAATCTCCACCTGGAGTCAGATAGAAAATTCGATTTCTTCACGTTTGATCTCTTCCCCGTAACCTATTCAACAACTCTACCTAGATTGATTTCGTTTGGGTTCACGAGAACACTCGAATGTTACGACGAAAAGAAGCTACGTCTTGCTAGATCAGTAGCCACTACTAATGTGGCCTTCTGTTTATTAACAGAATTCCACCGTGATTTTGCTCCTAACAAAATCCGGTCGCCTTTTAAACTACAGCATACTCTCTGTACAACGTTTCGCTTTTGTCTAATCCGAAAAATATGGTTTTTATCTCGTTTCATTCATCGCTTTCGTGATGCTGGGCCCTCGGAAAAAAATGAAATAAAAATTATATCTATTCTCCTTAACTGCGATGGACCGAACTGTCATTCTAAAAGTTTTTACAAAACGTAATCCAAATCTGGAACTTTCACCAAAAAACCTCCATTCTTCGCATATACACCTATATATATATATATATATTATGTCTTTAACTATGTAACAAACTGTGTCTCCTATAGTGTCATCGTGAATGTTTCTCATTTCACGTGTTGTACAGCAATCTGTTTATATTAAAATTTTGTCTTCCACAAAGGCACAGCGATTTTTGGATGTAATTTTGTGTTTTATTTGAATTTAATTTTACGCCTCAATTTTTTCTAATGCCCTAATTCGGATCATTGTTACGAACCCGCTGCTTAAATACCTGCTATTACCGTGAAAATCGTAATTTGTAAATGCATTTCTTTAATAAACACCTTTATCTGAACCCATTTTATAAACTGTTTAAACGAGAAAAAAAAAAAATAGAATGGTGAATTTTTAATCGAGAAATGTAAAAGTACAAAAAAGATGTGTACACGAAAAATTAAATTACACGTTTCCTAAGAATTTTGTTATAATAAATGTGAAAACGAGTAAAATGAAATTGTAGCGCGACGGATTAGAGAACTCGATAAAAATATAAAACATTCGTGTTGAAAGCTTAATTATATCGACACATTTTTGAAATTACGGGAGCGAAACAAAAAAAAATTACGAACCGAAGAATAACGCTGGAAATGAATAATTCGCGACGTTCTTAGAAGTTAATTAACGGCGGCACTATTCTGATTTTACGGTTATTTTAAAATCACCACGGGCGTTAACAGACAAACGGGTAGAATGGAAAATACACCACCGGCCGACACCAGTATCCCGTCAAATAGTTTTCTACGTATTATCATTATTATTTATTACTATTATTATTATTATTATTATTATTTATTACTATTATTATTATTATTTATTACTATTATTATTATTATTATTATTTATTTATTATTATTATTACTGCCGCCATTATCATTATTATTATTGTAGTCGATTCTCGCTGTTTGTCGATTTTCCTTAGAGTTCAGCGCAATTTTCCGAGAAAGAAGGATGCTGATGCCGTCGGGATCGATAGGGATTGGTAGAGTTTGGCTGCGGAGGTTGTGCGCGCATGTTGGGTAAATTGTGATATAATAATAAGCCGCTGCGCTCACTCTTAAGAGCGACAGAGAAAAGGCGAGAGAGGAGAAATTCATCTCGCTCGCCTGAGAAAATGAAGAAAATTGTTTCAATACCTGCTAGCCGTTTGTTACTGTTACAGTCTATTCCGCTGCTGGTGTAAACAGGCCTTTCGCGTTTTTTACGTAAATCTATTCGGAATTTATGCATTTCGAGATAAACTACTCGAGACAATATCGCAATATTAACTACAATCGAATAAGTAATTTTAACAAACGCATCTCGCAAGCACTACCGTCGTCGCAGCAGGGTCAGTAACTTACAGGTAAAATTAATTAATTAATTAATTAATAAACCGCTTCTGCAATTCGTCGGTTATATTCACTTTTTTATAAAGTATAAGACGCTAGAAAGGAAAATAATGCGAAGTTTCTTTCGCCAGTATCCTAAAAGTGAGAACACGGCTGCTGATAGCGTATTTTTTCCTGCACATTAAGCGTACATATGGTTGCTATTTTACAGAATTCTTTGCCAAAGAAACTATGTACCCGATAACATACTGTCTCCTATTCTTTACGAAAATACTCTATGCAATATGTTGGGCGCATTTTTTTTTTTAAAGTAATTTTTGAAGAAAAATTAATGAATACACCGCGCGCTGGTACTCTCGGAAAAATTAGTACAGTAGTTTCTATCCAATTAACCCCGATAAAAAACAAATAAATATACTACAATTGGCAATAAAAAGGATTATTTTATTAACGATGAAATTCCACACTTAATGATTAACCTTATCTTAGTAATCTGCCACAATTGAACGAACTAACGCTACAAACGAAAGAAAAAGTCGATCAGTTTTTTTTTCCTTTTTCATTTTTCATGAGTCGGCGTTTTTTAGATGTTTAAGTAAAGGTGTAAAATACGTATCTATGTTTACGTATATCATATTTATTTATTAACGTTCGTATTAACGGCTATGGCCATTTCAAATGCAGCTGAAAAATGAAAATATTTTAAAATTATGTACTAGATTAATAGGTGTAGTAGTGCGTCCCCGTCAAGGGACTAACTTTACTTTACTTTACTAGATTAATGGAGAGATGTAGCGAAGCAATTGAAATATAAAACTAACAATTTTCGAAAATTTCAAATTCATTACGATGGGGAAAAAAGTTGTTATTCTACGAAGTATACAACCGATTAAAACAAACTTTTATATAAGAACTGTGGAAGACACTTTATCATCTGTTAATACAGGAAAACTCCTTCGGTTGAGATTGAAAGGATTGAGTTATATTATAATTATACACATAAATATATATATATATATATATACACATATACAAAATTTGATCGTTCAGACACTTTTTAGAACCGTGGATGATGTTATAATTTTTAAGGAAGAATTTTGGTTTTGTTTGACTATTTTTCGCATAATAAAATAAATGTTTTGTAAGCGTGATAAAAAATAAATTTTAACGTTATTACTATTCACACATCATCTTCTGGTAATTCCTTTTAGGTAATATTTTTAATACCACGAAACATCAACGCAGAAATCTCTTTATTAATTAAAAAACCACAAAAATACGCCCCGAAAAAGTTTCGGAAAACAACGCTCCATCTGAGTTCATAAAGAATACTCCCCAGCATTGTTCTTCGAAACACGTCGGCATATTTTTGTGATTTTTTAATTGATAGAGACTTCTTCGAAAAATATTACTCAAAAAAAATAAATTATTTTCCCTTACAGATTTCATCGCGGAATATTCGATGCGAAAATATTAAAACGTTACAGGATTATAACCACACAGCCACCGGCGTACAAATGGAATAGTAATTAATATATGTATAGTAATTTAAGGAAACAAAATTCTCTTTCGGGTTACTTGTAATATGCATCGAAATTAATTTTCATTTAAGATTAAATAGCACATTGTTTGCTCCACCTTCATTTCTTCTGTCTCTAATCGTTTTTTTGATATAACCTGTTACTCCATGTATCTTTCTATTCTTCTAATCTTTTGTGTTGGGTGAATGTCCTGTGCTTACGTGCCCATAAAATAAAAATAAAATAAATATAAAATAAGTAAATAAACAAAAAAAGCATCGTTTTTTTTTTTTAAAAATGAATAGCCGAGTGTGGAAACAAACTATCTTTACTATTTCAAGTTATCTGTTCTACCGTACATTTTCTTCAACTATATTTCTGTTTATTCGAATAGTTATTATATGCCGAGCCGAAAAATCTAACGGGTTGGAGTTGAAACTTTTCAAGTACTCGATGGTCATCCGGGTTTATTTTATTTTATTAATACAAAGTATTTCGACCATAATCCATATTTGTATATTTACCTTATTGGTGGAATTTAAAAAAATTGGAATCAGTTTTCGTGACTAAACAATTTTTTTTCCTTCTTCATTATTCTGCTCTGCTACTTTTTTTTTTTTTTTTTGTAAATTTTTTTTGCCTCCCAAAAGAAACAAAAAAAAAAAAAAAAGATAAGCAAAGAAGTGAAAACAATTAATCAAACTTGTCTAAAGTAAATTAGGAAAAAAAGACGGTAAACGGGGAAAAGAATTAAACTGCGCAGAATTAATATCGAAAAATATTTTTGAAGAATTATTTATTTTTTAAACATTTCGTAAGAAAAAGTAGTAGGTGATTGTGCTGTTTTTTTTTTTTGTTTTTTTCATTTTTGTCTTTTTCAAACAAATGAAATTCATTTAACGGGAAACTGACGTTGACTTATTCCATAGGACTGGAATTTTTCTATTCTTTTATACCAGGATATAATTTTCATTGCTTATTTTTTTTGGCTAAATAGTTATTTCACTGAAAATACGTAACAACTTCTTAATAGCTTTAATTAAAAGGAACTTAAAGATTTTCGTTATTTTTCAATTTTACGTTTTAAGACTTTGAAAATGTCAACCTAAACAACGAATTTACTAATTTATGTGATAGAAACTTCTGTAATCTATCGAAAATTGTTTATTTCCGCAATCTCCTTCAAAGGTCTGCATTTGAAAAGCACCGATCGGCAATATTATTTAATGTAGAATTTTTTAAAAACGTAGTATAGAAAACAACTATACGCTGCAATCAAATCTCATTTAGGTTGAGAAACCTGATGAAAAGACGGGAGTTAGACCAATATGAAACATTAAAAAGTGTCATCCCGGAACAATGAAAACTGCTCTCGGCAAAAATATCGATTTACTTCTTTTTTCAATATGAATCATCAAGAAGTCTGTGTTCTGCTTCTAAAGCCTTTTTTGTATTCTATTATACATAATCATGTTTAGAAGAAAGTAACTATGATAAGCATATTTTTCTAGTGCGATTAGACGATAAGTATTACCAAACGAGACATTACGTCAAAATGAAGCTCACCTGTAATTTTATTATGATAATATTCCACCTTTCAAAAAAAAAAAAAAAAAAAAAAAAAAAAAAGTGCACACGGCTTTTGTAAGGACGTAGAATATTGCACTGTTTTCAGCTTTCCGTTTACTGTATTGTTGGATTTTAAAGAAAGTGTTATACAGAACACGTAAAAAATATTCCTTCATTTTTATTTATGTACACTTTTTTATACATTTTCGGAAAATTTTGCATTTTATGAGACACGGTATCTGCGTCACCCGCAAATATTCCTGAAAAAGATTACTCCTGATGAAGCAAGCTAGTACGAGCGAAAACAAGCGTGGGCGTTAAAAATCGTTTACGCATGTCGCGTCGAGCAAGCAAATCACCACTCAGTCTGTAATGAATTTCTGCAATTAACGAAGAATTTTTCCCTTACAGTCTGTCTTTGAAATAATAAATCATATTTTATACGGATATTTAATATTTGGACTCGGACTACCATCCGGCACTACAACGCTAGGAGTCTTCTATTTAAATGCGACCTTTTGTAAAAGATCGTCAAATTCGATAAATATAGCACCGAATCCTCCTGCCGATTCCTGATCATTTAGGCATCGAGGGCAATGAGATGTTTGTTAGGCCGTATTTCTACTTCTAGTGGTAGATTTTGGGGCACATTTTCAGCTCATAATATTGTTTCTTTTTCCTCATTCGCTCATTCTAATGTATACGGCTTAACTCCTATTTTTCTTCATTTTCTAATCCTGCCTCCTTTTACCTCTCTATTCAGAGCCATTTCTTCCTCACCGTCTATAGTTTTCTAGGTACTTGCCCTCTCTTAAGGGGGGGGGTACAGTTTTTAAACTTTTTTTTTGCATTTTTTTTTTTATTTGCTTATATGAATGTACAACATTTTAAGATTATTGTGTCAAAATTTGAAATCGATCGCAACAAAACTAACGGACCTATAGAGTTTTGAGTAAGCGGTGCTCCGCACCGGTTTTGAACACCTACTGGGCAGCTACGTAGCGCGGCTACCTGGAAGCTGTTTCGTGCTTTTTTGAACTTCGAATTTTCTAGTTTCGCTGTGATTGTGTATTTATTATTAGTAAAATGCCGAAGAAAATTAGCAGAGAAGATCGCAGGAGTACCAGTTCCAGATTAGATCAATCAAAAAAAGTAATACCTCCACAGAAACGCAAGACAGACGATGTCGAAGCAAAAGGTACATCGTCCAAAAAAAACTGAATACTTTTGTGCCATTTGAGCTACTTACTACCATTACTGTTCGATGGACGAGAAACCGCAGCACGACAAATGCCCGGGTGGCCAAGACTCTTGGTATGAATGGCAGAAAGCTGCAGCTGCAAATGCCCTGAAATAAAACACAGTTACACTGCACTTCCAAGTGACGTTTCGGAAGAAATTAAACCGATATATGAAGACTTGAGTAAGGGGGCACTTCTGCAGCGATATCTTGGAGGATTCATTCAAAACAAGAGTGAGAGTTTGAATCAACTTATTTGGAAAATTACCCCAAAATCACTGAGTGGTACCTCAACTGTTGTTGAAATCACAGCTCATGTGGCTTCATGTATGTTCAATGAGGGCTGTTTTGCTTTGCTCTCATGTATGCAAGAGATAAACATCAGTACAGGGTCAAGTTCTCATGAATGGACAGGCATGGTAAATTGAACGAGCATAAACAAAGTGGAGCAACAAGCTGCACTTGAAAGTAAAGAAGGCAGAATTCTAGGTCGACAAGAGCAAAAAGCTGCCTTAGATTTTACAGCTGAAAGTTGTGAGCTTTATGAGCTTTATGGGTGACTCTGAATAAGTATATTAGAAGAAACACTCGCGTACTGATGTTTAAGTCAAATTTTTTTGTACACAAAACTTTAAAGTCTTTTTCTCGCACTTGACATTTTTAAAGCCCGTGGAACTCAAAAACTAATGCACTGATTCTTTTGAAATTTTGTACAGTGTTTCTGCACATCAATTACGAGGTAACGCTGGGAGGGTTTTTTTTTTTTAAATTATTATTTATTTTACAATAAAAAAATTGTCGATTTTGTTAGGCGAAAATCGCGTTTTTGACTTCCAAGTGTTAACAAAAATTAAAAAATCAAAAAAAAAAGAAATCCTCCCAGCGTTACCTCAAGAAAATGATTAACTATCAGTAGCATTTTGATTTTTTTGATTTCAGATAACCAGTGGTGAGATATAGTGTCCACCGTAAAACAACTTTTTTTTGAGGCTTCTTTGAAGATTTGCTGCTAACGGCTTATTTTTTAATATTTCTTATTTAAAATTTCAGAAAATATTGTTCAAATGTTACTTTATTGTATTACACTTAATAAAATATATTTGCATTCACTGGAGCATAAAGAAAAATTATTGAAAATGAGTCTTTTTTTACAGAAATTAACTCCCCCCCCCCCTAAGCGCTCCGCAATCTCAGCTATTTGTGTTGCTTTTGCGTTAATCATAGTCTCCTGCCTCCATCATATTCTCAGTTTTCATCTGCTTCTACTCCATTCATGCCCCTACTAATTACTTTCTTTGTCATCCTGGTATCATGTTTTTTTTGAATGTACGACTTTTTCGGGTGAATAATAATGGCTTTTTTACTCTTCTCTCCTAAAACTCGATATCCTTCCTCTTTACAGTGCTTTTTATATTCTCTCCTACTTTTGTTATTCTTGCGCTAGAATTATTTTTATCCTCCATCCTTAAACGTTTAAGAATACAACTTTATTTGCTCCTTCTTTCCATTTCTCGGGCTAATGTCCTCGTTGATAAACTCATTCAAAACAAAAACAAAAAAAAAAAAGAATTAACGTTAATTATACTTTAATTTTTTTCAATTACGTTCTGTGGTGTCTTTTTTTTTCTGTTTTTTTGAGATCGCCAGCCGAGGGAATTACCCAACATTAGATCATGTTAGTGAGAAATATGAAGAAACGAATTATAATTAAATATTACTAGTGATAGAAGCAATGAAGGACGCTATAGTAGGAATGATCGCCGGGGATGAAAGAGAAAGAATAAACGAAACATTATATGGAGTATCGGGATTTAAGAGTTGTCTATAAAAGCCAGAACATTCTACGGACATAGACAGGCGCGTTCGGAAAAGATGTGATTTGTATCATAGAATAAATCAGAATCATGAACGAAAAAGAGGATATAGAAAAATGAAAAGAAAGGTTGCAGGGGGTCGACTATGGTCAAGGCGAAGCCTGCAGATAGAAGAGATAAGAAAGCGCGAAAGATGAGGGAAGTCATGGTACCGAAGATAAGGAGGAGAATGAGTTTGGATATTAAGATAAAAGGATTCAGGATTAGAGAATAAAAGAGGATATTAAGTCGATCATGTCTGTTATATTAATAAAAAAGTGATCTAAAAGGACTACATTTTTTCAAGTTTTTTCACTATCAGTGTTTACCGATACCCAACGGTATATTTACGTGGTACCATCGTCGAAAAGTGCACTTTTGATCATTAGAATTCACATAGAGATAAATTACGCGGGAACAAACATTTAAAAAACAGAAAAAAGACATACGCAACAAAGGTATAACCTAATTCTATTTTGAAGTCGGTAAAAAAGCCGAAAGTTTTCGCCTGCTAATCGCTTTCCCTAAAGAACTTTTCTATCTTCAACCCAAAACGCGTTCGTCGGTAATTTAGTTTTAACGTTTCCAAGATACATATATATATATGCATCTGCAGACGCGGTTGATTTTTTCAGATTTACCTTTTTTTTTTTATCTTCATTCGTAACATCGATCGTTCTACAGTGCGATATAGTCATCCTGTTTTGTTTTTTTTTGGGCTCGTTAGCCAAGAACCTTACCCAGGAGCGATAGAAAGAAGAGTCAATTAATTAAAATTTAATTCAATCGGATATAGCTGAAATAGAGAAATCGATGGCAGAGACAAGAAACTAAGAGACGAAAAGGAATGGGTATAGGAAGCACAATAAGGAGCAGGAAGCCTTAACTTTAGAGTAGTTGCTGAAGGTTAAATAATCGAAAGTATTCATATCAACTTCTATTCCTGCAATCTATGCTGAAGCTGATGTGCACCTTCTTTGCCAATACGTAAATCACGCGTTTTGTTATCGTTTTCTTACAAACGCTTTCCAATCTCTTCCTTGAAACTTATTCTTCACTTTTTCATACCACACAATTGGTAATTAACTAATTTCCCGTTCTTTCTCATAGCTCAAATCAAATTTTTCTTCACAAATTATATGTTTTTTCTTTAATTTTAGTTTTACAGACTTCCTTTTTCCCTAAAATGTATTTCCTCGTAATACGTTTCACCAAAAATCGCTCTTAAAATGTTTTACCAATCGAGAATTTCTGAACACTATTAATTGTTTATTCTTTCTTCATTTTCTCTCATTTTGCTGGCGGATCGAAAGACTTATCACATTCAAACTGACTTCGTTTGGATTCCATGTTTGTATTCTAGTTGTCAGACTAATCATTTATTACTATCAAAAAAAGTTTCCCCTAAAGCGTGAAGCTAAAAAAATTTCACAAATGCATTAGGACTTTTTTTTTTCGGAATAAGAGTAAAATGATAAAGGAATTCTAAATTTGCAGAATAACACAGATACGTCGAAAGAAGTTTTAAAAGAAACGTGAACTAAGTGCAAGGTCCGAAAGGTATTTGAAAGCTAGAAATGGAATGCTGTCTCCAATCGATGCGAATAAAAAATTGTTCAAGGAAGCGGCAAAGTTCATTGATGCAAAAATTGGAAGAAAGAACACGCGTAGAAGTTGTAAGAAGGAAGGAAGAGTGGCGGGTTGCTCATAGAACGGTACATAAAGAGGATCAATTAAGTCGAGGAAGGCAGTGAGCACCGCCGAAGAAAGGTTATAATATGAGGGCGTACAGACTGAAAAGCTTCATCTTCCGAAGGTGGGAACCGAAGGTGAATCTAGAGAATGACGAACAGAAATTTTTAGTTCTTTTTAGTCATTTTAAGGACAAATCCGGCTTTGGCATTGTCATCCTTACAGGCTGAGAAATTTCCAAAACAAAAACAAGCTCGGAAGAGCCTAAAAGAGGAGGTACAGTCTTATCTTATATATTTAAAGAGCCTTGCTCTTGTCGTTGCCGTACGCTACATAGCGCATTGGCGCAACCTATTCGTACATTTAGCTGTACCGATATAGGTTGTGTACCAGGCAATTGTAATATGCAACGCAGGTGTATACACGCAAGACTACATTCGGAACTGATTGAAGCCGCTTGTTATCGCGCTACAAGTGCAGTCCGTTCGGTGTGGGTCTGCTGTGTACTGACCTAGCGTGCATATGATGTTGTACGTGGTGGTTTGCCATTGCCTTCCACGTGACTAGTAGCGATTATTTATTTTTATTTAATTCTTGTAATAAGTTCGTCGTCGCTCGGGATCGAACCCGTGACCGCCATATCGGAAGTCAAGCGCTCTAGCAACTAGGCTAGAGGTACAGTCTATTGTCCCATAAAAGTGAAGAAGCGATGATATTATCAGGGTGACTCTAATTTTGGTGGAGAAAAAGCAGATAAAACTGAAGTTGCACTCACGTAATAATAGTAAATCGTACACGATAAAATTCGAATAGTCTTAAATCGGAATTGTAATTGTAAGAGAAAAAATAAATAAACAGACTCGTATAAAACTAAAACTGAAGAATACAATGGATTTCCTTAAAATTTATAAGTTCATTTCAGTGCCAACGGTAATTCCAGGCAGACATAAAAGCGTACAGTCAGCCTTTTACATTATAAAAATAAATCATCTTTACCAAATTTTTTCCCGTTTCCTTAATGGAACAACGGACGCTTATAGTCCGAATTTTATGTAACGTTAAACGTAAGCCACAGCCGTACGCTTTGTTGCTGCTTACCGAACTGCAGCTCCCTCCGCGAGATGGATGAATTTCTATTTATTTATTTTCACCTTCCCTTAAACGCCCATCGCCCTTTCTTGACTTTTCCTTTCAACGCCATCCGACCTTTTCTTTCATCACCAACGACATCTCTTATCTATCGCTTTTTTTTAATTTCTTCATCCGAGTAATTTATGTTACTATATTTGCATTTGACAGATTTCATGTTAAATATTCTGATCTTTTAGCAGTTTGTTTTATCAGAAATTTGAATTTTCCTCCATCATATCTCTGTAGTAATATGTTAAATTTCCCGATAGAAATGCTACCAATTTTTTCTTTCTAATCCAATTACATCCCATTCGGCATCCTCAGTTTCTTTTTCTAATTCTATTGATCTTCAAGCATGTGACAGTTTAATGCGCATCTATTCAATGTATTATAATTAGTTCGGATTTTGGATATTTTAGCCCTCCGTAACTGACTTCTAGTTTAATTCAGTTTCCGAAAAATAAAAGCCGTATCTTCTTCTCGCACCAGAACAAATTTGGGACGACACACCTGTCACGCTGGCTCATATGGCGTGACAGATGTAGAGGTTCACTGCCTTCGCCGACTGGTTCCAGTTTTAAGGCACTGGAAGGTCGCCCACACATCCTGAACATAATTATGTTTCTCGTTCGACCAAGCGCACTTTGTCACGGATGAATTAGTATTTCGCTAGATACATTTGCTACTGAGAGCTTGTATTGAAATGATAACTTCGGCAAATATCTTTGACTGTTTAAGAACCTCTTATTTCAGCTTCTTTTAACAGTACCAAACTTGCCGGAGGATAAATTACGCTCCCGCGGCCACATAAGACGCTGTAACTGTTTCGTTTTTCCTATCAATCGATTGACTACTTACCCGAGAAGGTAATTTTAGATAAATAAAAACTATCTGCTACAAACTGCGTTTTACATGTTTATATTATTACAAGCATAACAATGCACGTCGAATTACCTCCGCACCTAGACCTCTAATGTTGTCGCTTATAAGTGTCAGCCATTTATGGAACAAGTTAAATATTTCTAGTATAAATAAACGTGTACAAGCATTGGACCCACCTAATACCTCTTTATCTTTCTTTTTTCTCTCATCGTTGAATACATATATATATATATTAGAAAAACGTATAATTCTTCTTTCTTTTTTGCTACGATATTAAATCTTTCCTCACTGTTGCCACGAACGAACGTAAAGAAACATCTCCAAAGGGAATTTTACCAGAATGATAGAAATGTACTGTTCAGTTAGTCCAGATGCTGTCCCGCTTTAACCTTAAATTTTCCTGTTACAATATTGTCAAAAAAACAAATTTAAGTCAGAAATCATAACATCATATTAGGCAGACCGAGCAGCGGCACTCCCTCGATTTATATCAGTTGATATGTACTGAGAGTAGTGCTCATATTTTGCTGGAAATTAACCAATACTAGTTTGCTATTTTATTTTCATTTTTTAATTTCAACTTTCTGAAAACAAACCAGTAAATAAATAAACATTTTACATTTTTAAGAAAATCAAGCATGATATTTTGTGTAAATAATTTTTTGATTTTATGAAAGAGCTTTTGCGAGTTAATATTTTGAATTTCACTTTTGAAGGGTTATTCGATGATGAGTTATGAATTTTTTAAGGATGATTTTTGAAATCGTTTTAAATTCCATAATATATATTCTTAACGGTTTTTTGGGTTTTTTTCCGTCCACGGTAATCGGTGAGCTTGAAGTTGTAGATTGCCTTGAAGAGAATTTTTATTGTAATTTATGATCCAAATTTCGAAATTAATAAGTAAAATCGTTCCCGAGCTATTGCACATTTTAACTGAATATTGGAATTTCGTAGTGTACGGAATCCTAAAAATCAAGGCTTACACATCTTTTGTTCAAATGCTATTAAATTATATTGACCCAAAGGAACCTAACTAAAGGATTTCTCTCCACACAGTATTAATCGTACTAATTTTAATGAAAATATCACGAATAAAAACCTGTTCCGTCCAAATGGATCAAAATGAAAGTAATTATCGATAAACACTTCCTTTCGGCGTAGTTTAATTTATGATGATAGTAGAGTACAATTACTGTTCAAAGAATCACGATTTTTACGTCACATGTGAAAACTGAATAGTTATTTTGGAAATATATTTAACGTTAATTTGGCCTGCTCAGTATGTCTGCACAAGTGCAAACAAGCATTATTTAAGCGGGAAAAAAATGCATATATATATATATATATATACAATGAATAAACACGAATGTCTGACAGGTCTAGCTAAACAAACGAAGGTAGGCGAGCATGACTGGTAGCGATGAAAAAAAAAAAAAAAACAAATTAACAATAATCGTAGCAGGAATGTTTAGTTACGGATCGGGTGTGTCTTGCCGACTGTTATCGATCAAAAAAGAATCTAAAAAGGAAAATTAAAAATAACAAACTAATCCTTCCGGGATTACAATAATATACACAACGGGCGTATGTAAAATTCGACGCTGTCGTTTCATGCCAAACAATAAAACGGATGGCCTTCGGACATGTCCTACAGCAGCAATAACATCCACGCATCAATCACCGACCTAATATCCTGTATCGTATGAAATTATAAATGCTAAATATTTCCAAAACTGACCACAAATCGCTGTAATCACGATTTTATTCTTAATTCTTTGACGACGCAGAAGAGAGTGCCATCATATACGTACGCACATAAATGCTTCGTGCGCAGAATAACAATAAAACAAACTAGCGAAAGCATAACAGGTTTGTGGCTAGCGTATGAGATACGATCAAGGAAATAAATAAATAAATAAAATAATGTTTCCGAATAAATTAAAGGTAAAATTAATCGTTTGCGATGAAAATTTAAAAATGTCGAACGGTTAAATAATTTATTAACCGTTTGCATCGTAAGCGATCTATCAGATCGTCTCAAGTGATGATAATCATTAGAATTTTTGTTCATATCTATATATTCTCCGAAGATTATTCGGAGGAAAATTTTGGAAAAATTAACATCGACGCTAATACAATACTGTAATGAATTATCACGCGCTAAAATCGGAGTAGCCAATAAAAATATGTAACCGAAACGAATTATTTAATATTCTATTTACCGCGTGTAAATTCTTAAAAAATAAAATTAAAAAAGTTATGCAATAGGAATGCGGAAATATAAAGAAAAAAAGTGTAAGACTGTATTTCATCATTTATATCTACACCTATATTCTCATACGTACACAACATGTATGCGAAAATAAATTAACATTATTAAAAACCACGATGAGCCGAATATAAATTATAAGTTATAAATATGTTTGAAATCTAACCTTCTCCCCAGACTATTTTATTATTACTATTAAACTAGTAGAATACTATAATATTGCTGATGACAAATAATAATCGCAGTAGTAATAATGTTGTTACACGTTCAGTATTTACTTGTTTATTATTATTACATATTTCTTTTTCACTTTTATATCGGAATATGTTTTATTCTTTTGTATTATTATTTCTTTGTACATTTCAACTATAAGGACGTTTTCATGTGTAGTCTCGCTATATTATTTTTCAGAAAAATATACTCGCTTACGTTACCGTTCTGAAAGAAATTGGTAAAGTATGTTTCTCGATGGTATCTCGGAAAGTGGGAATTTAGGATAAATAATTCCCTCAGTATTTATTTTACATTTTATGAAATTTATTTTAGGAATATCAAACTAGTCAGAACACCCATAGAACACTGCTGATCTTATAAAACTTTTGTATGCCACAGGTTTGGTTTTTTTTTTTTTTTTTGAATATACTTTTTATAAAATCCTGAACAATTTAATGTATCACTAAAAATGTTAGTCTCTTATTCGGTATAACAGCTAAATATTTAACATCGACTTTAGAGCGAAATATTTTTTTTTTAAAAGTATAATCGCAATATTTCTTATAATCAGGTCTTTTGATTTTAGTAAATTTAATATTGCAATTTTATCCGAATCTGTTTTGAATTTCCATCTATCAACGTGATTTTTTAATTAAAATGAAAATTTTCGCTAGTCTTTTTTGGCTAATATTAATTCTGACAAGGAACAACACGGATAGTATTATCGGCACAAAATGCCTCCCATTCAAATGTGTATTTCACCTATCAATTTCATTTAGATAAAGTAAAAATAAACAAGGTTGTCGAGGTCAGCGCACTTAGCGACACCAGCAGTCGCTGTTATAGGTGCTGAATATTGTTTAATACTGATAGGGAAATTCCGGTAATTAAAATATTTATAAGTTTAATTAAGTGTTGAATAATCTTGTAGATGCTGCTCCATGTGCAGCCAAATGTGTTTTTTTTTCTGTGCGCGAATAATTAAAAAATTATTAATGTTTATTTCTTACCTATGATATAATCGCATAGTTTAATTTCAGACTCTGATAGTAAACTAACAAGAACAAATAATGTTTTTCTGGGTTTTTTTTGGGTTTTTTTGTTGGAGAGGGCTCGTCAACTGAGAACGTTAACGCAGCATTGTAGTTCAACATACTAGAAGTAAGAAAACAAACTAGATTTTAACGCGGCATAAATTGAAGAGAGGAAGGAGACGGTAGTATAGACTATGGGAGGGGAAGTAAGCGCAAGAAGGAAAAAAGCATTATAGGGTGTAGGAAGAAGCAAGCGCAGGAGCTAGAGGTGAAAGCACGAACGTTCAACGGAAAGAGCATAACATTCAAGGAAAATGTGGCTGGCGTCACAAATCAAATTGCTGTCGTCAGGATGGAATTAACAGAAAGGACAATTTGATAGAGAAAAACGAAATTAGAGATGAAGGAAGCGAGCTATGTCCAAAGTGAAGACGACAAATAGAAGAAATGAAAAAACGACTGAGATAAGAATAATCATAGAGTACCATGATGGTCGAGAAGGAGGGAAATGTTGAATAGAGAGAGGTAGAGAAATTGAGGATTGAAGAAAATAAAAGGATAAATATATCGCCAGAACAACTTAGAGAAGGGAACTTTACTAGAGAGAAAATTTAATATGAGAAGTAAGAAATTTGGTAATAAATCAATCGGTATGTACCGCAGATTGGGCCAACAAGTCAGCCTGCTCATTGCCCCCCGATCTCCGCATAACCCGGCACCCACAGAAACTCAATGTGCATAGAGCGGAAGACGATAATTTCAAGATTAAAGATCGAATGAAAAGAATAATTGGATTTACTGACGGCGGAGGAGAAAGTGGTGATGACCAAAAGAACACTTTTTGCATCAGAAATAATAACAAAAAATTGTTCGAATAATTAGAAGGAAAAATATATAAAGGATGGCACGTAGAATAGTAAAAGATTCGGCGGTAAAGATGGAGCAGAAAGAAGGTAATTTAACGGATTCGGAATGGTCAAGAGACGGAGATATTAAAGGCGGCTCCCATTCTTTCTGGTCTCTCTTCGAGCCATCAGTGAAAATAAGGGAATGAAAGCGAAATGTAGAATTAGTAATTGAATTCATTAATAACCATGGAATCGGGAAAAGATTTATGGGATACAGGAAGACAGATTTAGGAGGATGAAGAATGTTTGAAAAGTTTAGCAGAGAATATGGAGATTTATTAAAGGACATAACATAAGGGGAAAACCCGATATAGACGAAGAGATATATGAGCAAAAATAGGAATTTTGTGAGTTGCGAACCGCCAGTTGTGGAAAAGGAATATGGTAATAGTGAATAAGTTTGGAAGAGGTGATTGAGAGACGTTTGATCGGAGATCGACATCCCGGATAGGATCTACGGATGAGAATAATGGAGTAGAATTAACGCGTGAAAGGATAGCTGGACAAGAAGTAAATATAAGAGCTCCAAGGCATAGGGTCAGGTTTGGAAAGAACAGATTCTGGGGCATTGGCATACATAAAAGAACAGTAATCTAGTTTGATAGAATGTATAATAGATTTATAAAAAATAATAAAGAGGATAATCGCCTCCCTAGATACTCGGAGAGAGTGCCCTAAAAAGGTTTAATCTTTTAAAGACGGAGGGGTGTACAGCTCATTTATGTATTCGTGAAGGTAAAGACGGCACTACTGTCCGGAAGAGCACCAAGTTATCGGAAAGAGGAGTCTCGTTATTTAATGTGTAATGTAATATAAGTGATAGTTTTTCAATTATTTTATTTTAAATCAGAAATGAATCGGTCTAAAAGCTTTAAAGTGTTATCTTTTGCAAAGAGATATCATAACGGATTTTTTTCTACCGTTTTGAAAAAATGGCTTACTAGCAATGTTGTAGCGTTTGTAGTAAAATCATTCGGAATGGTTTTTATGGACAAATTGTAAATTTCACCTGATCCCGTAAAATTTTCGTTGCCGTTTAACTGTTTTATTATTTACGAGGCACGTTCACAAAGTAAAATTCCCACCCCTGCAGAAACCGGTCAGAATAAACTTGCGGGAGTGGGTGTGGTCTCATTTTGTAGCTACAATAGTCAAGTTTAAACACTAGTATAAACCGTAATGCTGTATGTTCTTTCGTTTTTGAGTTACGTGAATTAATCGCGAGTGAAATTCTGAAAGTTTCTGCCGACTACGAGGTGCGCTCGGTTATTTTCGTTTTTTAAACCACATAAAAAAATTGCACCAAATGTGAAATTCATCGATAAATAGTGGAAGTTTATGATCCGGTGATGAGTGTTCAACATGTTCGTAAATGGTGCCTCCGAGGGGGTAGAACGGATGTAGAGGACGAGCAATGGAGCAGCAGACCATCCGTAATCTCAGACGAACTGGTGCGAAAAATCAAAGAAACTCTGCGATACGATCGCCGCCAACCCATTTCCGATCTTCTTGACCGGTTTCTGAGTGTGTCTCGAGGTAATATGCAAAAAAATTCCATACCGATGAGGAGTTTTTCGTTCCTAGCTGGGCGGTTACAAAATTTGGCGGCAAGTTTCTACGAGGAAGGTATATTTATAAGTTAATTTCTCGACTCCGCAAAAATGAATAAATTTAAAAGGTGAGAATATGTGGAAAAGTAAATAAAAGTACGCTGAAATCAATTATTACCTGTGTCTGTTTTTTCTAGCTTTATTAGTTTCGAAAATAAAAAATAGGGAAACTTACTTTACGAACAACGCTCGTATTTTGTTTATTTCATCGAGAAAGTAGTAGCGTATATTAAGTTACAACAAATACAAATATAACAAACAAATTTAAGTATAAAATGATTGCGTACTTAGAAAAGCATTAATCATTTTATACTTAAATTTGTTTGTTTTATATTTGTACTTGTTGTAACTTAATATATTCTCTATAATTAACAAACAGGATGCTGGTAAAAGATTATTTCTTAGAGTAGTAACGTACCTAGAGGATCGACCAGTAGTGTGGGTCAACGTTTTAGTCATAGTGATGAAGATGCTTATGCGGTAAATAATACAACGTGTAAAATATTAATGTCTGTAATTTTATAAATTATATTTTATACTGAAAAATAAATTACAAAAAATATTAATACCGCCGCGTTTTTTTTGAATGATGCTGCAAACTTTTTTTTTTTTTTTAAATCGTAATTGATGGGATTCAAAGAAACTTTTAATCGTTCCATTTAGTATACACCACTGCGAGAGAGTATACTTAGCGCATTTACAATTATGCTTTTTGTATCCTTTTCTAAATTTTAGTAATTTCATTGTTTAAAATAGGCTAAAGCTATACATCATCCTGTTTCATTTTTGAAACTGCGAAAATATACCGAGATAAATTCATACGAGGGGCACCGCGAGGGAGGCGATTCTCTTCAACTCACTTAAGGGCCCCCGCATGTGACACACGCGCATATAAAATAGCATGCCTCTTTATTTCGTGTGCCAACGTATTTTTGTATCTATGTAGCTTTTTACGTATTTTTAAAGTCCGTAGTTGAAATGCTACGTATAAAATCGACAAGAGTTTCTCTTGTGATCCTTATTGCACAGAACTGGCTCTGTGAGCTGGCTTAGTTATAACAAATCATTAAAAAAAATAACTAAACGATGGCTTTCGATTTTTTTTTCCATTTTATTCACTTTTAAAGAGTGTTGAAGAAACTTACGGTTTTTCTTTGATCTAAATATGACAAATGTACTTCTAAACTATTAAGAAATAAAAAAATATATAGATTCTGCGCGAATTTAAAATTCCGATAATAGCAAATTAGGTAACACAATGACATAAATTATGTAACTTACATTTTATAGTTTGCTTCCAGTTGAAGTTTCAGAGGTTTTTCAGTCAAAAATGCATGTTTTCATTTATTTTTTTTTTGGATTTGTTTCATCTGTTCTAAAAATCCGAACAAATTCAGAAAAACATTTTATTATAATGAAAAATCTTTTTTCATACTGTTTGTTAAATATATAAATATAATAAGTTAATAATAACAAATATAATAAACAATTATAACAAACGAATAAGTTTTGTTATAATTGTTTATTATATTTGCTATTATTAACTTATTACATTTATTTTATTATAATATTATACGTACCATAATATATCTATTTCGTTTTTGTTAGATAAATTACAAGAGGTATTTCGGGCAAAAATGAATGTTTTTTTTTTTTTTTTTTGAACCTCTCCACAACTTTTAAAAATCTGAAAAAATTTCAGGAGATAGTTTACGCTACAGTATTTTTTTCGTCGAATTTTTTCAAATATTTTTTATGGCATTTTAAAAATTTCGAACGTTTCCAAAAATTTGAATTTGGCGTCTAAAAATCTGGGAAAAAAATCCACCGCTATAGAACTTTCTATTATTTTTAACCTCCAACGAGAATTTTTAAATTCGATTGAAAAGTGGTTGAGATATGGTAAAAAAACTGAAAATCAAAAAATGCCGACTACAGCAGCCCCCTGAGGGGTCTGAAACTTTCAGCATAAACTACTTTTTTCATGCCCTAGATGTATATATTTTTTTTATAACGTTTGGTTCAAAGGCACTTTTACCCCCCCTAAACCGGCTAGACCCTTTCAATTGGTCTAATAAATATTCTCATCGCTAGTTTTCGTACACAACCGAAAGGGCAACTTCGTAATAAATTACTGTTTGCGAAAGAATGTGCGAGGAAAGGGTATCATCGAAACCAAGCTGCGGCCGTTCAACCCGTGTTAAAAAGCGATAAGAAAAATTTTAGACAGCAAAGTACTATAAAACCGACGATGTACTAACAATTGATAACTTTAATAAAGTTGTGCTACAAACCGATAATCAACACCGAACTTGTATGAGAAATTTCTAAAGATCGGTTCCTGTTACTGAAAAGAGTACGTGACTGACGAAAACTGTCCTTTCAAGGGACACGAGATTCAGATGCAATGCCCGAACCGGAAATAAATGAAAATTTCCAACTATATTTACGCGTACTTCAGCGGAACGATAAACGATATAGAATGAACCGTTTTTTTGTGAAATATTGAAAAATAACCGGTTTAAATATAAATTCCGTGGAGTTTTTTTTTACTTCGGTAAAAGAGGTCTTTTAAAAACTGGTTTTGATTAAACAAGTTAAAAGCTTCCCCTAATGCGATTCTAATTACTTAAAAAAATTTAGCGATTAACGGAAATTACTTAATTAGACGAGGATGTGTGACGGTGCGTCAAGGCGGGCTGCTTCAACGACGACGTGTAACCCGCAAACACTGTATAAAGAAGCCTTCTCCTCTTCCTAGACTGATTCATTAAATTTGGCTTCGAGTTCTCGTCGAACCTGCCTGAAACATCCTTAACCATTACAACATCAGTTAAAAATTTCTCTATATCTTCCGGCTGCGTGTACAAATTGCTTGAAAGAAAATATTACAAAAATTAATATATACAAATCACCCTTAGCGCATCTCTCGCCGAGCTGATAAACTGAAAATCATAATGTACCAATATAAGATTTAGGAGAATTTTAACTGGCTCTTCATCAGTGAGGAGGGGGTATATGTTTCGTGAAACACGTTAGCAGGATAAGAAAGGTAGCCGAAAATGTTGTCAAGATCGTTGCTTAAGAACTAAAAAGCTCCTGAGAATATCATATAAATACGAAACCACCGATAACTTTACGATTAAAATAATGCTCTTATTATTACGCGAAACTAATATGATAATTATTCGATATGTAATTGGTAGAAGATCGGAAGATCTCTTTTCGGTATGCTTTGAGCATTCTGCTTTCGAAATACGTTTATGACAAAAGGAAAAATATTCGAGAAGAATTAAGCGGCGCCGATTTTTCATCGAAATTTGTTCGATTTTGAAAAGTATCAACAAAATGGCCGACTAATTCTCCTCAAGGTTCGCCTAATAGTGCATACTTGCCGGAATGTCGTAAACGTATTTCACGCTTTAACTCGTTTTTTTTGGCAGAATTCTCAAAAAGCACGCAGATTCCGGTTTGGTTTATTATCATTTACTTTTTTGTATTTTACGGTTGAATAATTTTCGTCGCTATCAATTGCGCAATACTTTACAGAGGAATTTTATAAGCGGTTAAAATCGTAACCGGTGATTTAGCTGTTACTACTTTTCGCTATTCATCATTTTTCCAATATTTTCACAGTTGCTTTATCTCATTTTCCGAAAGTTCTCAATATTGTTTGTTCACTTGGTTCGGTTTTTCTCCTGTCTTCTTTCATTTCGCGGCGATTTATTTTCGTATTATCCCTACTTCGTTTGACTCTTCTCTATAACCTTCATTCTTCCGCCTCTCACGCAGTAATTATATATTTTAAGAAAAATTTAAAACAATGTTTTCGGTCAATCGACAATCTTGTTTTCGAATATAAGCTCTTTTCCACTAATTAATAAATGTAAACGTCCGAAATAATAAGGTGGTAATTATGAAATTTGCAATTTCTGATTTCCATCGACAAATTCGTCTAATTACGATCTTTTAGAAAAAATTACGTACATCCAGAATTTTCAGATTACTAAACTCGCGAAAGAAAGTTTCCGTTCAGCTAACGGCTAAATAAGAACACGCAGATACTGTGCACTAAGCTCGAAGTAATTGGCATAAAATATAGAAACTTAAATATATAACAGCACGCTTTCACCCCCGATTTCAAAAAAAAAAAAACAAAAAAAAACACTATATGTTGGACTATATTTTTTCTTTTGTTTTTTCACGCATAACTTTTGATTATTTAGACTGATCTTAATGATTCTTGTTCCTTCGCAAGTGTACCAGTGAGTAGTGGCCAACTACCCAGTTGTCATTAAAATAAACATTAAAAACTATCAGTCTGTCTGTCGATCTGTGTGCCTGTCTGTCTATCTGTCTGTTTGTCTCTTTATTTAGTAATATAACAAATGCGATTAGCACACGAATGAGATTACCACTGTTTGTTTACCACGGAAACGTAAAGTGAAAACTAATTTTTAATATAAAGGAACACAAAATTAAAATATCATTATTAACTACGGTAAATATTATAGATTCAAATGAAGAAAACGAACCTGATATAACGCCGTTCACAAGCTCATCACTGACGTAAATATAGTATACGTTTTTTAACATTACTGCGTATAATTTTTGACAATTTAGGATGACCGCAAGGAGTTATGCTTTATACGGAAATTGTACCCCGGTTAGCAGTGGCCTCCCGTAAGAGTACATTACGTCTTTATATTACTGCGTATAACTTTTCGACACCATGTTCAATGATCCGAATGATTCTTCATCAGAGGCAATTCGTCGTGTGTGAGCGTATCGGAGAGTACTGTGCCAAGAGTAGCCGTCTTTAAAATAAACTTGAAAAAATCACAACTTTATCGGAAATTTATATTTAAAATACTATTTTATTATTTATTTATTTTATTTAATTTATTGAACTTAAGAAGGAACCAATCAGTCCGTGTGCAGTACAAGGAAATATAACATAGTAAACTTATAACCTAATTCTACATTCTACAATAAAATTAAATAAACACTAAACAAAAACGTAAAACATACGGAGGCCGCTGGCCTAACGAAATAAGTCTATAAAATATGTACAAGGGGAACAGTTAAAGAAAAGATAATCTGTATCCAGAGTCATATCGGTATCATCCGGCTGTGAACAGGTACTAATTTTTGCCTAACCAATTCTGTGCAAATGCGCGGGTAGGGCACCACAGTGATTTAAACGAAGCCGAGCCAACGTTGTGATCATGTGTGCCCAGGAGATATTGGAGCTCCAAACTTTTTTGGAAAATACCTCAAGTATCCTTGAGAGGAACCGCAGTAATACTCTCATAGAAGTCGATGGTTTTATACCGGTGGAATGTATTCCAATCCGATTGCAACTATGCCGTTACCGTCGAATGGAGATCCGTATGTGGAATACAAGGGCGCAAGTTACCAATTTGTGCTGCAGATTTAGCGGCTTCATCACAAACAGTGTTTCCAGGAATTCCAGTGTGCCCGGGAGAACCCAGCAAAAGATGACTGTGAAGTTCCTTGAACGAAAGATGTGTGTACTTCTCCTAAAATTGCAAATATAAAATAGGCACCTTGGGTAGCATGTAAGTTCAATATGTCATTAAGGCAGCTTAAGAAGTCGAACAAAATTAAAATATTATCGTTACAGTTGGAATCACGAAGGAAACGTAGTTTACAATCGAAAAGGCTCTGCAGCAGTGAAAATCGAGCATGCCAACGGTAATTTGAATTTCCTGGTCACATTCCTACTCAGAATAACAAACGCCGATCCTACTGGTCCCTGAATACCTTTAGATATACATCCGTGTATACATATAAGAATCCCGGCCATTTGTCCGCAATGATAGGCATATGCTCCAAAAAGGGAGCAGGACCTAGGTAAGGCCCTTGTTTTTGGAATACTAAATCCACCGTCGGAGCTGAAAGTTTACCAGCGAAAATGAACTGCGAGAATATTGGAGGAAGATTGATAAGTAATAGAGATTTGTACGGGTAAAACATTTTTGCAGAGAGAATGAGTAAAAGAGGGTCTTTAACAGTAAATCGAGACTTATGGAAAATGTCAAGGTATTTAATGGATAAGGAATTGTTGGAGAAGGATGCAAATTTAAGGAAAAACTGATAGGCAAGTTGCTGGCATTTTAACTGGATCGGTGGGATACAAGATTCCGAACATAAACCAACTACAGGTGAAGAGGAAAATACTCCAAGCAGCCAACGTAAGCATGAGTTTTGGATCCTAGTAAGTTTGTTAATATGAACTCGAGCTGCATTCCCGTAAATTGGAAATCCGTAATTTATCCGCGATCTTACTGGAGATAAATCTAAGGTCCTTTTAATAAACGGGTCATCAACCAATCGACGATTCCGTAACACCTCCAATATGTTGGAAGCTTGAAAAGCTTTCGAACAGACCCGCTGAAAATGATCCTTGCAGAGCAACTTCTGGTCTAATACTAGACCCAGGAATTTGATGGAACTGGAATTGGTAAGAAAATCTCTTTGAAAGCGAATCGCTATATCGAAGGGTTCAGCGGGCAAGATGGAGGTTGACGCCGTCACTGACATGTTCCAGCGCTTCGAATCACTTCATAATGTGAAATATTACATTGGCGATGGGGACTCGAAAACCTATAAAGGAATTATGGACGCCAATCCGTATGGAAATGTTTCTGTTGCTAAAAAAGAGTGTATTGGCCATGTTCAAAGGAGAATAGGAACTCGCCTTCGTAACATGAAAAAAAAATATCAAAAGTCTCGGGGCCGAGATAAACTGACGGGTGAGCTCATTATGAACTTACTACTTTTTACGGACTCTGTGCTTGATATAGCGACTGATATCGCTGCCATCACTTTCGAAGAGGGTTTCTCTCAGGCTTATGTTCTATCTACGATGCACTAGGACTAACGGTTGGGCGTACATTATTCGAATTTTGCGTAGAACCGGACGTCAATCACACCAAGGCCGCTGGGCGTTTCATTTCCGAAATTGAGAAAACGGCTGGACGCAACCTTATATCGGCAAGAAAAAAGCTAGAAGACCAAAATATGACTTTGGACGGGCAATTATACGATGCTGGGATAGCAAAATGAAGGTAAAAAAATTATGATTTCGAAAATTTATAGCGTTTTTCAACTTTAAATGCGTTTTCCTCGAAACGATGTTTTTGAAATCGGCACACATCAGAACTGGAAGAGTTTTCATCCGATTGACTTGAAATTTTAGCTGTAGCTTCTTCGTTCGATTATCTAGTGAAGTATACACGATTTTAACGATAGGTAAATAAGAAAAAAAAATATAAACAATTTAAGTCGATTTTTTTCGTCGAAAACGCAATTGTTTGTTTAAACAATCGCCATTGTGCAAAAAAAAGTTCTATAACTAAGATCATGTGTACTTCACTAGCAAAACTCATGTAGTTTATGAAAAAAAATTGTTATGTTTCCAGATGGTGATCTAAGAGACTTCTACTGCGTGCCGCGGAGATACCTTTTTAAATGTTATTTTTAGTTTATTAAACAATAGCCGCCATTTTGTAAATTTATGCCAATAAAAAAAATGTGTTCATATTCCTGAAGAGCTGCTTAATCGATTCATATATCATTTGTTTACGATCATTTAAAATCGAGCTCATAAAAAAAAAAAATGAAGGAAGGCCCTTTTTGGGGGCTCTAAACAGATATAACCCCTTAATCATATCTTAACATCTGGTGCCGTTGGCCACAGTAGCAGTGTACGCGGCATCATTTAAAAAAATATATATAAAATAACCGCATTAAATATTTCTGATGTTTGTAATATTTAGCTCATAGAAAACGAATATATTATAGTTTTCAGTCTGATTTAATGTGGATTTTCAATCGTTACAATGTGAATTTGGTGCATCATCCAATTAAAGTATTATTGTTGTTTAAGAATATGCTCCTTTTTTTTCAAGGTATATTTTATAATAAAATATATAAATTTTTTTATGAAATAATTTTAATATTTTTATTTTCCAGTGCATTCTTATTAAATTTCTAGAATAATCCTCGAAGTCGTCTTTTATTATTATTTTTTTTTTAATATGTTTAAAAAATTCGAATTTGGAAATTACCCGACAAAGAAAAATGCTCTCTAAACATTCTAGAGTTCCTTTGATAATTATCGAACTGAAGAAAATATTCAATTCCCAGGTAAACATCGTTCAGCCAACAACAGCGGAGGGATAGAAAAGTAAACGATGAGACGAATAAAAAGAAAATCTGAATTCACGTTATTAATCGGCGAAACAACTAATTCACTGAGCTTTCACACTGAGCCCGAATTAGAAATTTCGTAATTTTCCGCAGAACTAAAATACGGTACAGCGATATATTGCGGCCCGTTTATTTTAGTACACTTCGGAATAGTTGGAATTCTCCTAAATTGTTTCCGACAAAATTTCCCGAATTTAGTACCCTCGCCACCAGCAGTAAGGTTCGAAAATTATTGAACCACCCTCGTCCTTACATCAGACGGTGCTTCTTCATCGCCACTATCCCTAGACAACTGGTTTAAAAATAACTTCTGGAACTAACATTGCAAAAGCGGAAGCATTGCAAAAGCGGAAGCGTTGCACGCAGCACTCGAATGCAATGGAAATTCCTGTTAAGGTTGTAACGTTTCCTATCGCGAGGGGTCGCTAATGATAGAGATTACGCACGATTGCGACGCTATAAATTGTCGCGCCAGTTATTATTTCGTTGGCCAACCCGTTTATCGCAATTGTTATCGTAGAACAATAATTACGTAATTACTAGTCTTTGAAATATTTCGATCGTAACTGTTTACCGCGCACACGACCTCATAATCGTACACGCGGTTTCAATATATATAACGTCTCAGAATAACTAACGGCTTTAAGGGTAATACGTATTTTCATTTCAATGTCACAAAAAGCGATTTCCTCGTAATCGTAAACGGCATATAATCCATTGTCCGTTATATATATATATATACTATATACTATATATTAAATTATATAGATGTATCATTATGTGTAATTTCTTCGTTACATTGTACATATACACGCCCTGCCATAAATTGTCTAGATAAGTAGATCAGATTGAACGAAACAAATCCACTTGCGTAGCTTTATTCTTTATGATAGATCGATGAGAAGAAAATAGCGCAGTCATAGTACAGGCTTACCTAAACTGGAAGACCACCACGACGGACCGCTCGGAGAAAATATGAAAGACTTTGCTTAAAGACAGCTCTAACTGAAAGTTACCAATTCTGTTTAAAATTCTATGGAATTCAGACCGTAATACAATTATGCATGTCATAAAATGCAGTGAACGCGCATTATACCCAAAAATACTCAAGTCACTGATAAATTCAGTCTGACATGCACTAAGAAAACATACAAAGAAAATATCCGTTCGATTCTAGTCAAAACTAAAATCTATTAAACCCAGCAACTCGATTGCATCCATTACTTTAATCTTTAGCCTTATTTTAAAATTGTAATATATAACATTAATATATTATATATATATTAATTAAAAACGGATGTCCCTTCAAAATTATTACAATAATTTTTTCTTTTTTTTTTCTAAATAAATAAGTTGTGGGTCTCACTGGGCAAGTATACTCGTTGCGTGAGTGCCCAACACTCTTATTATCGTTTATTCTAGTAAACAAAATTACAGTTAATCATTCTTACCACCTAAATCGAACGTATTAAACCAAAAAATAAAAATAAAATATATCAATCGACGCAAATATATATATATATATATATATAAATAGCACAATAATACCCCCATACATAGGGACCGCTTACATATTAGACGTCGCATATATTAATGTACAGGAAAGAAAAAGAAAAGGAAACTGGTAAATAGATAGTCTAAAAGAGCCCTAAAAAATCAACAATAACAATAAAGGGAAAAGGGGATGCAGCAAAATTCCTTAATCTTTGTACCATTCTTTCAACCACTTCCTCACTTTCCTCTTCCATGCATCAATTTTTTTTCGTTTATTATGTGACTGGGCATAGTACTCATTAATTTAATTAGAACCGAATCATCTGTATTGTCGATTCGTATATTTAACCCTCTAGGATGAGTGTAATAGTAAGTGTATTACTTTGATTCCTTATTAGTCGAGTTTTTGGTCTGGAAGGTAACTTTAGGTTTTCGCGTTTAAATTCAAGTAGTCTGTAATAATAATAGTGCATCTTGGGAGACATTTCATTATTTTCCTTCCACCAGGTTGATGTAGTGTCACTTCGCTTCCAGTGGGGTAGTATAAATTTCAAACACCTTTGCTGAATTTTACCTATTTTATTGATTTCCGTTTTTTAGCCTCACCCCATATTTGGATTCCATATAAAATTCTAGACATTATTAATGCATTAAAGTATATCCCATATGAAAAAACCGTCTTCAGTTTATATAACGCTGGAATTGACTGTCTTATTTTCGAATTTGTATGTAATTTTTCCTGTTCAATGATTTATCGATATATATATATATATATGTATATATATGACTAGATATTTAAAATCTGTTACATTCACTACAGGTGTACATGAACACGAGTGAGTGATTTTATTCCCGTAGCGTTCATGTAAGCATTTTTATGTATACTGATTCGCGGGTGATGACTCATATGTTTAGAGATATTACAAATGTAGTTTTGATTTATTTACATTTTTACATAACCTCCTGTCATGCGTTTACTGAGATTATCGACATCCTGCTGCAGTAATTTGTCCGCCATCTCTAGATGTTTATGTTCAATTATATATATACTTTAATAGCGACTGTGCGAGAGTTTCAACGTTAGTTTGATAACTTTTAATTAAAATTCGCGTTGCAGTAGTACTTCATTTAAAACAAAGATGTAACATTCGTAGCAAGCGTTTTCCAGTATGATAAAAGCGGTGTTTATCTCTAAAGTAAAGAAAATTATTTATACGTAGAAATATTCCGATGGCATCATTTATCGTCGACAATGACTTTGATTTGAAAAAATTTAACACTCCGACGCTAATTTTTAAATCCCTAATTTCTGAGTCATTAACCGGTATCGTCCGGCTTTTGAAACTGGCAAATTTTGAAGCTGCAAGATCCTACCATACGTGGCGAACTGACATCGAAAAGTCATATTGAACAATCGAAAAAATATATATACATAAGAGGATGATTAAAAATCCGACTTGAACCATCATTCGAGGTAAAAATAAGAAAAAAAAAAAATATCGTAAAAAAGTTAAAGTGAAACGAAAGAAAAACGCCAGAAACAGATAGCAAGTACAGCAGACGAAAGAGATTGAAGAATGACGAAGATATTGTATAATATTATATTGAAAAAAGTACATGTAAAAAAACAGGTCGACGATGGGAAACTGAAATAAAAGCGATATCGTACTCTACGCCTTACTTTCTACGAATGTATCGCCTTGGCGACGCCTGCAAATATCGTCGAAACTTCACGGAATGTAAATAAATCGGAAAATCTCTGATTTTCCCGCTTGCTGACTGAAATTTTTCAAATGAAATATCGCGCGTTCTTTTTCTCGAGAGTAAAATAGATCGAAAGAGTCTGCGTCCCGATAAAAATTTTGCAAAACGGAAAATACTCGAGAAAAATTTTATTATAATTCTTTAAACCTTCTCTAAACTAAGAATAAATGTCTTGAATAATGAGCGCCACCGAATGGCCTACTTAGCATATACATAGCGCGGGAAAAGGGGAAAAAACCGATGATTTTCAACGAGAAAACTACAGATTTATCCTCTTTTTTTTTTTCTCGATCGCATTTCTTCGTTTGTTATCCACTCTGTACCGCTTCTTAATTGTCATTCTATTATTTCTGGAAGTATCAAAATTGTCGTTATTTATAATAATATATTTTAATAAAATATTTGAATTTAATCGACACAACTTATTTTCATCAGCATTGAAAATTCCATACTAAGGATTCAGAGCGGTGTCTAACTGTCGAAAAAACAACCAAAAAGGATAATAAATGAAAAACTTAACAATATTGTAAACGCGCCGGGTAGAGCAGCCTGTTTAATTTTTCATTCCTCCCCCTTCTCGGTATTGCAACGTATTTATCCCTTTTAATTCTTCAATTCTGTTATTCAAATTCAGCCTCCTCCTTATCCTTGATACTACTGCGCTTTCTTATCTCTTCTATCTGCAAACGTCGCCTTGACTATAGTCGGCTTCTTGCACCCTCCTTTTCATTTTTCTATATCCTCTTTCCTTTTCCGTTCTTTCCATCCTGATGATTCTGATTTATTCTGCGATACAAATCGCAACTTCTGCGAATGCGCCTGTCTATGTCCATAGAATGTTCTGGCTTTCATAGACAACTCATGAATCTTGGTTTGCCTACTCCATGCAGTGCTTCGTTTATTCTTCCTCTTCCATCTCCGGCGATCATTCCTATTATAGCATCTTTTACTTCTATCTCTACTAGTATTCAATTTTAATTCGATTCTCCCTCTCTCTCATTACTATATAATCTAATCGTGGGTAATGCCGTCGGCTGACGATAACAAAAAAATATTCGGAACATATACGTCAAAGTGCTATTTAAAGACAATACCGGGAGCCAAGTCATTAAGATTTCGTGTATGGTCCGGCTAAACAGTTGATGTAAACAATACGAGCACATAATTTCTAGCGCCGCGTCATTACTGTGTTTAGTCTGATAAAGCCCAGAGTTACAAACAACTTGAAAATTAGCAACATTTTTACCTGCATCATCCCTTGCTAGACAGAGAAATTTCGAACTCAACATTGTGTACAGTGTGATAGAGGTTTGAAAAGCATTTGTAAAACCAAATTTAAAACAACTAATTTAGAAAGAGTGCGCATCTATTAAATTTTCCCTACCTGCAATGTTACGAGAAATATGCTGAACTTGAGAAAAATTCTTGTTCAGTCGTGAACAGCCGCCAAAAATACAAAAACGTGTGTACACGCATTACTATAGAAATCGCACAAACACTCTCTACAAACGTAATAATATATGCCAGATGTGAAATTGTTATATTTTCGAAATAAACGAACATTTCAGACACACGGAAAACCGTAGAAGATGTGTAACCGTCAGCGTGGTAGAAAGCAGGCAGCTGAAATCATCGGCCAGCAAGCTACAATCGGAGAATATGTTTAAACGACAATGGTGTAATATCGAAGAAGAATTAGCGCGAGACGAGCCCAGATGAATCGCGTACAAGGAGTCCTGTTTCAAAGATAACCTTCCGAATATAGTGTCGCCACCGCTGCCGATGGACGACAGGAGATATGGGAGCTTACCGAACTTGCACGAACTATCGTCGAGACAGATAAATTTCCCGATACAAAATGAACTGTTGGCGCGAAAAATTAAAAATTTCGAATATTTACGAAGTAACAAAAGAAGCGAAACGCATCATCAACATCAACCGATTTGCCACACTCGAAGTTTCGGTTCTAACCCGCACGAGATTAAACGGAAATTGAGCACCGACGTAAGTACTATTCAAAAAACATTTAAATCGTTCAATATGTTTGTTTCGTTTCGTTTGGGCCTTTTTTTTCCCTTTTTTTCGTTCATTCTGCGTATATCATTAGTTCATTTTTATTTTCTAAACTTGTCCTCTTGAACGGACAAACATTCTTCCACGTTTGTTATTTCTAATTCACAGTTGCGCCCGATTAATATTTACTCTATGCACATTCTTTTGCGGGGTGTAATCCGGTCGATGATTCGAACTAACTTCTGCCCGGGTTCTTAGTGACCTTTTTGTCGGTGGAAACAACAATGATAGTGACAATCCAACTGCAGCGAGACAACAAACGAAGTGTGAACTCTTAGACATGGTAGCGCTAAGGATGAATTCATTTCCGAAGAGATTTCAGTTTATATTGAATAAAGCAATAGTAACAACTTTTTACAAAGTAACAATTTTTCATTATAATTATAACAAAAAATATTCAACAATACATATGTAAATGCTATGCTCAGGACTGTTCACGCGCGGAAAGATTCTGAATCAATAGCTCTATAAGCTGACGCGATTAAGTGAACAAACTCACAAGGAAAGTACACGAGTTGTCAGACGCCGATTTTGATAAAGTTTTGATATGTTGTAGAGTATAAAAAAATATTAGACACACGTGCTTTTTTTTTATCGGCCCATATGCTGTTTCAAGGGGTGAAAACTACCCCTAAAGTTCACCCCCGAAAATCGTTTTTCCTAAATATCTCGTCTTCAATTCTATATTCTTTTTATGAAACAAAATGGAAATTATTTCTCGTGCAAAGGACAATTAATCCACAGGGATATTTAAGCAGTGGAGTTGCATTTCCTATTTTCTAGGGCGTGAAAACACCTTTTTTTGGTCATAATTATGGAATACAAAACTATAACATAAAAAATTAAGAAAAACATTTTTTAACACACACAATTAAAAAATAAAGTTGACGTGTTTCGGCATCCGAGGGCCCGTGTTTTTAAACCGATAAACCCCAGACAGACTGTTTTGACTAAAGTTATAACGAGTAAAATGAACACCAGCTTCCTGGACGAGCCCATGTTAAAAGTTAAAGATGTTTATTTTCAAAAATGTTGATTATTATATTTCAGATTCTCGCAGATTTATTCAGCATGATAGCAGTACAAATTATATCTATAATAGTATTAATATACTGTTTACTGTTTATTCATTGTGAGAATTAGTATGAAATGTTTTGATTTACTCATTGAATGTAATTCTCCTAATGTATAAGGGGCTTTATTCTAAAAAAAAAAAATTATTATATTACTAATTAACTTTGGCCATTTCTTAATTTGTTTCTGTTATTATTTTCGTAAGAAGAGAGCGATTCCCGTTAATAAATTGATAAAAAAATAAATAAACATATAAATTGAACCGGACCGGATAATTTTTTAAATAATTAAATTATAAGAACGGTTTTCCAGTATACCACAATAAATAGGCTTTTCTTCTGCCTGCTGTTTAAAAGAGTTGTGCGATTTTAGTCATAGGCAATTGGCCTGTCTGATGTTTAGAAGTTTGAAACTGTATGGTTATAACGCATAGACCTTTAGCCTGTCTGAGGTTTAGGAGTTTAGGGTTTGATAGTTTAAAGAAACACAAGCTGAATGTCTGTCTGGGTTTTAGGGCTTTGATGCTGTATGGTTATATAAAGCTCAGGATAATTTGAGTTTTCAAAAATTGATAACAGATTCGTGATCAGCGACCTCAAAAACCCTTACATACAAATTTTTTACGAAATTGGATTACTTGATACATATATTTATTGATGATTCTTGTAAGGGGTGCTTTACCCCCTTTAAGGGTGAAATTCATGAAAATGCCGAAACACGTCAACTTTATTTTTTAATTGTGTGTGTGTTAAAAAATGTTTTTCTTATTTTTTTATGTTATAGTTTTGTATTCCATAATTATGACCAAAAAAAGATGTTTTCACCCCCTAGAAAATAGGAAATGCAACTCCACTGCTTAAATATCCCTATGGATTAATTGTCCTTTGCACGAGAAATAATTTCCATTTTGTTTCATAAAAAGAATATAGAATTGAAGACGAGATATTTAGGAAAAACGATTTTCGGGGGTGAACTTTAGGGGTAGTTTTCACCCCTTTAAACTGCATATGGGCTGATAAAAAAAAAGCACGTGTATAATATTTTTTTATATTCTACAACATATCAAAATTTCTTCAAAATCGGCGCCTGACAACTCGTGTACTTTCCTTGTCAGTAGGATTTGCTTTAAATAAGAATAATTTAAATTCAGTTCCGCCCTCAGTATTGTCGGCGTTCCGTTACAGCGTTTTTCCAAGCGTTTTAAAAAGAAGCATTTAATTCTGGTATTAAATGTTACTGATATACTTTCATATTTTTTTTTCACTCTAAAATGTAACAATCGAAATTCTAATCATAAAAATATTAGAAAATATTGCACTTTAAACTATTAATTCGATCATTGCGAATAATTGGGCACCAAAGAATCCTCGGAAAGTAAAGGCGGATTCCAAGTAGAAAGGAACTGGCCTCCTACTCTCATCGGTGCCGTTAGGCTTAGTACACTGTGAACCTTAACTTCACAATCCATGATACCTTATCAATGAGATATACGGACTTACTTTATTTTATCCTTAATATAAAATAATACCGATAAAATCTGTTAATCTGTATTTTCCAAAACTCAACAGTCCTGCTGAATGCTCAATTTTTATACAATTTCACATTCAATTTTAAATTTTAGTTTTACAATAATAATAACTAATTTTTAATTAAAATGTATTGCGCCATTAGTTTCATACGTATGTATATTTACAATGTACTTACTATTTGCTGTAACGTAAAAGTAAAAAATGACAACCAATGTTAAATATCCGAAATTCACTTTTTCCGATATTTTATTCGCAAGGTCCTTTATAATCCTGGAAATGTTAAGCCTGCTCTATTTCATTTCTAATGGACAAGGCTCCTAAACTCGAGAATCGCTCTTGTATCATATAACTGACGTTACGCATGTTTCAATTAGGCAGTTTCGAAAAACTTCTCTCTCCCCTAGCTGCACTGTGCGCACGCTACCGCTAACAGTATCCTCGTTGCAATATCCATGCACTTTTACATGTGGGTATAAAAATTTTCCGAACCTGAACTGTTTGACGAAATTTAGTATTAAGGGCAGTTTTATTTTCAGCTTTTTCATCAACCGCAATTCTACTATTGAGATGTCATATTTATAATAATTATTTTCAAGCACGTTTCTCTCTCTCTCGAGTAGATCGCTTGTATTATGAAAAAATCCGCATAGTTCTGAATTAAACTGTTCAAATCTTCCATTAATCGATGTTGGAGCAAGAGATTGAAAAATTTTAAATCAAGTGTTTTTTTTTTTCTGTTTGAACGCAAATAATAGGCTCATCATTGTTCGTGGAAATGACGTTTTATACGCCCAACCGCTCTGGTAAATTTAAAAGTTGGCTCAAATAATTTTCGTGGGTTTCTGGAAAATTGTTCTACTACTTTATTATTATAAAAGTCTTCCAAATTGTCCATGATTATATGAATACTCATCATGGCCAGTTGATTAAAAAGTTTCAAGGCTCCGGGAGCTAGCTGCCTCCCAAAACGCCCATGATTATAAGCGCCTTCCGGAATATGATTAGTACAAGTTGTAACCCGGCTCTCTCGGTGCCGTCAGCGTTCTCGCCGAACACATTTTGATAAATGAGATGTTACAATTTGTAGTGGTCATATTTTGAAAATTATTATACTACCTCCAGATGAAAGTAATTACTGCTGGCAGATGGTGCTGTCATTTTCATATTTAAAAAAGCTCGTACACCCGCTAGGAAACAAAAATAAACAGTATTAAGCCAATACGATTTCAACTAGCTGATATTTACGTAGGGCACCAATAGTTGTCGTTGATTCAGGATTGCGATTCGCAAATGAGGCATGAACTAATTACATCAACAGGGCAGTATAAGATTTTAATTAATCGTTTGATAAACGATATTCTATTTCAAATCGACATAGTTAGCAAATTACTTCAAACAAAAGATACGGGCATCGCCGAATTTATAAATATCTTTAAAAAAAGTGTTGATTATTCTTAGAAAACTATCGCTATTATAACTAAAGCAACCGAATTGGGCAGCAAAATTTAAAGATATTAAGATTTTATTCTTGTTTAATAAAATATTAAGACTTTACAACTTATAAATTTTACTTTTCCTATAACTCATATCCTCTTTCTATCATCTTCCCCCCACCCCTCTCCCGGAGGGGCTCATCAGATGGCGACACCCTTACTTATAATTACCTTCGTTTTCACAAAGTTGGATCTGTTTAAATCCTTACGTTATTCGAATATAACCGCTAAATAAGCCGATTGTGTTACTGATAATCGCAAGAAACAGACGGAGGATTGCTAAATTAACGGAAATCACCAGCCTTCTTATTTAATCGGATTAATTGAAAGTTATCAATAAGATTTTCTATCTAATATTGTTTCTGATAATGATAAGTGTATTCGGATAAGGCCCATATTGGCTGATGTGTGACATCTAAATCCGTTCGTTTTTAGTTACCCATTACCTATGTGAATTTTCTAAGCTTAAAGATATCGAACCAGTCTACGCAAATACCGAGTTTTTTATTTTAATCCTCACCGATCAGATATCGCAAATTGTAATTTCTTTTTCTTTTTGTAATACGTACCATTTCGAAGCATTTTCTAATGCAGTTAGTCTGTACGAAATTGAAGATTGTTCTTTATAGCCGCGGAAGACAGTTTATTTGTATTGCCCCCGGTGTGAGATCATACGTTACTTTAGGCAACAGTTTACTGTTCGATATAAAGACCTAAATTACAATCTCAATAGCAAAAAAAAAAAAAAAAAGAAGCTATTTATCCTATTTTGCAGAACTGAACAAACAGCCTTGAAACATAAACTAACATCGAAATAAGTATGCAAAACAAGTCTATTTTTCTAGAATAAATGAGAATTCCATAATTGCTACCATAAAAGAATGCTTTTTATTCTCGCGAGGATCGTAATTTTTAAACTATTCTACGATAAAGTTTGCTCGCGTTGTGTTCAACTGACCGTTGTTGAAGAGATCGGCGAGATCGTTTAAATTATTCGTATGAATTATCCGCTTTTATTATTATTTCTATTGTTTCAGTTTATTTCGTCCGTTTCGTTCTTACCTGTTTCACTTTTTGCTCCGTTCTTTAATTTTTGATTTCGATCGCTAATTCGAATTTAATTTAAATCAATGCCGAACTCGTTTGACGAGAAAGGTAAACCGTTCCCCTTAATCCTCTCCGCACCGTTGGTAAAGACATGCCGTCGTACAGGTTAAAACGACTGACAAAACCAATAAAACTGTTTCACCTAATTTATCTACTCTCAAAGACAACACCGTCTCCTCAGTAGAGAATGTTAATAAGACACTATCGACATGGATGATGATGAACAAAACTTCTCAAGCTACTACCGTACAGCACCATTTCCGAATAACTTTGAAGGACGAACTGTGGTTTTAGTGGAAAATTTGGAAACTAAAAGCATAATTTCATCCGGCATGTCTGTAGCTAAAATTTTTTACAGAAAAGTTAGCGGGTTTATCCACAATTATTCGTTAAAGAAAAAACCTGATTAAGACGCAACTTCTCCTTTTGCAGCTAATCTCTGATGACAACGTCCGCGAAGAATTTAGAATTCCGCAATCGTGTTACTATTCCCTTTGGGCATAGTTCGTGATGTTCTGATCTATCCATATCGAGCAACTTCTCTTAAACTGCTCTTGTCAGGTGTCAATCTCGAATATCCGAAGGTTAACGCACTTCTGAAAATTCTTTCATTCTTGTTAACGAAATTAAATTTGTAGGCTCAACTATTCCGACTTTTGTCAATTTCTACTACGCCTACCGCGTCAAGGTTAAGCCGGTTGAGTTGTTTTCAAAACAGCAAAGAAAAACTCATTGAAAAGCTTTTGCTTCCCTTTTCTTCGATTGACTATCTCTCATGAGATCTTTAAATCCTTTCGTTCTTCCAATCATAATTTTCCTTCTAAAAAAAACAATCTCATTTACTGATTCTATAACATACCTAGCTAACAGGAATCCTGCCCTTTCTCGTCTTATCTCAGTTTTTCGTGTGTTTTTTTTTTTACCTCTCCTTTTACTTTATCAGAACTTGGTTCATCCTAATTCGGTTCCTCTAATTTCTGTCCGGGTTTAGATGGGATCACCTTTTTTTGTTCGTAAAAATCTTTCTGACTTTTCTGTCGCAATACTCATAAACATTTTCAACTCGTTTTCTGGTACCGGTTGTACTCCTTCTTGTTCCTATCTCAAAACTTTATTCTTCTTTGTTTCGTCCTAGTTCTCTTGCTTTGTATGTTGTTAAGCTTAATTATCAAACATTTTTCGTTTGGCGGCTCGAGTATAGCAGTCTGTTATCTAACAATAGGTTCAGCTCTCGTCCAGGACATAGTCTCTACGAGAGAGATTGTATCAGCATCTGTTGGACGTTTATACGCCATTTATTAATAAAAGATTCTTAATTACTGTTTTCGTTGACATATTAATTACTATCGCTAATGAGATTACCTTCCACGCTCTTCGATATAATGCTCTCATTTAATATTCCTCTCCACTTTGTTTCTCTTATTATTATTCTCCTTTTAAATGCAGAAATGTAATATTCTTTCCTTTCCTTTCTAGTCTACCAGAAGGTTAATCGTTCGAAAGTTATCTTAAGATCTTGCCATAGAACTTACGCTTTTTAATATTTACTTTATCAAACCGCTTCTCTTCTATTTAACTCTACTTCGTTGTTTTCTTTGCTGATGATGTGCTCATCTACTCTTCCAATCGGAATATCCCGTTTGCTAATTCCTACCTTCGAAGCGTCACAATGTTACTACAAAAAGGCATTTCTAATATTCATATTTTCATTTCTCCACCTTAAATCCTCGTCTGGTGTCTTTACTCCTCATCCTTTTCATCCCTCCTTTCTTAAAGTTACCTTAAATGGGGTTCCACCAATTCCTCTTTTCAATTTTTTTCGCTATTTAGGGGAATCTTTCTTAACAGCCTTCTCTCCTTTCACAATTAATCATCCGCATCTATTCTCTCCTAAAAAGAAAAAAACTCAAACTATTAAGAGCCCTTTCTCACACTAATTAGGAAGACGATTCCTGTATAATGCTCTATAAATCCTTTATCTGCTCTATCCTATGTTACTGTTGCTTTATTTATGGCAATTTCTCCTGGTTTCTTCTTTCAAAATTAGATCATATTTAGAATACAGGTATCTTCGTTTCTGCCTTAACCGGTTTTCCGTACTGAATCATCCGCAGATCCTACTTGTCACCGTTTTCTGACTGAGCGCCGGCCTATTTTATTCTTCTTCACTTGTTCTTCCTACTCCTCTATCCTTCATAAATGGCGATTTACCTCTAATCAAAACTCCAATTTTACGTCCTTTATATTTCTGTTCGTCTTCTTCAATTTTCGCCATTTATTTATAGCCATGATAAACATCCTTATTTCTCTTTCAGTTTTTCCAGTTTTCTTCATCCTATTAAATGTCTTTCTTTACCGTTCATCAGTTCTAAATCTGTTCCTCGGCATGATTTCCGAATGCTTTAAGTTCTCTCTTTTCTGCACACACCATTATCATATAATAGTTCCAAAGGGCCAAATGAAGTTGGTTATACCTTTTTTTTATACTGCCTCGAATTATTCTAAACTTTTTAAACTTCCCCTCCCCTTTTTTGTTCAATTTTCTACACGCAGTCTACTGCTATTCTAAGCGGTGTTCTCTTTATTAATTAATTTCCCATGAAGTGTTCAAAATCTCGGATTCTAAAAACGTTTACATTAAAGTTCCCGGGATAAAAGTATCATATCGAATTTTATTCCGTAAAGTAAAATAACGTTAGCGTGTTTAAATTACTCCACTCCTCCTCGTCGCCCGAAATCACTGCAGTCGAAAGGCCAGCAGAGCTTCAATCCAGCAAACAACGAATCACCACCGACAACAATGAAACGTAGACTTTGTTTTCTTGTATAAACAACACTATTGTACCATTTATATTATTTATTTTAATAATTGTTCTTTCAGCGGTCGACCAATGCTGAAATATCGATGTGAGAATTGTAAAAATTTAAAAACCAATTGCCTTCTTGAATAAGTAATTAATAATCGTAAATAATGAAACAATCTATCTACTGCAATAAACAAATAGACGATTATCGAAGGGTATCCTGGTCTCCATCCCTAAAGGCATAATAATAAATTCGAAGAGTGTTTACTCTACTTCGCGAAAGGCATCTAATTGTGCTGGAGCGAAGCGTCCTGTAAACAACGCAAATGGGTCTATGTTTGTGCGAATATACATTAGTGATGGGTAAGTTCCTTATTTCTCTTCGGTTACGGATCCGGAACTAAATCGCAGGTTCGAGAACTGCATCCCGCATACGAATCTATATCGGACTCGTACGGATCATCCGGTATTTACGTACACAGTACACTAAAAAATATCGGAAATAGTTTGCACTAATTGTCGAAGGCAATGTACTCTGTTAACAGTGTTAGATTAGATTGCGTGTGCGTTAGAAAGAGAAAAGAAAATTGCAAGTTAGCTAATGAAGAAAAAAGCGATGGGTTTTTTTCTAATTATCCTAATGTTATCAGTTTTCATTTTTCTCAGCTAATCTGCTTAGTACATTCCTCGTATGAAACGCAGAGAAGGACAGACCGTCTCTATTGTTCCTATATTTTGGATTCTATAACGGAACCCCGTGTGGACCTGTATAACATTCATCGATTTAGTGTATTTGCTGGGTCGGAGGATACGTGTCCAGAACTTTAGATGATAGAGATTCGCGAATATGTATGTTTTTCCAGACCTAGTCATCACCATAGTATACATGTTACTTTAGACAAATACTTTACTTGTTGTTTTTTTTTTTAAATTAATAAATTACTTGGTCACATTTTTATTTATTCGAAATAAGTTTTTCTTTTGTTTTGGTTTATTTTCTTTTTTCTTAAATTTTCCTGTTGAAAGATAAAAAATAGATGCGGGCGAAAAAGTATAAGTGGCGTGTTATTTTAGGCCAGTTTCTCTATAACGTTCGAGATGTTTTTTAAGTTCATTCCAAAGACCGCGAAAAAAAAGTATTATTATTTAGAACCTTTTACAAACCAACGAACTCTGTAAACTAAACTTTATTATACGGCTTAACTAGGGAGGGAAATGTATTCTCGGAAAATTACTTCTATGCCCGTGTAATAAAGCATTTCTGTAGCTCTAGAGAAATAAATTTAACTGAAAGGGGAAAGAAAAAAAAAGGTTCCAAATACAGCTGGTATTTTTTGTCATTTTATCCGGTTACCCATAAATACTCATATAAGAAAGCAGCTCAGTCGAAACACGATAGAAAAAAAAAAGAAAAAAAGGGGGCTACATATGAAATTAAAATAAATCTGTGATGAAAATTACGTCTTTCTTGTTAAAATAATAATGGTAGATCTGGAGAAATGTTCTTTATACTGCTGTAGAAAGTAATCAACACTACGAGTACTATGCGAAAGATCCTGAATAATAATACTTTTCTCGCTGGCGTTGTGATGAACCAGCGCAAAAACTTGCGCATCAGTGCTAATTGTATTCGCTCCAAATAAGCTCGGTTATGGATGACCACTGGATTTAAGTAACCAGAAAAAGGTCTACATTATGATCAGTTTGATAGAAACACGATAAAAGAAGTAGCATTATTGTTGCTTTCAAGGAAAGAAAATAGAACGGGACTTACCGTCCAAATAGGATAAATTTAAAAATACATTATACTCTTTGATATCTCTTAATTAAAAACTTTACCTTCCATTTATAATATTATCAAGATTTAGTACAGACAGAAAATTATAAAATTACCGTTAAAATAACGAACGCGAAATCAGCGAAAATGTTTTCAGAAAGGTAACCCCTCTTATAATAGATGTTCAATTTGTTCTCACTTTCATGCAACTTCGCTTATTAGACGATAGTTTAAACAGGGAATTACATCAACTTATTCCCGATGGAAATTACGGACGACGTTATCTCCGCAATTTATTATTAACGGTAAATTTTAGAGCACAGTTTGAAAAAATAAAATCAAAAAATCGGAAGCCAAAGGGTCAGAAAAGTTTCCGATTTGCCGGAAGGTTCTTCAGAAGTAGTGGTAGTCTGTTCTAGGTACTTTTATTTACACAGGTTACTCTTAACTGAAATTAAACCTTCACATTACCAAGGTGCATTTTTCAGAATAATATATACCTCGGGTATTCTTTTCGTAAAATTTTCAAAGCAGTAGAAATACTTTTATTACATTTTTCTTCCAGAATATCTTATAAAGCTTAGTGTACTTTTATTTCTAAAAAACAAAATATCCTCAAACATAGAACATTTACGAGGTGTCATTAAATGACAGCTTACAAGGAACTGAATAAGAATAGGATAACAATGCTGGAGCGCATACAGCATTTGCGTTATTTAAATTTTATTATAATCAAAAATGTTCGCTATTAATTTGAAAAAAAGAATAAAATGTAACGTAAACTAGTGTTGTGTTAGCATCGAGATGTAATCTGATATTTTTGTTGCTGTTTCGCTTTTAAAACGTAATGATGAGAACAACCTTATAGCAATGTAATCGTATCTGTAATAATTCGGACACCATAACACCAAAATATGCCCGAGGCAGAGTAACTGGAAAAGAATTTGTTGCTGGAATAGTTTCTATCGTAATAGCTAACAATTTGGAACAATTTGGTATTTTTTTTTAGGGCCAGGGTATATAGGTTATTTAACAAAGTTTCGCCATTCAAATGAGTCCAGGGCTATCCTTTATCGGCTCTTCTCCTTATCAGACTTTCATTTCTCATAATATCCTTATTCTGCCAGATTCCCCGAGCGTACTGCAGACTACCCCTCACCTGGTTGTTTCCACTTAACTAAGTACGTAATACTTCTTATACATGCTTCGGTTCAATATATATCTTTCCTTCTCGTATAATCCACATCTTATAGAGAGATTCCTGACAGAATCGAAAGAAATGAGTTATTAATTGACTCATTAGCTCGGATGTCCGGCAGATTTCTTGCCGCCTTTTAATCTACCACAATATTGTTCTGTCTACAGCTGTTCATTCAAAACTATGATTTAACTCGTAGTTCTCCTCATTCTCTAGCCCGGATTTCTTTTACCGGTCAATCCAATCTTCTTTTCCACTTTATTTCTGGTTTCTTGACTTCCCTTCTGCGCGGCGCTGTAATCTCTCTTCGATATATATCTATTCCCTTCATCACTTTCCGTCTCCGTATTTTTGCATCTCTGTCCAACAACTAATTCTTCATAAGTAACTCTAATCACATAATGTCTCAAAACTTGTCGCTTTTAGTTAAACAGACTTCTTTCTACTCCTTCCATTCATCGAACAGTATATTCCCGCGCCCTACATTGCTTCGTTTAATTTCTTTCCATTTCTTCTCGTTCCGCAATCCAAGCGCTTGATTTATTATGTAATTCTCTTTTTTCCCCTCTTTTCCTTTATTCTTAAGGCGATGTTCATTTGACAAACCTAAAAAAAAAAGGGAAAAAAAAGGGAAGAAAACTATTCTACAGGAAATTGGCCGAACTTTAAAAAGAAGAAAAAAAGGGGGAACATATAGATAAATAATCTCACCAGGACTGGCAGAAAAAAAAAAGGTTTTTCTAAAAATCGAGAGACCAAAACGACAAAAAAAAAAAAAAATTATCGAAAAGATACGAATGAGTGTACAAAACACCTTAAATGCAAATAAAGTAATTTTCCGCAACACACACGTAATGATAAGAGAACTAAACATTAGATAGGCTGCTGTTTAAAATGCGCGGTTTGTTCCAAATTTAAATCATTCCGAAGTTGAGTCAGACTGTAATTGACTACCCGCGAATAGTGAGATCTGCCGTCGATTAACGGAACCCGGTAAACTTAAAAGTATTGCGTATTTCTGCATCGAGTCATTTTGTCGTACGATTTAGAGGAAAAGAGAAAAAGCGCTTGAAAGTAACTAGTTCACACGACTTTCAGAAAAACTCGAAGATAACGCGAAGTCTCCGGTCCAGCTCAGTCATACCGATTCAGTTTCACAATATCGGCGTAGCGGATGGACGACATAAGAGATGCTCGGTAAGTCGGCAAGCGTCCACCAGTTCAACCGGAACGAACTCGGTTCGTAAACTAATCGGAGTGGTGAAACTGACCCCGTCGCAACTAGGCCCGGTGTACAGCAGACAAAACATATGGCAAAATTTCATCGCCTTGTGCCTGGTTCACGGCATGTTCACCGTTGCCTACATGCCGGTAGTCATACTACAAAGTTCAATATCATCCTGGTGGTGGCCTGTAGCGGCCGCTAAAGCGCCGACGACAGCCCCGCACGAGAAGATAACCATCACTTCCGGAATCGGATCGTTGCTCTGTTCCGGACTGTTCTTAGTGGCGGCCGGCTCGTCCATCTTGTCGCCATTTATATCGTACAAGATCAGCGTAACTCGCTACTTGAGCATCTCGTACGCCGCAAGTACCGCATTTATGTCCATTCATCTCTACCCGAAACTCTACCTGCTGATTCCGAGCTACGTTGTGATGGGTATAGCGATCGCCAACATTAACTACACCAGAACCGCTTACATGATAATACTAGCGTCGAAGCTGAAATTCGTTCTGAACGATCGCGAAGAAAACGAACTACGTTACAAGTCCGACAACGCACGCAAGGAGACGTTGGTGATCAAACTGTTCGGTTGGCTGGCGTTGTCGAAAAATATCGGACTCGCTTTCGGAGGCGTGCTAACCTATTTCTTGATCCAAATTACGACCTCAACGACGACCAACAGCGGCGCCGATGCTAACTCGCAAAACGGTAAATCGAACGAAACAACTTTCAGCGTTCGGTCGATCCGACAAAACAATTACGATTACCAATTGTGCGGATACAATCGATGTCCGCTACAATTTCTGTTCCCGAGTACGGTCGATAACAGCGAACTGATGAACGCTACTTCGTTAACGTTGCCTTGCAAGACCAGCACAATGTTGGCCGCTGTATTCACCGGATGCGGCATGGTAGCGACCGCAGTGTCCTTCGCCATCATCCACAGAAATCGAGTTCGCTTCCAGTATAGCCCGGTACAACGACTGAAGTTTCTCAACATTCTGCACACTACGTACGCGACGTTTAAATACAAAAAGTTACAATTGATGATACCTCTGATGTTATTCATCGGAGCTGAACAGGGTTTCATGTACGCAGACTTTATTAAAGTAAGTTTTATAAAATAAAATAAACAACCTTTTTAACTATATGTATTAAATATAATTGAAAATTACACCAACATGTTTCGCGAATTCATAGTATATTACAAATGAAACATTATATATCTTTTTCACCCTAAAATGTTTTGATAAAAAATTTTATAATATAAAGCGAGTTGATCTGTCCGCAACTGTAAGTTAATTCTTTTATAGGTGATAAATAAACCTAGCATGTCGTAAAAACGGCACGAACTGAAGAACACCAAAGCAACATAGAAGTGAAAAAATAAGAAAAAAAAACCCCCATAAATACACAATTCCTATTCTGATGAACTGCGACCCACGCGAGCGTCTCCCACACCAGTGATTTTATTCTACTACGTGGCTGCTGCAAACAACGCAGCTGTTTATAAACTTTGTAATATTCGATAGGTTAATTTTCATAATTTTCGATGGTTGAAGACGACTTGTTATCGCAATTACTGTTGGAAAAAAAAAAAGAAAAGGAAGAAATTTTATTGCAATAATTATTAAGCAAGCTTAAAATGTACTCAGTGTTTAAGATTCAAAAGAGGTACTTTTAATACACCGTACAATTGTCATTTAGTCCGGAACTATAAAAAATTTTCGAGAATTTTTCAGATACAACACAGCACAGTTTACACATTACAAAAATCTGCGCCGATACGAGCTGAAAATTTTTATATTTGCCGAGATGTCTTATATCTTATGGAAAAGGGATAGCGGAATTTCTGCTCAATTCATGCAAAATAGACGGTAAAAAAAAAATGATTTTTCTTTATCGATTGTGTCAATGTCCGTATTGATCTCGAATGCTGTTGTGCGCCATTAGCAAGGCAAAGCAGAATGTGACTCTAGAAGAAACAGACGCGGGTCTGTACAATTCGCTAGTAGATTAGATTCTTTGAAAATTTAGAAGCCCGACTGAAAGAAAAACCACCAGACACATAAATTACAAAGTTGCCTGGCAAAATCAAAAGAAAAGTATGCCCAGTTACCAGCTTTGGAAATTTAATCTCAGCCCGAAGGAGGTGATTCAGGATTCTGTTTTTCTGTTCTCTCGCGTTCTTGGTAATACGGGGTAGTGCTTTCGATTGCCGAGCTCAAAACAAAAAAAAAAAAAAAAACGACAAATAAAACATTTTTTATAACGTGCTGTCGATAAACACCGAATGTGTATATGCAAAGAAATAGTCAATGTCAATGCTGACTAAAATACCAGATGCTGATAAAATTTTTTATTTTGTCCCGATGAAACATTACAATCAGTGACATAGACAGAATTTTTTCGAAGATCCTTTCTGCGTATTGTATATAAGATTAGACGATCTGGCTTCTGTCAACGAAGAGATCTCAGTAGTACCCTCTCTAATATCTACTTTTTCCTTTTCATCTTTCGAGTCTTCTTCTATTTTTTCACCCCCCGCCCCTATAATTAACCTTTTTTTTTTTTATGGGTACGCCAACGAAGAGCAACAGCCCAATCAGCCAAGGAGTCTAAGTAATTGTTCAAAAGGAGAATAACATATTAGATTTCAATCTGGTGCGAGATTGAATGAATGAAAGAAGCTAGAATAGGAACAACTGACAAGGAAGGAAATGAGAGAACATAAGAATCATTGTATGGAGTAGGAAGACGAAGATCCAAAAGCCGAGAATAAAAGAGAGAACGTTCTAAAGAGAGTGAGGAACATTCGAAGAAGACGTGATTGATATCACACAGAAAAAAGGAGTCCTCTGGGTGAAGAGGGCACCGCGGAGAAGAGACGAGGGAAAAACGATAAAGTGACGAAGGGAGAAAGGTATGACCGAAACGAAGACGACATATAACGGTGATCAGGGGACGACAAAGGGAAGGAAACATGTCGAACCATCTGGTCAAAGAAGGTAAGGGCTGAACGGAAAGATAAAAGGAATTCGGATTTGAGAAAAGAGAAAAATAAATATCCTTCCATAATGTAATATGGAACTGTTTGGAAATATGATTAATATTGTGAGCAGAAAATTTATGAAGAGGATGTCCATTGGATGCTCCTGAGCGAGCCAAGGAATCAGCCACCTCATTACCCTCAATTCCAGCGTGGCTAGGAATCCACAATAAATCAATTTGGATCGAACGGAATAGGAATAATTCGTGAATTAGATTGCGAATAAGGAGAATGAAAGGATCAAAAGAGGGCAACGGTAAAGGAGAAGAGACCGCCTGCAAGACACTTTCAGAGTCAGCTATTAAAAGAAATTTATCCGAGAGGATAGAAGAGGAAGAAATAAAAAGAATTGCATGAAGTATGGCAGCAGATTCAGCAGTAAATATAGAGCAGCAGGAAGGAAGTTTATAATTAACCTCTGGTAAACATGATTTCCTTCAACACAGTACTTCCATATGCTAACTTGGCCCCTTTCCTAACAGCTGACTCTATTTCGAAGTACATATTAATTATCTTTACAACTCCTGTCTTAAAAGACTGAATCTCTTAAAAGTCTTATGTCCTTTCAAGTGTGGCGGTGATCCATTTATTCTCCGAATTCTTTACAAAACCGTCTTCTTTTCAAACTTGACTACTGCTCCTTCTTACGTGGCACTCTCCTGCCCAAACTTAATAGAATCCAAAACTCTCGTCTCCTACTCTGTATTGGAGCCTTAAAGTCTTCTCCTATTCCTACTGTTCTGTCCAAATCTTGTACTGAACCTCTTTTTATCCGCAGATCTCTGCTTGGCTTCCGTTTTTTAATAAAACGTCTCCCGATCTCCGAACCCATCTCTTCTTCTCTGTACATCAAAGACCATCGGCGTTTCGTTACAATCCCGATTCTGGCTCACAAATAACTGTTCGGGTTTTTAAATTTTCTTTTTATCTCAATAAGTGTCCTTACTTCTCTCTTGACTTCAACAGCATATGGCAGCCCATTTGTTTCCCTTTTGTTTATCTGCGCGTTAATCCTCCTTCTCATAGTTTGGTGATTTACAAAAATCTCCACGTATTCCCTTTCGTGTAAAAATCATTTCTGACGGCTCCAAGAATGATAACGAGACAAGTGGTATTTTTACAGTTCCCTTGGTTAATCACTCGGAATTTTTTAGATTCAATCTTTTCAGCTGAGACAATCTCTCATTGTTTCCGACTCCAAATCGGTCTTCCAAGCTATTTCTTCGCCTCCTTCCCTTTCTTCTAATGGTATTATTCTTTCTATTCGTGCTCCTATTTTAACTTACGTTCAACACGTTCTATCCTGATTGATTTTTTAAGGGGTTCCTGTGGTCACTCTGAGATCGATGCAGCAGACTTGCTCGCTCGCTCGGCTTCCCACAATGGTTCATTTCTCCACAATTTTTCTGCCTCAGATATCCGGCTTCTTCCCTCAAGTAACCACTCCCCAGACTTTGATTGGACATCTACTCTTCTCTCTTTTCCAGCCGTTCCTCCTATTACCTCCATCTACAGCCCATTCCTGATTCTTAGCTTTTTTCACTTCTCGTCTTTCCGCTATTGTTTCCCTTATTTAGATTAGAACTTGATTATTCACTTCTCCGCTCTTCCCGTTTTCGATTTTCTCCCTATTGTCCTCTACTCGTTATGGATCCTTCTCTTATATGCCACTACAATCACGTCTCCTCTTTTAACGCGTTGCTCTTTCTACCGAATATTCTCTACTATATTCTCAACTCTCAGCGCCGGACGTTCCTGCTCCTTTCACTCTGGCTGTTATCTCCCTGTTGGCTTCCTTTATATTTTCTATTTCTAATTGTATAACATTTTAACCTTTTAGGTTGGTGTTCTTGCTGTTGGGTCAAAGCCGTTGGCGTACCCAAAAAAGAAGAAAAAAAAGAGATTAGTAGTCAATTTATAAACATAAAATAAGCTGGTAATTTTAAAGGTAGTTCTATTGTGTTCCGCTAGCAGACAAGTGTGAGATAACATAACCTTTCTAAACTACCTTAATAAAGAAACTAAATATTATAGAATTGATTATTATTTCATCTGATTGACTGCAGCTGACCCGTACGGCTACGTAAAGAATTGAAATACATTAAAACATACTCTAATCTACTAATTTTAAAAAAATTAGTAAATTTCAAACAAATTTCCCGTTTTTTTCGATGTGCAATATATATACTAAAAAAAAATAAGTTACTCATTAAATGTGAAAACAATTAAAAAATGGATGGTAATTACTGAAAGTAGCGAATTTGCAACGTTAAAAAAGTCACGAAATACCCACTACCTATACGAAACGATGGGGTACACCAAGAAAATTCGCCGCTACACGAATTCTCTCGAACACAGTGCGTAACGAAAATGATCACGCTACAAGCGTTGCTAAATGGCACCAGAAGTCTGTCGCTGTATTTCGTCACATTTACAGATCGTAGAAAAAATCGACTAAATGCATCGCCACCGCACTCTAACGGAAAAGCGAACTCTACATGAGCCTAGGAATAGCGTCGAAATAGTTGACCGTTACTGGGCTTAATATTCAGCAATAAAATAGTCATGGGCAGAACTATTTGCCGACCATACGCAATAATCGCGCGCTTGCCGATATAATATTTCCATAATTTTTACAAGTGCCTCTTATTTCATTTTCCGGACGAATGTCCAGACAAGACTCTTCTCTAGTTACGGCACTGATTGCATTATAAACCATGTTTTACAAAAATGAATGGACACATTCCGACTATTCGACAGTTTCATTCATACGTCATTCTGAAAATATAGTTTTTTCACAAACAATTTGTCCGGAAACGTTGAATAAAGCAGTTAAAGTGGTTAAAGTGTTTGGTTATGAAACCTTAATTAAGGGGATTCCAGTGGCTTAAATCATTTAAAAATAGTCGAGAAAGCATCGAAGATGAACCGCGAAGTGGAAGGCTGACTGAAGTTTGAATTAACAAAACGTGCGGCTAACTGTTCAAATATTGGCGGACAAACTTAGCAATGATCGCGAAACAGTTGGAAAGAATTTAGTTGAAGATTTGTGTCCATGAAAAAACTTTGTGCAAAGATGGGGTTCCAGAAAATCTCTCGGAGTGACAAAAACATGAGCGATTGTCACGAGCGGGTCGAAAATCGTCCAATCCTTCCAGATTGCGTAATTACTGGCATCGAAACTTGCTTTTTTCAGTATGATTCAGAAACAAAACGGCAAAACCAACAACATGTCTCCTGAACAAGACCGAAAACAGCAAAAATGAACAAGTGAAAAATTAAAACAGTGATGATTTGCTTCTCTGATAGCACAGGAGTGGTGCACATAGAATTTGTGCCAACTGGACAGACTGTGGATCAACTTTCCACTTCGAAATACTCGAATGGTTGGAAAAAAGGGATCGTCAGAGTCCGTCCGAAAATTACGAAAACATGGATCCTTCGTGACGACAATGCGCTATGTCATCGCATCGTCAGCGTGACGCAGTTTTTGACCTCGAACAATATTCCAGTGCTACCCCAACCCCCGTATTCCACGGGGATATGTGACCGTACTACTTTTCCCTGTTCCCTCGGGTCAAACAAGTCGTAAAAAGAAAGCATTTTGAGTCTGGTAGCTGGAGGATACTCAGAGAGGTGCCAGTTGAAGTTTTTCAGAAAAAAGCCCCGGAATCAGTGTGCAGCTACGAAAGGTAAAAGTACTTTAAAGGGAATATCGTATTGATGTGTGTACCTTAATTTTTAAATATACGCGTGTCTTTTGCAATCAGTCTCATTAATTGTCAGACTTTGTGTTGGTTTTTACTGTACTTGATAACTTGTTTCCTTTTTCATTGTATTCTAAGTGGATAACGGTCTTTGTGCAATAAATATACGTTAAAAACTGGCAAGATACTTCGAATTTTCTTTTTTCTTTTTTTATGCTGGTATAGGAAAAAGAAGCCTATAAGCGAAAAATGCTTAGAGCGTTAACGAGCACTTCCTAGCTTTTCTCTAAGTGCTTTTACAATTCTTATCAATACTGTTCCGTTTTGTAAAATAACGAAATAAACAAAATCAACTACTTCCGATGTATTTTAATTTAGTGATTTCCGTTGAAAGCTACCGTCTTGAATGCATTGAAAGTATCGAAAAACAACTAAACGCTGTATTCTCGGAAATTTTACGTTCTTAATTAAATTTATTTCATAATTAACGAGCCATTCAGAGCCTACATTCCAGTAAAAAATTTTTCCTAATAATAACTAATTGTAGTCGCGGCCCAAATACTCTTTGCAAATTACTATAAAATTAAAATAAGAGTAAATAAAGCGCATCACTATATATCATTTAATAATAATTGTGCGAAAATCGTAAATACATTCAACATAAAAATAAAATTTACATAAAACACAGAAAAGAGTTTTGCCTTTATATATGTAATTGTAGTTTAGTTTTTAACCATGTTTTTATTACCTTATTGAAAAATCGGCACGAAAAAATGCAAACATTTAGAGTCACGCGTAGATTAATCTTTTAGACTTTGTAACCATCAAATATGTAATTAAGAATCGAAAGTTAAACATTTTCAATTCTTAATTAACGTAAAAAACTTTCATGTAACTTTATAATTATATGCAGTGATTTAACGTTCTCGAATCTATTGTTTCCCAGTAAGAAGTACCATTGTTTGCCTTTCACCGGAATGTAAATAATATAATTTATTCTCATTCCTATCGTTATCTAGCATTGTAATCGTTCGTAAAGTATTTCCAGCTCGGATATCGTCAGAAAAAACGATTTAAAGCCAACAACTCTATACGACCTTCTGAATTTTACATGTTACTCATAGTATTACACCACTTAATCCACATATTTAATGAACCATCGCAAAAATTTTCAGTTACATGCAAAAGCAAAATAGTTTAAATAGGTAACATCGAAATTATTCAACAATTATATACCAGTGTTTTTTAAAATAGATGCAAAAAACGATTTAAAGTAGCCATACCAAATTAATCTTCTTTCGAAGAATTTTCTTTTGGTACAAAATGTGAGACGCGGACAGCGAAGACACGAAAATTCGACGACACTATCGACGAAATATTTTATTTACATTAGGAAATAACTGGTGAATTTTAATAAGTGATTTTTGATCAATTTACAGTTGTACGTAACATGCGTTACTGGCGTTCAAACAACCCCGCTAATATTCATTAGTTTAGGTCTGTTGCAGTCGTTCGCAGCCGTTACGCTATGCCTACTATTGAGCCACTTCAAACGATACTACATTGTCGGTAAGTTACTCATCTATTCGATTTTTCACATTTAACATAAATTTCTTTCAAACGTCAATTTTAATTCATCGCGTGCAATTAAAAATGTTCCGAAATGTACGTAAAGCGGCATTTTTACAATTATGCTTAAGTATTCGAGATTAATTAAATCAAAATCAATCTCTATAACACTGCTTAATCGCCCTACAAGTGATGTTTGTTTTTTCTTTTGAATATCAGATATCATTACAACCCCGACGATTTATATCGAAAGTTTAACTAATAACAGTAACTTTCGGTATCCATGATTGTGCAGGTCTATTTGAAAACACGGAGCGATATGTTAAATTTGAATTTATTTGTAAACCCGGTTTTTCAATTGCTGCAATATTAAAAATTTTAAGTTATTAGCCGTGATTTCTAAATACCTTCTCTCAATGAGCACTCTGAAACAACTTTTTCAAAGTGCAACGTAGTCAATCCTAGACTGTTAGACGAATAATTACGTATTTTATTAGGAAATAAATATTTTTTTAGACGACTATTTAACAGAAGCCTGTACTATCCATAAAAATGTCCATTAATCGCGTTCCTTTTAACATAACAAAATGATTGTGCAATAAAGGTTTTCCTCGCATTGTAAAAGTCGGCCAAAACTCGCGTAAACATCTTCAAACGCTATAGCTCATTCATGCAAACTTACTTTACATACATAAAATCTTAAGCTAATATTTGGAGATATTTTAAATAAGAATTTGTTTCTGTTACAGTGGTAGGCTTTATGTTCCAAGCATGCCTACTACTGTCGTTGATCATGTGGAAACCGAAGACTGACGACATCGGGCTTTTTTACGTTATTTCATCAGCTTGGGGTGTGTGCAACGCTATCTGGGAAACATTATCATTCTGTAAGTACGTTCTAGCCTAAATATAGAACTATTTTATTATTTGAAAATAAAAATATGTTGACTTTTTTTAACATACGCATTATTAAAAAACGGAATTTAGAGCAATATGTGAAGAGCGAACGAGTGAAGAACAAAAAGGAAAAGGGAAAAGTAATATATATATATATATACACATAATAAAAATAACGACAATAGTAAAAATATATTTTTTTTTATATATAAAATAAGTTGTGGGTCCCACAGGGCAAGTATGCCCGTTGTGTGAATGCCCGACACTCTTATCAACGTTTATTCAAAATACAGGTATTGACCCAACAACAGGAAAAGTTATGCTAAAAAACTAAAAAGCTAGGCGGTCCGAAATAGACGCAACAAAGGACAGCAGTGCGGGCACCACAGAATTTTTCCGAATCCTTTCGTCTTCCGTCTTTCTGTTCTATTTTTACAGTCGAGTTGATGACTATCCTTCGTGCAATTATATATATCTCCTCTAATCGTAACTTTTCCCACTATCTGATAATATCTGACTCCATGAGTGCTCTTCAGGCTATCAGTTTACCTCTTCCCCTCCCTCATCAGACTTCATCATTCTTCGTATACGATCTCTTTTACACAATCTTTCCTTTCATCACTAAATTCGCGTTGATCTGCTGTGGGTTCCTGGTGTCATAAAAGCATCGAGGGTAACGAAATGGCGGATGCTTTGGCTCAGGCTGCTGCCCGCTCCCGCTTTTACTTTACAAAGATCCCTAGTACTAATCCATTATCCTTAAGTAAGAAATTTCACTGTAAATTTTGGTCGGATATGTACCCTTTTTCTTTTTCCAATGATAGTTCCTTCTACCTCTCAATTCAATCTAACCTTCCAAATAATTCTTGGTTCTCAGAATTTCCTTCTTTTCCACGTTCCGCTATTGTCCCTATTATTCGCCTACGCTTCAATCACACTTTATTGCCCGCTTCCCGTTTTCGTCTCTCTTTGGTTTCCTCTCCTTATTGTCCCCTACATCCTAATGAAGCAGTTGTTAGTGATGCTAATCACATTGTCGTCGAGTGCTCTGCTCTTTCTGCGGAACGCTCTTCCTTTTACTTACTCCTTTTGAAGTCAAAGCTTCCTGCTCCCTACTGTGCTTCCTATATCCTGTCCATTCCGTTGTTGTTCCTGCCATTGGTTCCTTTATTTCTGTCATTTCTGATCGAATCAAATTTTAACTAGTTAACTCTTCTTCCTATTGTTTCTGGGTGAGATCTCTGGTTGAAAAGCCCCCCAAAAAAAACGAATATGAAAGAAAGGAGAGGATAAAGAAAGCGTTATAGGGAGTAGGGAGACCTAATGTCAAGAGCTGGCCGTATAAAAAAGTGCGAAGAAGAGCAGGACACTCGAAGAAAATATGATCAGCATCATATATATGAGGAGGATCACAATCGTGAAGCGAACAATAAGATGGCGACAGAGCAAATCGAAAGCGAGAGGAGGGGAGTAGACAATGATTTGGAGACGAATTAGGGAGACAATAGAAAAGCGACGACCGAAAGGAATAGAATGGAACCAATACAGGCAACGAGGAATCGACTGAATAAAACGGTAATGCGAATGATGATTAGAAAATAGGGAGAGATAAATGTCCCGCTAAAGTCTGGCGTGATTGGAAGTGTATAAGGAAAGGATGTCTGGAGAAGGGAAATAGTTGAGGAACGGATTAAGGCGAGCAGCAGAAGGAACCAAAGAATCAACTGTGTCATTGCCGTCAATTCCGGAATGATTGCGGATCTATAAAACATCAATAAGAATAGAGCGTAATGACTGGTGAGTGGAGGTAAGAGAACGAATTGAGAGAATAATACTATCAGAGGAATGTGAAGGAGGAAAGGATATGGCTTGAAGGACACCTTTAGAGTCCGAAATTATGAGGAATTAGAAAAGCCCGCTTAAAGAGGAAATAAAAGAGATAGCCTGAAGGATAGCGATCGATTCGGCAGAAAAAATAATGAAGGAAGGAAACCGGAAGGACTCAGAATGCCGAAGCGACAGAGCAATAAACGCACTACCCACGCCGTCCTCGCTCCTGGAACCATCAGTAAAGATCAATACATGAGCAGGAAAAGAAAAATTCAATAAATGAAGAAATTCATTGTTGACTGCATCGTGAGAAGAGGAATGAGCCCGAAGTGGAAGAGAGGAGAATTTGATAGGCTGCTCTGTTGGTCATGAGAAGAAAGGGAAAGTGTTATAGGAAAGGATAACAGGGAAAAAATTAGAACGACGGACAGCAATGAGCGGCAGGGCTGGGATTTTATGAGGAGAAAAACGCCAGTGGTTTTTGATATACAGATAAGAAATAAGTTTGGACGAGGAGATGGGAAGACGTCTAATTAAGAAGCGATACCCAAGCTGAGAACGGCGAATAAACAGTGGTTGGGTAACCGACTCTGATAAAACTGCGGGAATGGAGGAGGATTTCAAGGCGCCAATGCACAAACGGAGGAAAGAGTTCTGGATCGCGTCAAATTTAGTTTAGGAGAGACTTAAGAAGAATGAACAATAGTCGACTTTGGACCGAATAATAGCTTTGAAACAAATTAGAAGAATAAACGGATCGCCTGCCCATCTGAGGAGAGAGGGAAATTTAAGGAGATTAAGTATTTTAAGACAGGATTTATAGAGAAAATTAATGTGCTCCTGGAATGTGAGGCGGCTATTCAAAAAAAGGAAAATAGTTTCTTATAATGGACCGTGTAAACGTGTTCGAAACATTAAATAGTTGTGTTAGTGTTGACATGGTGTTTACCAAAAATTGTGATTTTAATGTTAATATGAACCACGGAAGTTCTTTGCGTGTTGTTTAGACAATATTTTACAAAAACAGCACTAAAAGAATTTTAAAAAAAGCTTTCTTGCAGATGTACTTATCGTTTATGTACGAAAAATATTATAAAACCTATATTGTTGACAGCGATTATAAATTGCGGTTAAAAAGAAGAAAAAAAAGTAAAAATCATAAAACCAATACTATTTCTGCTTATTTCACTCATTGTTTCTCTTTTATGTTGTACAGTAATTAATTTCAAACACCAATTTGAAACAATTATTTAATTTATCAAATAACCCGACGCGTCTCGAAGACAAAGCTTCATGATCACGGGAGTTATTATAATGTATAAAAATTTAATAAAGACGATGCCAAAATATAAACAACAAAAAATAACGGTTAAAAGTCGATGACAAAAGTCGATTATTGCAGTTAAATTTAAATTATGAAAAATGACTAATAAAATAAAATTAAAGTATTTAAAAGTTTAAACAATGTTTAATAAAATAGAAAAGTTAAAATCGAATATAAATTAAAATTAAAATCGTGAATAAACAAATTAAATCACCACAATAAGTAACCAGTATAAAAATTATATCTAAACACAATTACATAAGAAAAGAACAGTTATTAAAATATTATTTTAAAAGACCGAATAAAACTGTAAATTGAATAAAATCGAATAATACGTAAATGATAACAACATGAAAGAAAATCTGATTAAATTACATTTCTCACTTTTTTCTAGCAAATCAGTTTATTGTATTTTCATAATTTATCGCATTAAATATTTCATTTTCGATTAAAAGTACGGCAAGATTGGATAGTATTCTTGGCACATAGTACACATCTAAGATGATGTCTGATCGCAACTTATTATATATGTAGTTCCTTTTACTTCCAGCGCAATATGTATTGGAAACGCATAATCAATTTTTAGTGCAATACAAACATAGGACGATGCGTTGTACAAATTTCTATCACTGATAATATTAAGTAGAATAAGAACATTATAACTTGATGATGCTGATTTTAATGATCCCGGAAGACTAAAATTTCTGTGGGAAATTCATCTGGGCGGCTAACTTTTTAAATTAACATCGAAGTATTTTCCCGTAATTACTCAAGATATAAGTAATGTAAAATACTTCTGAACCACTTCGAACACGTTAGGTGTTTTCGTCGAAGCGGATGACGTACAAAATCCAATTTAGACAGTGAACCATGCATAGAACATACATCGTAAGTGGGCTGATCTTTTCACTTCTGTTACACGCCGGTCATATTTAATCAGTTTCCATGAGAAAGGTCACGGCAATTTATCGTTTTATAATCTATTCCATTATGTAATTTAAAAATCTCAAACTTTCTTTAATTTTCAATACTTATCCTCTTTTGTTTAAACGAATTAGGCTCATTTGTTCAATTTAAGAGACATCAGAAGTACAGTCGAAACATGATAGTACAGTAAATTACATCATTAATAATATTCCTTCGGACGTGATCACTCATTATTTCGGTTATACCCTTTTATGTTATCTCGGAGAAGTAAAGAACTTAATATGTACGACGTTAAAGTATTATCACCGTTATACACCGTCTGGTGTGTTCTGCAATAACGAGACCACCTGTATAATATATATATAAGTATGACCGGCTTGGCTGCGCGGCCTACCTTCACCGTTTTTGCTTTATTTTTCCTTAGAGGAAAATATATACAAATTTTTTATGCGGGAGAAGTATCCGTTATAGCACACGGTAATGTGTGTACACACACCGATACCATAATTCGGAATCGAGAACTTAGCCTTCCTTTAAATTTTCTTTCATTATGTTTAAACAATAATATTAAATTTAAGAAGTTCCCATCTTCTTTACATGCAAACAACCAAGTCAATTTACTTTAATGCCCCTTAATAAAAATTCCGAGTAAAGCATTTCATCAATTAGAACATGTAAAATTTCCCTCCGCTTAGATTGTTCACGTTCGATCGCCTTTTCCAATTGATGGCTATACTCTACCATTATTCATTGTGATTATTAAGATCTTCCACTTAACAAAATTTTCCTTATGGAATTTTTAAACTTTCATGCTGATAATACATCCCTAATACTTTTTTTCCGATTATACATTCCTGATTTGAAAATTTCCGTACTCTTAAGTTTATATGAAATGCAATTATCTTTTTCCGAATACGATAACCATGTTCTTTTCACTTCTTCATCGTTAGCTAACCCTTTATACCAAACTGATAACGTAAGAACCTTTGCTTCCGGTTCTCGTAAAATCAATACATTCGGAGAATTTTTTAATTAATTTTGTTAATTCAATAAATAAAAATTATCGAATATTATCATTCATTTTATAAATAGTAGCCCAAGTATCCAGTTCTGATAAATCACGTAAAATTATCCTGTTTTTTCAGACTTTTCTCCTGCAATTGATCTATTAAATGTTGTAGTCAGTTCATTCTTAATAATTTCCTAATTCAAAAAGTTAAATTTTGATATTTTTGTATTATTTGTTATACTCTTCTTTACGAAAAAGCCAAGCCATCAAATTTAACTCTTTCTCTTTCAATAATTTTTTGGTTCAATCAATTCGCAACAGATATTTCTGTATCTTTTTCTAGTTATCACTGACTGTTTTCTAGATATCATGGTTTTTAAATCTAGAATTTTTATATCAAATTCTACGAACAGGCAATTCAATTTAGTATATAATTTATTTTAATTATATTAAACATGAATAAGGTTTAAGGAAAATTTCATTGCTTAAGTTTTATCATTATCATCATTTAATGTTGCTTCTTCTGTTGTAGAAGATTACGTTCAATAACTATTGGTTTACAGTAAACGACTTCTTTCTAGATCGATCATCTGTTGCAGCTTTAGATGTAGCTATGCGCCTGTTGTCACCCATTCCAGTTTCCTGCAACCTCTTATCGGCTTTTTGTTGATTTTTCCTTGAATAGCCACCATCAGCAAACTAGATATTTAAGCTTTTGGTTATCGATATCTTCTATTAGTTGTGTTTTTGATTTATTCAGCCCTTTTAGCACCTCCGCGTTACTAATGTGATCTCTCCAGGATATATTCAGAAGTCCACGATAGACCCACATCTCAAAACTTTGTATTCTTTTCTTGCATTCTGCGCTTATTGTCCACGTTTCGGAGTAATATTTCAGGACAGCCCATACATAGCATCTCATTATTCATACTTCTATTATTTAATCAATTTATTTCGCATTGAAATACCTAACTCATGTTACATTCTAAACACTGCACATTTAGTGAGTAATAAAGATACTTATATTTACGTACATTATTATCTATAGAAAGACTTTTGACAAAATTAAACAGAAAAACTGGCTGGAATCGTAAAATCTGTTAGAATTTACAAAAACGATATAAACATTACCTTCCTCTAATACATTTGATTTCGTAAGATTTTCTTTTTTTAGTATTTTTTTTTTTCATAAAGCAACAACTTTTTCAACTATTTGCAGACTTGTTTATTTTCTGTATTGCACAAAATTCGTTTTTTTAATATAATAAAATATATAAAATGTTTTGATTTTCATTTTCTATTTTTATTAAATTTTATTTACAACTTTAAAAAAATTAATTTTCTATTTCTTTAATCTATCTCTTCATTACGTAATTAAAATTAACAAAATTAATGGCCAATTTTTCACATATAATATAGAATTTCTATAATTACATTAATGGAATGTATTAAAAAACATAATTAAGTTTAAGTTTATTAAATGTCGTACAGTACTTTTTTAATTCGCTAACCCACTGCAATCTTTATAAACTTCTTTAGTCGACTGTGTAACTTTTTTTTTTTTTTTGAAAGGAAGAAAACCCTCCTTCTTTCATACGCATGAATTTGCCATTGTTAACTTTTCACCCTTTTCAACAAAACTGTACTTATGTTGAAAAAAAGTTTAAAGTTAATTTTGATATATAAGTGCTCAACACCACCCGAGGCACTTGCCCTCCTTTGTAGTTCATTCGCCTGGTTGATCTGGTGCTGGTTTGGTGTATAAATAATTGTTAAACTATAGATAAGTCTACTACTTCATTAAGTCCTATTACAAAACCAAATTTTTGTTTGGAAATTTTTAAATATTAATTCACAAAATATCTCGGAGTATTCAACATAAGTTTAGATAAGTATGTTTCATAAATATGTATATATGTCGTGAAGAAAGATACTACCATCGTCTCTGTACAGCTTCAGTTACCGTTAGCCAAATACAACTTGCCGTTTCCCGCAACAACATATTCACTATTAAAGATCAGCTAAATACAAAGCCACTTTTATAAATAAATACTGGAAAAAATTGTCGTAAAAAATAACGTCATTTAAAATTAACTTTTTTATTGTTCTTACAATATGTAAAAATCAATTTAATTGGAAAAAAATGTTAACTTATACGTTTAGTACTAATAGGGAAAAGAGTTTTAATAAATTACCTACTGATTTAAATACGAAATTTACTATCCATAAGAAACAGTATAAATTTAAATCTTGCAATATGATTTGCGCTACAGCACTTGTTATATATTTATGTATGCATGCTATGTAAACAGAAGCATGGACTGCACATGTAGGTACGTAGATTTCATGTTAGAAGTTTTATTCGTATTTAAATTTCCGATGCTAAAAGTAATATTTTCCAGGCTCGATTTAAGGGAAGGGGGGGATATGGGATAACCACTTTGAAAAATCCGTTTTTCTGAAAAATTTTCATATAAAAGTACAAATTCTTATAAATATTTTCCCAAAACTCCAGGTCGTTTGGAGTAAAACTCATTAAGATAGTAAGCTGTGCGCTGCACCTCTTTTGAACCGGCCGAAAGCGGCAGGCAGTTAACCGGAGCAGCTGCTTCCTTCTCTTTCAAAGGGCCTAGCCGGTAATGGTACCTGGAAAAAACGAGGTTTCTTTTCGTTATATGGTGTTTCTTCATTAATAGGATATTACACAGGAAAAGTTATAGATATTTACTTTAAAAGTGGGCACTGTTAAAGGTATAAAACTTGGGAGAAAAAATTAAATATAATAGAATTTGAAGAATGGCATGCCAAGCCCGTGGAACATGGTGAATGTGAAGTAAATCACATTGGACCTGCAGGAAACATGGAAGTATCAGTAATAAAAGAAATGTTTCAACGATCGGGGGAAAAGTACGACGTCAAGTATAAAAATTACATCGGCGACGGTGATAGTAAAACGTACACCGGTGTAATTCAATGCCATCCCTATGGCGAAGACTTTGTAATAAATAAATAAAAATGCGTCGGCCACGTTCAAAAAAAGATCGGCAAACGGCTACGTAATCTTGTAAAAAATACAACAGGGGAGACAGAAATAAAAACCGGAAAAAAAGGCTGGACAAACTATGTTAGAAGAAGCAGAAGTCTCTCTGGAAAAGGAAAACTCACTGGTAAAACAATTGAAAAATTAACGGTGTATTATGGATTAGCAATCAAAAGAAATTGTGATTCAATGCAAAAAATGAAAGATGCGATTTCAGCGACCTTTTTCCATTATAAATCAACGAACAAAAATCCACATCATCATAAGTGTCCGGCTGGCGCTGACTTGTGGTGCGCTTATCAAAAATCTTTGACCGCCACCGGAATAGAAAATTTCCAGCACGATTATGAACCTTTTCCGGATGATGTGACAAAAGCAATCGAGCTAATTTATAAAGATTTAAGCAAGGACGAGCTTTTAGAGCGATGTGTTGGTGGATTTACTCAAAACAATAACGAAAGCCTAAATCAACTTATTTGGAAGATCACTCCAAAAATTTTATCCAGTAGCCCTATTTTAGTAGAAATTGCAACAAATGTTTTCCAATGAAAGCAATTTTGCATTACTAACCTTCCTACAAGAGATGAAAATCAGCGTCGGCCCAAGTGCTTATCAGTACGTTCAAACAGCCGATGAAATGCGAATTCAAAGATCCCAACAAAAAGCTGCGCTTCAGACAAAAGAGGCTAGAATAATGGAAAGAATGGAACAAAAGGAAGCCTTGGATATTGCAAGTGCAGCAGGTACCTTGCTTTATGGTGCTGGCATCGACGATTCAGTTTAAGTGAGAAAAAAAAAAAATTTCTTCTAATTTTCATAGTTTAAAACTTTAAACGCGTTTTTCTCGAAATGACTTTTTTGAAGTCGGTGGACACGATATCTCAAAAACTTCTGTACCGATCCGGTTCATGTTCAACACAGTTTTATAATATATATTTTACTAGGTCGCAACGTTCTTCCTTTTTTTTTTTTCGCTTGAGACCGATTTTACAGCTACAAAATGGCGCCATTTTTAGGGTAAACATCGTGGTTTTGACTTCATCCGACCGCCAAAAATTGAAAAAAAATTTTAAAAATAAAAGGACAACGTTGCGACCAAGATTTACTTCTAAATTAACCATTTTTTCCAACTATTCGTATTTCGGATGATTTTGTAACGAGTTATCGTGGACACCGCAAAACGTATTTTTTTGAAATGACCTCCGTCAATACGCTCTCACTGGATTGTTTATGAATATTTTTTGACGAAAAAATTACTGAATGTTCTTGAAATGTCATATAACTATATGCAAAAAACTTTAATGAAATAACTTTAATAGTCTCTTTAAAAACTACTCTCAAAAAAGCTCTTTTTTTTAGACCCGTTATCCCATACCCCCCCCCCCCCCCCTTAAAAAAGACTATGATAGCTGCAGTCTTCAACCGGTTGTTTTAAAGGTCTATATTAACACTCAGTTGATTCCGAATCCGCATAAAATATGATAAATTTCACTGATACACTCATTAACAGTAAAGAACAAAGTGCACGGGAACAAAGAAAATAATGAAGTCCCAAATTTATGTTGAATGTAATTTAGAGAGTTCATATAAACAATAAATACTCAGGTAAAAACTAAAATGAAAGTGACGAAAAAATTGCAAAAATCATTTACAGATTATATTTGCGTACAATTTGTCACATACTTTGAAAACGAATACATTAATTATCTTCACATTTAACGTAAATGTGTTTTATCGGTTATCAGATTTTACATTTAACCAATCACGATAGCTCTTATTTCATACACCCGCCAATATGCCGAATATTACATTTTTAAATCGCTCTTATATATCCACAAATATCTGGCCACGCAGTTAAATATTATTAATTCTTTTCCATTTTTCCCCTCCGAAAATTTTCACGACCACACTTATTACATAATAAAGATTTTTTTTAATTAATTAATTTTTTTATTTCTGAAATAATTTTAAAAAAAAAACATCTATTTTTTATCTTGCCTGGTCTTATTTGAATTCCATTAAACAAAAGCTATTTTGGAATATTTTTCAAATCACAAAATTAAAATTCAAACGGCCGAGTTCAGTTTCATGATGTGTATAGCGGCGAAAAAATATAATAACCTATGGGCATTCGCTAAAAACAGAAATGTGTTCAGACATTTTAAATCTATTCTTAAAAAGAATGAAATATTTTAAGTTTTTAGAAGTTTTGTTTGTTTGTTCATGAGATGCGCAAGTAGATAAAATAACAATAAATATATACCGAAACTTTCTGATGATCCATATCCAAAAAGAGATGAAAAAAACAATTATTAAAAAATTATGAAAATTCAAAACCGCTTTTATGATAAAACACTGGAATAAAATATTAAAATTGTTCTAAGCCTTGAGTGAATTTTTTTTTTTAATATCTACACTAAACACGATGTTTTATTCGTGAACAAAAAGTAAATAAAATTTTTCAAAAAAAAAAAAAAAAAAAAAAAAAAGAAAGTAGAAATAAAAATATGTTAAATATTTTGAAGAAAAGATAGTCAGATAATGCTTTCTGAAACGTTTTAAATATATTAAAGTTAAAAGATTTTTGTCTTCAAGCAGTGATAATTTCAAGTTACTTTAACCACAGAAGACATGGTTGTTTAATTTTGATATTATTTATTTAAATCAAACCTGTGCAACAACTTAGGATAACAGGTCATTTTCAATTTTTTTTTTAATTTTGCAAACCGCGCCAATAATGAAATCAAAAAAAAAAACAAAAAAAAAACTTGAATATTTTAATGAACTAATTAAAATGAAACGAAAATGGAGCAATCCTGAACTAGTATATTTTTTATATTCTCTTTTTATTTTTCAATTTTCTGCCTCCGGATAATTTTATTTATATATTATCAGTGTTTTATATTGTTTATTTAAGTTTCAATCATTTATATTTATACACAGCAGTGAGGGCTCATGACAGGTAAATCTGGGGGGTTTTAATATAAAATTACAATAATTTAAAAAATGTAATGACATAAACTTACCTCGCTTTTTTGTTCATGTTTTAAATTAAATAAAACTGGTTTAATGCGTTCAAGTTATGATTTAATTTAAAAAAGATGATAATCTGTTGAGTGCACTTTGTAACTAATGAAGTTCTATAAAATTTGGAAAAAAACAACGGATGATCATAGTGTCAAGGAAGGAATAATATTTATGGCGTAAAATTAAAGGATTGTTAACGACGATGTATAAAGATGATAATAGAAAATCATTTTGGAAAAGAAGAAAATTGAAAATTACGACTTCTCGTAAAGACCTGTTCAAATAATAGTTCAAAATACGAACTTGAGCCCCCTAGGAAGATCCGCCCCTGATATACAGTAAGGTAGGTAGAATATTTTTCAGCAATAGAAAGATTATAAATTATCTGAGGTATTATTATATGATGAGAAAACCCATTAATAATATAACTATTGAACTAACGCTCTGTACAATTATATTATGTTTATACCACGGGACGCAAGCAGCACAGGCCGGATTTAGACGGTTCATTTCTTCGAATCTATATCATCATTCAGTAAATACCCTTTGGTAATTGTTTATGTGGAAATTTTAATTTTTATTATTTTTAGCTGCATTATTGTAGATTTTAAGGTCTTACATGTTTACAAAAAATTTGCTCACATTTTTGCAAATCAGCGTAGTACAAATATACACATAAATGTGTATAGTAACACATTCAGAGAAGAGATTTGAAGGTAAAACTCTTCGCAAAAATATACAATAACAAAAAATTCTTCAATAGGCGACAAAATTTCTTGTGGCTCAATAGACTTGATCTTTCTTTGATCACGTTTTACATTTTTGTTGCCGAATTAATTAGTTAATGTTTAATTTGTTTAAATGTTCTGTTAAGTTCGCTATTAGATAAAAAATTGAAACCGGACTTTTGTAACCTTTTGGTCATAATTTATAATTTTATTAACTTTCACTAAATTAATTTGTAAATTATTAAAACAAAAAAATATTGATCTAAAATGGAAAAAGATAGAAAAAAATATGCAATGCACAGAAAATACAATGTTTATCCGAAAAACATTTCTTTTCTTTTTGATGGTTCCCCAATCCGGACAATCCCGATGGAGCAATGTATTTATAAAGTAGCAACAATATGATAGCAGACACGAAATTGCGTAAAATATTGTACTGATGATATCTAAACTTGGTCATCAAAAGAGTTAGCATACTATGAATCCTAATTTCACAATCTTCAACGAAGTTCAGTTAGGAATGGACTTTCTTTACAATTTACTATTAAAAGATGCATCTACTTGAAATAAATGAAAATATTTTTAAGACATTATTTATTACATGAGTCAAAATATAGTGTAACACATTATAATGAAATCACCAATTTTCTCATATGTCTGGTATTTAATTTCAATATAAATTCGATTTAGGGGAGGATAAACATTAACCTTTAACGATCGAGACCGGTTCAGAATTAAACGCTGATAAGCCCACGAAACGAAATATTATTAAACACCAAATTCGAAAGGCAATAAACTCATCAATCAACTACTGCTCATACTCACCCTACTCATTTCAGTATAGGCGATACATACTTTTTGCATCAACTTTCCGTTTTGTCCGTATGGGAAAAATAATCGTACAAACGTACGAATCCCACTCTACCTGAACCCTAGGTACTGAAATCGAACAACTAATTACATATTCATGATCATACTCGCTGAAAAAATCTACCGATCGTATGAAATTATATGCACAGCAATTTCGGCGACAAAACGCATACATAAAATCTAGTTAAAAACAGTGAAACTACCATTTATAATAAGTTCAAATTACCATTGCCATTACTGAATCATTTTCTACATAATTTTAATTTTTTAAAATACGAATTATCAATATATAACTTAAATTTGCTTGTACATAAAGGGAGCAGAATTCGGATTTTCGGTTTGATACAAAATTTTCTAAAAACTATTTCATTATTTAAAAAAAAACAAAAAAAAAAAAAAAACGATCTTATTTTAATAATTTAGTATTAAAAAATGAGGCCAATCACTTTTTTTTAAGTTCAAGAACAGATTTCTTTGTAAATTTGGAAATGGAAGAAAATTACATCCAGTCTTCTAAATCACACATATTTAAAAAAATAAAATTATTTTTACTGAGGTCTTTTCTCTTAGTCCTCCCATTTAGTTCATAATTTTAGTTCGTTCATTTTTGCTGTTATTCACAATAACACAAGTTCGTAGTAATTGTAAAAAAGGCGATAGGTAAACTGTTATATTCAGGGCACCAGTTCGTTTTGCGCTGTTATAGTTCATATGGATACGTACGTCGCCACTATCTTTCAGTTCATTTCAACTTATTTCATATTTCATTGCAAATTAAAGAAAAATATTAATTTATTTCAAAATAATTCAAATTAATTATTTTTACAATAGTTCAAAATTTTTGAAATATTTTTCCCACTTCATTATTCTTAAAATATTTCAAAGTGTGTAAACTGTTTCAAATTTACTCACAGCCATGGATGGCTAAAAATCTCTCATATTTTTATTTACTTTTATTTACTGGCTGCTACTTTCTACTACTCTCGTCTGACTGTTGGTTTGGTTTGGTGGCTTGTTTATTTTCTTTTTAATTATATTTCTATTTACTGGCTGCCACTTTCTACTGTTCTCGTCTGACTGCTTTTATATTCTCTCATTTGCATTTCAATAGTCTGGCTTATCGCGCCCGAAGTAAAATTCCGAAATATGGTGCTATGAGAGATTTCTTCCACCACTATATCGCGGAATTTTACTTTTGGCAGCGATTGCCGAAGTCTCAACGCGTGCACGAATTCTTCAACACCGCCGCTAAGATGTATCCAGCCTATTAAGGTATATATCGCCTTTTTTACAAATACTACGATATTCATTCTATATTATTTTATGCGACTTGTTTTTAATATTTCCTTTTTACGACTTGTTTTTACATCACTATTTACCGTGTATGTTGGTTACTTTTAAAATATTCCCTCCTCTCTTTAAAGTATTTCGCCTTTTCCGCGCCATTTTAAATATGTCCGTTACTAACTGATTATTTTTCCGGAAAGTTTCACTTTTCGCGCTATTCTTCGTAGTTACGTTACTTCGCCGTCATGTTGATTTTTGGTCGTAATTTTAGTTCGTTCATTTTCGCTGTTATTCATGATGTGTGTTAGTTCCCACACCATGGGGAAAAATATTTCAAAAATTTTGAACTATTGTAAAAACAATTAATTTGAATTATTTTGAAATAAATTAATATTTTTCTTTAATTTGCAATGAAATATGAAATAAGTTGAAATGAACTTAAAGGCAGTGACGACGTACGTATCCATATGAACCATAACAGTGCAAAACGAACTGGTGCCCTGAATATAACAGTTTACCAAACAAAAAAAAAAAGAAATAACGTGTAAAAACCTGAAAAACGGAAGAACCCGACGTTTGATGTAAAATTTGATGGCATCTTCTTCCGTATATGCCATCAAATCGAAATAGACGGGCTTACACGCCGCGTCGCACAATTCAATTTCCATGACCCAAACCAAGTGCAAAGCGGTAGCTAAAACGGACGGAAATCCAAATGAGAGAAAATAAAAACAGTAATACCAGAAAGAGAATATTTTAATAAAATGGAGTAACGTAAAGATGAGATATTTAATATGAAAAATTACATACCTTAATATGGTGAATCCGCTGGTACTGGAACGTAAATTCAAATGGGAGAATATAAAAGTAGCCAGATGAGAGCAGTAGAAAGTTGCAGCCAGAAAATAAAAGTAAATAAAAATAAATTAAAAAGAAAATAAACAAGCCACCAAACCTGTAAATCAAAATATAACTAAAAAGAAAATAATCAAGACACCAAACCAAACTAATAACAAAAAGTGTAAAAATTTTAAATATTTTAAAAACAGTAAATTATCGAGATGAACTAAATGTCACGGTTCATTAATACTATTTATAAGTAACGATTTCGCGCGTGAATGCAAAAATGAACTAAATGGGGGACTAAGAGAAAAGGCCCTTTTACTGTTATTGCTATATTTTACCGTCGTCTCTTGGTGAAAATTTAAAACGATTTAGCTATAACTACTGATAATATGTTTCATTTCTTTATGAACTCTTCTCACAATTGAGGAAATAATAAGATTCAATTAAACAGCAACACCTTTAAAAAAAAGGAGAAAAAAAGACAATTCCGAAAGCAAGGAGAACATTATTCAACATATACAAACAACGTTACTAAATTGTAACATAGTAAAATTAATAAATTCCATAATTACCAAATCATTCTGTACTAATTTAACGTTTCTTCATCTTTATTACAGGTTTGCTACTGGCTCTTTTTCCCGATAACTGGGAATTTCCATTTGCGCACAACGACTTTTTCCGACATTTGGGCTTATCCATTGCATTCGTATACCACGAACATTTATGCATATCGATCAAGCTCTATGTCATCAGTTTTATGCTGTTATTGTCGGTAATTCCGTATGCGTGGTTAGAATCGAAACTAAACAGCCAACACGAAAGTGGCAGACACGAAGATTCTAGATAAACAGCTCATCATGTCACTTCAGGCGTACAAAAATTACACGCAAAAATCAATACGAATTAAAATGATCTCTTTCTTACTGATTACTAGGTAAAAATCAATTAGTACGATAAGTAAAAACGCGTTAAATTAATTTAATAAAAAAATAAATAAATAAATAAACGGTTTTATTATAATTCTATTTACGACTGAATCTAATTAAATCATTTTAAAATCTAAATATTTTAAAAATAACTACACTTACAGAAATATTGATAAAACGTAATGAATAAATTTCAAATTATTTGTCGAAAGGATGTTAAAATTGGCATACTAAATAACGAAGAAACATATGTTCAAATCTGCGTGCGTGTGGAGCAAAATAATAACGTACCCTACAACCATCTACATGATCTCTAAGAAATATATTATTACGTACACATATCAGTTAACTTAAACTACTCATTTGAAACTAACAGAAACTAAGTTTCACCGTTAAATATAAACTTATGCTGTCATTTCCAACTATGTAAGAAATGTTTCTTCATAAATGGTTAATATTTTAAATTTCACGATCATCGTATATTGAATTATTATTTTGGTGTAAAACAATCGAATACACATTCACTATTACATCACATTATAAATTCAAAAATGAATTATACGGAAGACTAGTACGAAATGTTAAACATAATCGAGAAGATTGATCGTGTAAACGTACAAACTAAAAAGCTGTAACGCTAAAATCTAAAACATTAACGTTTATTACAATAATCTATCGTTATATAAATTTTATTAGTAAATTAAAGAGTCTAATATTAAATAATAGAAAAATGAATACGTCTAAGTAATGTGAAAATTATCAGACATAATTATTCTAGTCACATTGTTTATCGTTTTTATTACTACTGACTTTGTATCATATTTCAATCGTTATTATATACTATAATATATACATAATATGTTTTATAATCTCGTTATTTACTTTGTATCGTGGAACAGTGTTTCAATAGTATATAATCAAAAACTGAAATCCATTAAATATCATTGGACGGATTGACTAAATACCCCATTATATGCTAAAATATTTTGTGGAAGTTTGAAAATCATACGCTCACGAATGAGACGGAGCCAATAATTACAGATTTCCAGAAAACCAAAAATTGCGTACTTTATAATAAAAATTTACAGTTTGAATTCAATTTATTATCCTCGTTTTCTCTTTTTTTAAATTCCTCATTGAAAAAGTTAGTGTAATTATGCTAAAAATCAAAATTTTTTTAAGATTCATGCTTTCGAAAACAAAAAAGGGAAGAAAGAAAAAAGTGCTTTTAAACAAATGTTTCAGTGTATTTATTCGTATGTGTTTGGAAGGAATGTATATTTGCGGACTTTAAACAAAATTTTGTGACATATATATATATATACTTGAACAAATAATGTTGTTACCGGTTCATTTCATTCAATTCATACTGGTATGAAATCGGTAAATGTAAAATTTTAAACAATTCCAGCTCGAAAGTTTCTGAATAATTAAAGAAAATTAAAAAAAAAGTAATTTAGTTTCTAAAAATTAATAATAATACTGCGTATGATGTGAATGATACGTGCTAACGCAGAGTATCCATGGCCTAAATGTGAAAAATGATGCAACATTTTAAAAAAAAACTTTAAAAATAGTTTTTAAGTTATACGTATTTATGTAAGAGTGTGGTGTTTTCCTGGTTACATAAAACTTAGTGGCAGTATGTATATAATCTGTAAGTTATTGATGTGCTTCTACCAGCTACGATACATTACCAACTTGTTTGAAAGGGAAAGTATGATTGCTAAAATTAATTAGTGTTGACTTAGTGTCCTTATTAAAATGCGATAACGTACATATTAAAACTTCCCTTAAACAACAACAACACGAAATTCATATTAAAAATTTATGGTGTATATCACAGCAGGAATACGTCTCGGACACTATGATTATTTTAATTTCACATACGCATCTTGTACTTGAAGACGGCTGTAAAGACCATGAGGAAAATTATCTGTGCGCCGGAAAAATCAAATATTACCAATTAGAAAATCAATAATACACGTAACACATCAAGCTGAAGATTTAAGAAATTGGCTCAGTACGATTCATGAAATTTTCTTAAATCAAATGTCACCAGGTCCTTTAGAAAGACAAAAGAGCGTAAAGAAAAAAACCTTACGTGTAATGAATTTTATTCATCAGAAATTACATAAATACTTATAAAAATCAAATGTATCTTTTTTTTTCGATCTTTCTTTTTTGATTAAACGTTACAAAAGCGAACAAAATTTTTACACTTACATTTTTGAGTGGCAGAAATGAATACTTTTTAGACGTTAAAAACTAATAAACGCAGGCTATTATTAAAATTTATTTATTTAAAAGAGATAAAAATAGATCTTTTTTTAAAAAAAACAAAAACTACTCTAATCTTACTACGGTTTCAGAAACTGATATGGATAACGCGAAAAAGAGTAATTAAGCAATTTAATTTTTATATCAATTTGATAGTTTTCAAATATCGGTGATTCTAACAATCTCCCTGAATCATTAAACATCAACTATCAGAATTAGATATTTAGGGTCTTTCTATCAACCGACGATCGGTGGTGCAGTAATTGCAAAACAAGAGAACCATTCAAACAATAATTGTCCAGAAAAAGAAGAGGAGCAAACGGGAAGAGTTACTACTTACTGAAAATGGATCCGATATTAGTACCAGCTCCCGAAAAGGTAGTTTAACAACAGAAGGCGTCACCTACTCCGATATAAACGTATCTAATGATTCAGAGCAAACACCAACTGATCAGGGCGTATCCGGCGATCAAATTTTAACCGAATTAACTCAAGCCTCAATTTCTTCTGAAACTCTACCGAATCAAACCAATTCAATACCATCTAATCCCAAGGGATTCAAACGTAATCTATCGGATAATTCTTCGACTTCGACCTCAGGTGGCTAGAATAGTACTAAAGACCAACCGCAAAAAAAGAAGAAAGAAGAAAGTGACGAACTAAAGGAATTAAAAAACATTTTACTACCAGCGAAACAATGTATAGAAAATCACTAAAAAACTCTTAAAGAGGGAATATCTTTGGACAAAATAGTGGCATTAATACAGTACAACAATAAGTTTTCGTCTGCTCAAGAATTGTTTAATAAACTGAACATCCCGTTTAACTCTGTCGATACGGTATTTATGCAACCGAAATTGATCTATCCCGTTATTAATGATCACTCCACTAAAATAAAAATTACCAAATTAACCAACAAAATAAATGAAGAGATAGTTAACAATGACGGATAACTTCATGCTTAAATGGAACATCAACAACTGGCAAAATAATTTATCAGAACTACAACAATTAATTGTACTTAAACAACCAACTATAATCCGGTTACAAGAAACACACCTTCGACCTGTGCAGTCCCCGTTGCTAAAAAACTCCTAATCGTTCCGGTAGGACCATATTTGCTACGCACTGCTAACGGTCCATCACACTATTTTAACCTGCCGGAAGTATAACCATCATCGCGACAATCAAACTGAAGATATTCTCCTCGATGTGGACAACCTTCAAGCTTTTAAACATTTTGTAATTAAAACAAAAATTATTAATAATATTTAAGTGATTTTTAAATCGAGTAATAGCCATATAGGCATTAACTAGTCGTAAAATAATAATAAAAATAAAAATGTCGGGTTCGCAGACTTAGAAAGTATGTTTTTTGAAAACAGCATTTAAAATTTAAAACACCAATAAAAAAAGAATTTTTTTAGTAGCATAAAAAAAAGGTAACTTAATCAGCAAATTTTACGAATCTTCAAAACCTGCATTATTATTCATGCTTTGTTTTTTTTTTGGTTTTCGTAAAAGATCGTGTTTATTTTTTTATGTGTCGAAATATTACACTTTTTGCAGGAAAACTAATTTAGTAAAATTCTGTGAATTCCGCATTCGGTAAACGGGAATTTCTTGTAATCGAATGTATGTTTATCACACAACTACTAGTGGTTTATTTATTTCGCGATTTTTACTTAGTTTTAATAATGCAACAGCGGTTTATATATAGGCTCTGCAACACTGCAGCATTTCTAAAGGAAAATGAAAATTATTCTTACATTAATATTAAATTTTAACGAGATTCATTCGATATTTTTCAAATAAATAATTCACTTTAAACATATTTGACTTCAACTTTCCTCTCTCTGTTTGAACTACGTTTCTGTTGAGCCGTGTACTAACTTCTGAAAAACGCTCAGAATCTACCGAAATGTTTGCTAAGCAAATACCGCAAACAGCACGCATGGAACGAATGCGCCGAACGTTTTCCGATCGTTGTCGGCAAATTGCGAAATGAAAATATGCGCTACAGTCTTGCATATTATTTATTTAGTTTGTTCGAAAGATTTCAAGAACTCGATCAACTGTGGGATACAATTAATTTCGGTTCTTTGGAACAGAGATACTACAGTCTCATTTACGATAGTTAATATCACTTAAAAGCGACAGAAAAATATAATGTTTTTGTCGTCGGCTACTGCCACAAAATACAATTTAATGCAATTGTTACCTCTTGATAACGCTGTTCCGAACACTAATTTAATACGTATCGTTTTACTTAATATATTTAATTTTAGCTTCTGGGACATTGAATGGTAGAGTGTTTTTAGGATATGTTTGGAAATATCGCAACGCGTCATTACTTCATTATCCGCTTAATTTTGCGCTCACGAGTATTGGAAAAATCGTAGAATGATTTTATTTTTGTTTCGCTTATTAATCAAATTATCGTTTGCTAAATTTTTTGGCGATAAATATACTATGTTAATGTTGCAGTTCATCGCATCTTGTTACAATTTCGTCGATGTTACTATTTCCCAACAACTTAATGAAAGCGACAGAATGCCAAAACTAAAAGACAACAAACAGGTGAAGAAAAATCAGGCAATATTTTTGAAAATAATTGATTCGCATAAGATTCTGTAGCAAATTTGAACTAATTTTAAGCGCGATAAAAGTAATTCATCTGAAAACTGAATTTTTAATAAATTGATAAATTTAATCGCATCTTATGGCCCCTTTTAAGAAAAACATTTGGACAATAATTTTATATTTAAGGGAATGTCTAAGGTTATTCGAAACGAATGTCGGCATGTTTACCAGGACCACTAGAGTTTAATTGTGATCAAATATCACCAAAAACAGGAAATGTTATTGGCTAATGATAGAAGAGATGTTTAAACGATTTTAGGGAGTTTTTAGTATGGAAAATACAAATGCAGATAGATTATTTAAATGTATAGCTGACGAAATAAACTGCATATTAAGAAATAATACAAATAAATTAATAGCTCGAACACGTGATGGAGTTAATGTTACGAAAGGTAACAAGGTGTTCAGTGCGGAATACAGCAACTATATAAAATTGCTCATTTTATTCACTACAGTGTACATCAGTTAAACCTTACAATGAAACATATGTCATCATTTAAATCGGTAAGATCCTATTTTTTTTTCCCCAAATAACTAATGGTCACTTCGATTTTATTATTTTCCTTGCACTTCTGCAGCTCGTGTTTTAAAATTTCATCTTTTTCATAACAGATAAATATACGAGTAGAGTATATCGTCTAATGCTTCAAAAAACTTTGATTACACTACTAAAATACTGTATCTGTTATAGTTCAAATTTTCGTTATTTCTTCCAAGTTTAAACAGCGCCTCCTTCAAAGCAGTTTAACACTTTTTTTTTTGTAGAAATCAAAGAGTGTCAACTGTTAAGAGATCAGTTAAACCAACTGTAGATTTCTTTTCATTGAACGAAGAATATGAAATATAATAGAGAATCTTTTATCATCCTGTTCGTTAATTATAGAATATATTAAGTTGTAACAAATACAACTAAACGTTTTCGGGTATAACCCATCATCAGCTAAAAAAATAACTCAATATATGTGATCAGAAGCAAATTCTAAAGTATGAAATATATTTCTCTCCACTACCCACTTCAGCGAATGTTTACATTATTATTTTCAAATGAATAATTTTAAATATTCATTCTGGATTTCTACAATTTAGATACACTAAATAAATATTTTTAACGAATTTGCATAATTATAAATAATACATATGGGAAGTAATATGTAAGTACTATTTACTTCCTTAATAAAAAAATGTTCATTTTGTTTATTTCATCTACGCTTGTTTATCATTAAATTGATGCGCCTGACCCTAAACCTGCATAAAAATTCATTCTTGCCTAAAACTGTTTTTAAATTAAAAGTAAACATATAATATAATTGTAGGCAAATTAATCAATTAAAATAAACGTACAAATTTACAACTGACAATATAAAACATTTCAGTGAAATTAATCATTTATTTTTTTATCATCTTTGTTTTGTTATACCTCTTTTTAATTTTTTTTTATTTATTTTTCCCGTAAAAACTGTTTAATAATAAAGACAGATTAATAAACATTATCAGATGATCCTATTGCATTAAATAAAGCTAACTAACGATGATCTGTTTCTATATACGTCAGTGAACTATTTAATATTTAAGAATTCATTTTCAAGAACATTGCTGTGTTCGAATGAAGTTTCACGACTGTAAGTATTCAAAGGATAAGTAAGCGAAGCAACTGTAATTAAATTTTTTTAAAATATAATGAAACAAGAAACAAAATCACGCCTAAGTTCAATTATAATAATTTTTAACCGTATCAGTCGACATATTTTATAAATTAAAGAAAAATCTTTGCATTGAATTGATTAATTATCAACAATTTTTTAGTCAATTTCATACATGTTTATAGAAACAAATGGCGAACTTGTAATTTCATTTGCCTACCAAATTTCGCGGTTCAAATATATTATGCTTTTCTTCTGTAAAACAGATACTTAAAAAACGAAATTTTAGAAACAAACGCTATTTCCAAACAAAATAAAAATATTACATATTATCTAAAGTATATTCTAGACAGGACATTTATAACACTAAATACACTTCACAAACAATAAATAACATTTCTATAACTACATATATACAAAATAGAGAAAAAGGTAAAGTTTTTATAGCGCAAATTTAAAATTCTAATAATACTGATTAATTAATTTAATAGTAATTTTACGCAATACCTTTTCAGCGAAAAACTTCTTATTTTAATTGCAACACCCTCTGCTTTGTTATTATATACACATACATGACAAAATACTTTAAAATTCAATTCCTACAATATTCATTTTGCGTCTATAACACACGCATTATCAGATTAATTTAGGAAATTCCCGGGTTTTTATAACTTCAAAATATCTTCGTTGCCTGAACCAAACATTTATTTTATGATGTCCTATTTTTCGTTTGTTTCTAATTACTTAAATTTAAAATTTAATTATGCATTTCAGTATGCAGTAAAAATGTTTTAAGTTATAAATTTATATTGGAATTATTTCTTAATTTTTACGTTATTTTACTTAAATAAACGTTCGCTATTCGGGGTTTTAAATTAATTTGTATTACATAAATATAAATTTATCAAAAATATTTAATTTATTTATTAATATATCTAGTCGTTTATAGGTTAATAAATTTTAAATATTTTTTAATTACGAGAAACAATAAATACACTATTAAAAATTTATAATATCGACCGTCACTATTACTGCGGTCGCAATAGAAAATTTAAATTGTATGCACACTTTCAAGCCTAAAAAATTCAAATATTTATTTTTTTCTAAAATTGTTGTGGTTACGCTATGTCGGTGTATTTAATAATTTTCGGTTCTTAAATTTATAACATACATATGTACATATATATATAGAGAAAGATAGAAAGAAAGAATTAGATATATATATATATATATATATACATGTACATTTACTTAAATAAAAACCTATGGATGCAGTTGAAAAATTAAAAATAGCTCGAAGAAACCTTGTTTGCAATATGGGAATGAGTTATCATGAGTATGCTTTTGTTTCCTCAACCCTTATAGCTCTGTTTGGTATATTATTGTTATTCTAATAAATAATTTCAAAATCTATTTTAATAACTTTTCGATTCTATTTCTAATTATAAATAAAAAATAATGCTGTCTACTCACCACACAAATACTTTATAGATTCTTTCAGTTAAATAATGAAAATATTCCAAATCGCTCACTGTAACGGAGTATATATTTTTTTCGTTACAAATTCGAATAATTTCACATTTTACGCAAAAAATTTATGAATAAGGTTAATTTTTTTTTAAATTTATGACAGTTAAATTATCTGCAAAATTTTTTAAAATTGCCGATGATTTTATTAAGCTATTTTCATAAATATTTAAATTATTGATATGTTCATGGAACTGAAAAATGAAACAAATTTAGGTTTTTACGAAACGGACTTCAATATGTAGAATGACAATTTACATTAAAAATTTATTTTCGACTGTTGTTAAAAATTATAAAGGTTAATTCATCACTGTTTATATTTTCAAAGTGTTACTCAAAGTGAGAATTTTAAAAGAACTTCTTGATAAATGTAATAAATCATAAGATCAAACTTACCAGTCTATTAGGCAATAATTTGTTGTTGTAGACATTATTTTCTTTATATGCATGTTTGACGGTTAATTTTTTTTTTTTACGTTTGCTATTACCGGTGTTTCTGATTTTCCTTTACTTTTTAGCGAATAAACTTTCGTAATATTTTTAAAAAAATGATCTTCTGTCACACGACTATGATTTTTTTTTCTTTTTGCATTATCATAAATTTTCTTACAGATTTTTCTTAACATTTCTTTTACGCCTATAGAATTCCGTTTATTATCCGTTACATTTTCGTAATTTGTAATTTAACTTAATATCCAGTTTTTCCACGTCTATATTTGGAAAACTTAATATATGTATATGTTATAATAATTATTTTCTGACTGTTATCTACGTTACTCTCCTCTTTTAAAACTCATTCTTAGCTTGTCTTATTAATTAATTTACTGATTTTTAGCTTTTCCACCCAAATAATTAAAAATGTTTAATTTGTTACGCACGTTTTTTTTCTCATTTTTACATTTATTTTATAATTATATTTTTCGATTAATGTTATTTCATTTTCGTTTCATTGATGTCTCCTTTCTTTCGGTGCAATTCTCAGTTTCGGTTAATAAAATAATATCATCCGCAAATCTTATATCGTAAATTTACTTCCCATTTATTAAGAATAACAATAATGGTGGTTTCCTACCGACCTTTTATTTTTGCTTGTTTCATACGCTTTTAAATCTGTTCTTGTATACTTTAAAAATTACTCTAATGATGGAATGTAAATTTTTCTTTCAGTTACGTTGGAACTATGAAAAAATGGTTTTCTGGAAAAGTAAGTTTTTTAATTTGATACTTGTGTATAGGTTAAAGTTTTTACTTTTAAAATACACTTAAATAATGCACGAACATTAACTTATTTCTTTGAAAAAAATGAACTATTTTATTAAAGGGTAACTTCGAACACAGTTTATCGTTATTCGGTCGAAATTTTTAAAATTATAATTATTCATATGAGTGGTGGGAACCACATTTCCACCGTCCGTTGAGGCTAAGAATATAATTGTGCGCGTTGTGTAACGCTAGTTAGTAACTATAAATCTCGCTGTCTACGAAAAGGTTTAACATAACATTTCAATGTATTTTACTTGATCTTTTATAAATTATATTCATATTATTATTTTATATTCTATTCGTATAAATGCTGTATGTGTTAAAATGGTGATAAAAATTTATTGAAACAAATTATACAATAAAGTCCTGTAAGTATTTTACAGAATTAGTGTTGTTTAATTCGCTGTAAGTTAATTTATATGTTATAATATATCTTTCTTTTTTTTGTTTTCCTTCGGCTATATCCTCTCTTTGAGAGAACCACCGCCTTGACCTTTATTCAGCTTTTTATCGTTCTTGGTTTATCTCTAGTTGATATATTGATTGTTCCTATTACTTCTGTGATCTGATCTCAGTGCAGTATTCAAGTGAAGTATCATTTTATTTCTTTGTTGATGTATGACTTTCAGCATTTTGCGTTTTTCTTTAATTTCTGTTAGTTTTTATTTACACTCTTCTTTCTGTCATGACACACATTATATTGTGAGCCATGCTCACGAAAAAAAACTTGTAATCTTTGTTGCTACTTTCTTAAGTGCAGCCTTTCGTAAAGTGCAGCATTCCGTGTGAACGTTTTAATCGATTTTTTTCTAAGACCATATTTCTAAATGTCAGCAACCCCCCTTTTTTTTTCGTAAATGCTCTTTTGGCTACTTCGATTTTTACAGTACGTTTCGTCTTTATCTCCAATGTTCTGCAATAATGGTATTTTTCCTATTTAGTTCGGCTTTTATAATTGTTAGTTCGTTCAGTAAGTTAAATAGTAGAGCTGATGGTGCAGATTGTTGTTTCACGTCTTTAACAATTTTTACCTATTCCTGTAATTTATTTATTATGGCTACTTGTGCCCGTTACGTAATACCTGCGACATTATTTTATGGAGCTGATCAGTTATTACATCATCTAGTACTTGGAACGTGAGTTTCACCTTATCAAAACCTTTTCTATATCTACAAAGAAAACTAAAGTTTTGTCGTTTTTCCGGTTGAATAGATCTCGTACATATTGCTGAAAACGTTTTTGTACCGAAGTGTTTTTTATTATTTCTGATGGTATACTGTCTACAACTAAAATTTTAGAATGTCGGAGTCTGTTTGGTCTCCGATAGCAAGTTAAATATTTGTTATCTCTGTTTCGCTATATAGAGTATTTTTTCACCTTATTTTACCATTACTGCTTAACACTTCTAAGGTTTTGACTAATAGCCTAAAACAAACATTAAATTTTGAACAATCTCGAGAACAGGCTGGCTTTCGGAATGGACTCTCAACAATCGGTCACTTACATGTGATAAATCTACTTTTAAAGAAATGTAACGAATGTCAAATAGAACTAAATTTCCGCCTACGTTTTGGGCATAGTTTGCCCCCTTCCTCATTGTTCCGTTATTCTCTCGTGCCTTCTCCTTATTGTCCATTGCACCCTCCCAGCAATTAATGTATTTGTGATCCCGATCATATAATGTTCAGTTGTTCGTCGTTTTCAACTGAACAAGCTTCTTTCTATTCCTTCCTCTTACAAACCGGTATTCCCGCTCCGTACTGTGCTTCATTCATTCTCTCCCTTCCTTCTCTTTCGATTTTTCTAGTTCTTGATTCCTTTCTGTCGGCTATCTCTGATCGTGTAAGGATCTGAATCTCTCTTTCCCTTCTGGTTCTTGGGACAATGTCCATGTTGACAAACCCATTAAAAAAAATAAAAAAAAATAGAAATAAATTTAGCATTTATAGATTATAAAAAGGCGTTTGATTCGTTAGATCATAAATTTTTAGATAGAGCTTTGAAGAATCACGGAGTATCCGGGAACTATAGGGTCAGTGGCGTATATGCCGATACTATAATTAGCGTGTGCTATAATTTATCTAATCAAAATGATTAAACTGTTTAAGAGAAAGTATTAATAATAATAAAAAAAAACAACTAATTTATAACTTTTCATCGCCCTCGTTTTCCCTCTCTTGCTCTAAATTATTTTATTTTACCTTTGTTTTTCATAAGTTTATATATGTGCGGGTGCATTCATGTGTGATTTGTGAATTTGAGTGTCATATACAACAAAATGTTATGAAAATTAAATATAAATTAATATTTTACTTAAATCAATTTATAAAAACTAAAAAAACACAGTTTTCTAATATTTATGTAATATTTAATTTTAAATTAATGTCCTTGGAACTACTAAATCAAAAAAATCATTTTAATTCATTTAAGAATTTATTTTCATGATTACGCTAATTTACAATATCTCTCTGTACACTGCTATAAAAAAAAAAAAAAACATTTCACATTCAACCATAGTCAGGCAGAGAATGTTTAAAAATAAAGCCTATTTAGTTCCTTTTGCCTAAACAATAATCGTATCACATAACGATATTTAGGCTGACAAATGATCTCAAAACGTTTTTGAAGTAAATATAAAAGTAGTTCGTAAGCAGAATAACGGTATTAAAATTTGTTCAGCTGTAAAGAAGAATATAGCACTGTCATCTACTGGTACGATAGTAGATAGCACATAGATCGCGTTTTGAACACTAATCATTCTGCTTTCAAACAAAGCAACACACAGACGACACACCAGTTCACCTCAAAAGATGTACGTTGTATTTAAATTATGCGCGATCTATATTCAGCACATTTAGCCGCACTAGTTTCACACGTTCGACTGTTCTACCTGATAGTTCAAGCGGATAAATTTCGATACGTACAACATCAGGTTCGTTTATTGTAATAGTCAAAATTTTGCGCTATTATCTTTCAGCGCATCAAGAAGAATTTTTACTACGCGTACACTAACTTGTCAACTGGTTGCCTTTAATGTCAAAGTGAGGAGGCATATAAATACACGTTTTACTACTGGCATGAGTAGCAGTTGCCATTGTACGAGTTTAATCAATAAATGCCTATTGAAAGCGGTTATAGCGAAACTATTGAATGCTTTAGGGCGTGGTGTGCCGCACACTTAGATGCCGGATGCGCTACTGTTGTTCCATTTTTTGCTGCTGTGCCAATAATTCTAATCGCTGTAAAAATCGTAATTTTGAGCGGGTCAACTAATTGTAAGTTCATGTTTCGTCGTGACATTTCTTTTTTTTCTTCTCTTCCAGTTTTCCAATTCTTAGCATAGTTTTTACTGCGTTGTTACTTTACGATTTCGTAATTTTATAATCTTAATCGGTTTGTGTATTTTAGCCGGAGACTGTTTCTGTTTGTTTTGGCTTATATTATTGCCATTTCTCTCGTTGACCCATGTTATCTTGTTAGAACGTCTTAGCCTTATGTAATTTATCAGCAGTATTGATAATATCGGTGTTTACGCACACCATTGTTGCTGTTCCCCGGATTTACTACGGTGAGAGTTTACATCCCTAGCTGAAATGTTCAGTTTTAGGACGTTGAAGATTTGTCCACTTACTCGAAAGTAATGTTGCCAAACAACTTATTCATTAGGCTTACCTTTCCTACAATTGGGTTATGAATGAACTTTGGTAATCTGCATGTCTCTTTATTGTTTTGCGTTATTTATTATCACGTCGTGCTCGACTTACGATAACCCTCCGCCTAAACCACTAACGAAGAACCCCGCTTTTGCCCTTTCATCATTATCAAGTCTACCGAGGAAAAGCCATCACCGCACGACGATGTAGACAGCCAAAAGCTCCCTAGCTGATTGACTTTATTTCGTATATATCAACACAGCAGTCGCACCGTCCGATTAACAAGTGATTGCTATCTAGAGAAGTTTTTATTTTAATAAACCTATGCCCCGTATGATGTGAAGAATTCTGCGCAACGTAAAATATACGTACTAAAGTTATAACTAATATTTCTATGGTTATATTAGAGAAGACAAAAGAAAAAAAAATACATCTGGAAACTCGGTGGGTAATTTATTTACATTACATAAATAACCGTATAAAAAGTTCAAAATACCTCAAGTTAAAAAGGGTATAAATTAATTAAAACAGAAATGGAATTTATAAAAGTGGAAATAAAATTGAAATTTTCCGTTTTCAATATCAGTAACGATTGTAATAACTGGGGTATAGTGTGAAATAAAATTGGAAAATGGTAATCAATATGATTAGATCGTTGAAACAAAAAGTAAATACTTTAATAGTTTAAGTTATCGGGAAGTTGTGAATTTCAGTTTGTAAGAAAAAAGATAAAGTACAGTACAAATCCAAACTTATAACGTTTAGATTGAACTCTGTATGCAATGAACTGAAGTTCGTTTGTAGTAATCACCTCTGTACACAAGAAGCGCTATCTTAATAGTTCCACCTAAATTATTCACATAAAAATGTATTGCTATATTTAATTTTACAGGCATTTTAATGTAATATAATTTAACATAAAAATATTTGACAATATGATAATTTGATTTTCAAAAATAAAATAACACGCGTTAAACACACACACATACGTTATATTCCGGTTAGTTTTGAATAACTTGATGATCGAGATTAATTCGAAACTAGTTGATATTTATAGTCAAGGGCGTCGCCAGCCAATGAGCCGGAGGGGGCAAGATGAGTTGTCAGCCGCCAGGGGGAGGGGCAAAATGAAAGAAAGAGGATATGAGTTACAGGAAAAATAAAATTTATAAGTTGTAAAGGCTTAATATTTTATAAATAAGAATAAAATCTTAATTAAAACATAATTTTCGCGGGTTTTTGGCAAATTGTCCATGATTACGCGCCTATGAATACTCATCATTGGCCAGTTGATTAAAAAGTTTCAAGGCTCCAGGGAGGGGCAGCTGCCCCCTGGCGACGCCCATGTTTATAGTGATTTATGTTTAATTTTTATTATTTTAATTATATGATTAAAGTGTAACATGTATATATGTATATATATATATCACATATAAAGCACCGAATTAATTATAATAATATTTTAATAAATCGTTTTAATATTTGTGTAGATAAACAAGGAACAATTAAATAACGAATTACAATCGTACCTCACGCAAGCACAGATTCGCTGTCATAATGAATTTATACAAGCCTTGTTACTTAAAAGTACAGACGCACATTTCATGATACCTAATTCTTCACGAAGTCGCTCGAATTATTCTGCTAAAAAAAAGGTAAGATTTATACCACTCGTTGTACAAGTGTGTGTATATACATATATATATATATATATATATATATTAATTACAACATAATTCTTAGGCTACCCGCCATTAGAAAAAATGTCTTAATTTTATATAATGAAAGTTAAATGTAAGGATAGGATTTTTGTGGTTGTGTTATTTTTTTTGTGTTGATGCCAGTAAGAATTACGTTGTAAATTTTGATAATTTTATACAAAGTATAGAAAAGAAGGAGACAGAAAAGCCCCTTGCGAGGCCAAAATGACCGAGTTATATACATATATATATATATATATATATTGAGATGGACTCAATTTCTTCCCTCGATGATGAAATACACGATGATAAAAAAAAATTTTAATTTAAAAATAAGAAAAAAATCAAGATTTCGGGCGCCAGCGGCACTTTACGGTGTGTTCCTACCGGTAAGCTCAGCCGAACAGAGCTTTTAGTCTTTTAAAAGGGAAAAAAATAATGTCTCCGTTAAGGGGATGTCACGAGAGCCCACCCCGTGTCCAATAAGAAAGATTTCTGGTAGAAAATCGCTATATTTCCGTTAGGACAGAAAAATACAAATTGTTAAAAGAATGATTTCAGTGTTCGGATGAAAAATACACAAATGAAAATTAATAGATTACAAAAATTTAAGGAAAAGCGTGCGGTGGAGCGCGTACAATTTTCGGACGAATACACGACGAGTTGCCAGAGGCAATGCAGCCTCAACGACGTTCAGCCTTAGACTAAATTGGTGAAGATCGCTCGGTGCCTTCTCGCCTTTTGCTAACGACTAGTTTTACAAAAAAATATTTATCAAAAAACACCGCCGAAAAGATCTTTTTCGAAAGTTAATGAGCGGTGATTACCCTGCCAATATGTCTTTTCGGGTTTTTTGTCAAAAAACTTCTGCCGGCTCAACATAGCTCGGAACGCATTTCAAACGCCTATGCCGCCAGCAAATGCTCTATCTTCGCTTCTCGGCCACACGCAGCGAAACCAGTTCGCTATCCCGACGCAGCGGTCAGAACATCTGTACCGGGATCCCTAGATTTTTTAGCCGAGAAAGCGTCTTTGACAAACCATGCCGCGTTTGCCCGCTGCCGAGAACACCCAAGAAATTAATAATAGTTGCCAAAAATATTATTTTCTAGCTCGGACAGCGTTATCAAAGGCCGTAAGAAATTCCGAATCCGTCTCAATATATATATATATACAAAATTTCAAAATATAATTGTAGAATGAGAGAAAATCGAAAATTTGCAAGAGAATGGTCAAATACTGGGCAGCTAACGACGAAAACAGATTCTTATGTGTTTTGAATAAAACATATCATAAAATAAAATAATATAAAAATTTTTTAAAATAAATATATGAAGAAATGTTTTGTAAAGTTCATCTTCAGTTTAATACATACAAAACACACGCTTAAATTTAATTTATATTTTTTTAAATTTGAAGAGTTGTTAAACAATATTCCGCCATTATATTTTTCTTTATTTTATCGCCTTCTTTCGGTATATTTCAGCTTTTTGCCGTCTCGTGAACACTTTGCCAGCTTTCTTTTTATCTGAATGTACAGTCTTAATTTTAATTCACTTTTGGTATATTTCACTATAATACCTTCATTTATATTTTCTAAGATTCCTTTTTGTTTTTATTTATTTCTTTTTTTTTTTAATCGTTCTCCATCTGTTAAACTGAAGATGGGCTTTGTCTGAAAACGCGTCTTTTTATTTTTATAAACTGTATGATACTATATAAAGCGTATTGTTTAAATCGAAAAAAATCCAATTCGCAGTTTATCAAATATTAACAAAACAACTATGTATGTAAATTATTCTCAACTATTGCAGAAAAAAATATCTAGTACAAGGAGAGACTGAATTATTAAACTATTCTAAGGTAAATGAAAATTATCATAAATAGTGTGAAAATGAGTTCCGAAATAGTATAATACAGAAAAGAAAAAAAGCGAAATGTTGTTAACATTTAGGTGTGTTTATTCAACTCGTATACGATCCATTCATCACTAAAAATTTTAAATAAATTCTGAATAAAGCAATAACACGAGTGAATCGGAACACTTAAGCGCCTGTATTAATTTTTAACAAACAATATTAAGTACGAGTTTAACGGTGAAGGAATGAACCGGTATCATAACATCGAATTTAACTGAAAATCGTTAATGCCGCGAAAAAAAATTTAGTTTCTAGTTTAAACGCGAAAAGGGATAAGTAAAACCGGAACATGTTCAATTGTATCGTTACCCGATATGGACAAAAAAAAAAAAAATCATAATGACAATTAAATGTAGCATTTCAAGAATTCTCTCTAGCAACATTAAATAAATTTCCGAACGGTGAGAAAATGCGGTGATCAATACTAATATTCGGACACACATAAAATTCAATAACAAACGTGAAAAAAATGGCATTCGAGTACAACATTTTTGAACTAGTAACGACGAAATACGTTTGTAGTATCTATATTACCAAAGAGAAATAGCCAAAAAATTTTAAAAATATTTATTTTAACTTCATATAACTCAAAAAAATCGAAAACATTGTGATTTAAACAGGTAACAAAAATATCTTCGAAAAAGAAACATAGAAAAAAATCGTTTAAAATTTGTAAAAAAAAAAAAAATGAATACTTGCTAGGTAGTAAACATTTTTGTTCTATTACGGAAGACATTCTTCGCGTCATCGACTCAACCAATTTAGCGGTTGTAGCCGGTGAAATATGTTTCCATTCGCGTAATAGCACCTCGGTTAGTTCTTTTCTGTTAGAAGTTTTATTTTCACGTACCTTTCGATATCCAATATTTCCCAAAAATTTTCTGCAAGGTCCATATGTCTGGTGACTGCGGAGGAGTTTCACTCACTTTCGGCCAGCTGTAAAACAGCCAACTGCGACGCAGCCATGATTTATGTTTAGGGTCAGTTTTGATAAAAACCAAATCGCTTTTCGAGCCCTAAATTGACGACGCTTGCTTTTACACTTTTCTTTCAACGTACATTTCGGCATTCATGTTTCCATCGATAAATTCCAAATTCTCCTCCGCTCCTGAGGCTGCGAAACATCCCCAAACCATCACACTTCCGCCTCCTTGTTTAACTGTAGCGTTTAAATTACGTTTTTCCAATTCTTCTATCGATTTTCGCCACACACTTTCGAACGTCCGTCACTACCAAAAACATTAAATTTACCATCGTCCGTAAATTACACCGATTTCCAATAATTAAAATCGCACTCTATCGGTTTTCTTTAGCAAAATTTAACGTTTTCCTTCGATTACGTCCGTTTACGAAAATTTTTTGTCGTAACCGTTCTTCTTTTTAAAATATCGACGAATGGTTCGCGAGTGAATTTTCACCTGAAAGCGTCGGAGAAACTCCGAAACGAATTTCGTAAAAGCTTTTGCGTACAGCAGGTACGAGTCACCTGATGACATATGGTGCCAGATAAATGAGTCATCTTCGTGAAAGACAACGTTATGAGAAAAATTACCGAATTCATTTTTGTTACCTTTAAATTACGAGTTATTTTGCAATTTTAATTTTTATGGGATGACTGTGGTCATGTAAATTTTTTTTTATTGAGCGTTTCTTCTTGGTTATACCTGCTTCAAACGTATTTTCGTCGTTAGTTGTTCGAAAATCGTACTGAACACGTATTTTTTTCAAGGTTAATTATTGAACTTTACGCGGTTCCGAATATATTAATGTTGATCGCTGTAAATTTTAAAGAATTATAGTAAAGATGAAATAGGTCTTTATGAATTCCAGTGGATTATAAATGCGTGAAATAGGAATTAAAACTTGCAGAATAATTTTCTGTGAAATAATACGTAAAGTTTGCTTCTGCATTTGTTTTTTCAACTAAGAAAAATTCATTTCCGGCTAAAGATCGTTTCGTTTAAACTGAGGTCTAACGCACTGCTCAGCGTTAAAAATGTGTCCAACAGATTCGTGAAATCCAATCAATAGTGTTTCCTGATCCATGCCATTTGAGCCACATTTAAAATTTAATTTTGCCATAAATTTCATTTTCCTGTTTTCCGTTAAATTTTCTGAAGAATTATCAGAAATTAGTTTTTGTTCGGTTTTTTTTTTTTCTATAAAAATATGTCTAATGTGTAATATGAAATAACTTATTTCTGTCGAAATCCGTCACATTTCCCCCTTACTATACATGAAATTGTAAAAGTACGATTTCCGCTAATGCATATTTCATGGTTACTCTATTGCTATTAGTAAGAACATTTCTCGCGATGATGGTATAGGTTCATTTATTGTTTTGTTTAATTCATACGATTGAAGTTGAAATTAATTAAAATTAAAAGTAGGAGCTGATTTATGTACATGTGTCGTCGATGTTGAAAGATTAGCTCACGTAAAGAATTCAATTTTTCCCGAAATAATACGGAATGTAATGTTTCAAAATAAAACATATTTTTTCGTTGAAAACAATTTTAGTCAATTTGATTTAGTTTATTTTTACATCGTATCTTTATAGTTTCACATTTAGCTTAAAGCTTTGATAAATGTTAAAAATTTGGCAATTTTAGTTGACACTTTGAGTCCAATATGACAAAATGCTTGCCACAGCAGTTTTGAAGCAGTACACTGTGGCGAATATTCGACAACGGCTAGACTTTTTCCTATTGCCCGTGAACCAGATAAAATCTTTTTTATTATTATTATTATTATTATTATATTTAACCTACTCTTGCCGGGGAAGGGGGGCTTTACCCAGAAAAAATTATAATAGGAAGGAGTCAATTATATCTTCATACGATATCAAATGTTGTTAGGAGAAAGGAACAGATAATAGGAACAATCTGGTGGAGAGAGAAAAGATAAGATATAAAAGGCGTAATATGGAGTAAGAAGACCGAGAATCAATAAAATGGAATTCAGCAGAAAGAGTTAAACACTTAATAAACATACGATCAACATCGCAAACACGCTCTTCATTAGAGTGGACAATATGGAGAGGCAACCAACGAAAAACGAAAACGGGAGAAAGATAATAGACTATGGCTTAAAAAAAACGCAAACGAACAACGGAAACGATAACAGAACGATGAAGAGAAGGAAACAAATAGAACCATAGGTTAACAGGGAGACTAGGTTGAACAGGCAGATAAAACCGGATAAAGTCATGTTTTAATATAGTAACGGATGATTGTAAAACTTAAATCTCGATAAGAAATGTATTGAAGTGCCCCGTGCCGGTTTTGAAGATTGCTATCGACGAAAATAATCGATTTTTACGTCAGACTGAAAATGTTAATTTTAAATAAGATATGATGAAATCCGACAAAAACAGCACAGTGTATTTCGTTTCTATATATAAATAGGCAAAGACAAAACAATTCAGTACCTTTTTCTCCTCTGTTTATTAACCGATTTTCTTTTTCTTTTTTTGTTTAGTAGCTATTGACGATCTTTAATCTTATCAGTAGAAAAAATTTTGAAAACAATTATTTTCTTTTCTTATTTAAATGAAAAATTAATACAAAATATAAAAACAGAAATCGCTATAACCAGTAAAAAATCTGTTCTTATTCGAATGTTTTAATTTTTCTTAATAATCATCATTATTGGTTTTTTTACAGTGTACACTAAATCTTAAGGTGTCATTTAATATTAATTAAAGCAGAGTTTTTAAATTGTGATTTACTGTTATTTTATTGAATTTATTTTTTATTCAATTGTAATGGTACCGAAAACTATTGTTTTATATTGTAAGTAAATACAAAAGTGCCCTAGATATGTACAATGAACGAACGTATAAGAGTAGAAAAAAAACAAAAAAAAACAGAATTTTGGAAATATGCAAATTCATATATGTTATGTTTAATAATAATTATGGTCGAATTTTGACCCAGTGGGCGAACCACATTGGTTTCAATAACTATCTTAAAAACGAGCGTCAACGTAGTCCAGACCGTAAACAATTTAAAATAATTACGTTATTATTTAGGAGACTGAAGAACAGTTAAATGTAAATCCTGAAATATTCCAAGAAGAACTTTCCTATAAAGCCGTAAATTCGAGATTTCTTCCAGACGATATTACCATCTACGGGCATTTCGTATTATCAACTTGGGGTAATGAAGTAGATGATATTGACGACGAAGCGTGCAAATTAGTTGTAGCAGCGAGTAAAGTAAGTTCATACATACTCGTAATTACATTACCTAGTTAATAATGCAAGGTGAACAAGACCGAGGCTGCGTCGGATTCCGAAAAACAACTCGGCCTGTTCACGGCGTGTGTATTAATTTCGCTCTTTAGAGGTCTGTAAAATGTAGCGCTCCATTTTTCCATTTTTCAAGCTGCTCTGCTTGTAAAAAATTCCAAATAAAATATTAAAATTAAAAAACACGGCTTATTAATTAATAATCGTAATTTATGAAGTTGGTACGATATATTTAAAAAGTGAACAAAGAAAGCATTTAACTAGAAAAAAGTTGAGTTTATCGAACTATTTAGAAAAGTACTATTTTCGAAGTCCACCATTTTTCTGCTTGCGATCTCTTTATCGTCTTAAACTCGCATTACACATATCGTAAATATAATTTTGATCCTGCTTTTGTTTTTTGTTTAAAGAATATCGCAGAAACGTTTAAAAAGTTTTTAAGATGATACTGTGTTTTTATTTCTCACCTTCTTCTTCTTCTTCTTCTTCTTCTCAAGCAGTATTTATCATTATTTCAGCTATCGTTTCGTTAATTCCTTTTTGCCGTTCATCTTCGTAAAAGCATTTTCTCACCTCTTCATTAGCGCTTCATAGCCCGTTTAATAGTTTAACACACTGACTGAATCACTGACGTTTAATTTCCACTTACTATTTTTTCTTTTATGTAATTTTTTTTTTAATAATTTTCTTCGCAATTTCATCAATACTACGATTCTTTCTGTAATTTTAAAATTCAGAAAACGGCGAGTTTACTATTATTATTATTTTTCTTTTGTCTAAATACTCCGCTACCAATTCTTTATTATCTGTAGCTTAAGCTTTAATAGTAATAGGTGTTTCTAGTATAATCGTTTGCAATTTTCCAAAGGCTCTTGGTTCTACTGGCCGCCATGTAAAACTGACATCAGGGTAACTGTTACCGAAAACGAGTTCTTCATCTAGATGATTTGGAGAATCACATTGTCCATTACGAGAAATTATCATTTATTTTGAAAATGTTTCTATTTTAAATACTAACTCGGTTGAAGAATAACGTTTTGAATATTTCATAATCCATTCGCGAATTCTTTTGGTTTCTGCATATTACTGACAATGTTGATAAGCAGATATGTATAGAACAACATTACAGCCTTCACCGCTAGAATCGAACATAATTTAGGCTCTTCTAACATTCCACTGTAATTGAATATTGTTGCGCACATTCCTTTCATTATTTATAATCTTTAACGTCCGTTTCTTCACGAAAACCTAACATTTTTTTCGGGAGGGAACTTGTAATTTACTCTAGATTTGTCAGTCGTGTTATCAATAAAATATTCTTTCGTCGCAAAATTTTTAAATTTTCTTTGAATGCTTCTGCATCTTAAACATTTTCTCATAATTTATCATCGGCGGTATAAAGTTGTTGCATACCGTACGGTTTTTCCTATCTTCCTGGCCTGCCTGAGTTGACAATGAAATTCTTGTCTCGTTGCCTTTCAATTTTTTGCGAAATTTGCAAGGTTTTCCCATTGTAGCATCAAACCCCGAAGTGCAAACTTCCGTGATGTTGTCCAGGAAGTAAATAAACTGTCTGAACTCGCATTTGTGTACTAATTTACAGTTTCCGTTCTGCGCTGCGTCGCCGGTCTCCGACAATAATCCCATTAACTCCTACGCTTATTACTATCTTTTTCAAAGTTTCGCCGTTATTTGTATTTTATTCCTCTTCAAAACATCAATTTTTATTTCAGTAAAAACTAAATTTGCTACAGGGGACACAAGATACTAAATAATCCTTTTATACATTAAAAAGTCAATCTGAATACAAGTCTCTCTCAGAATGTTACAGACTTCTTCTGTCAATAAAACATGCTTGCAAGATATGGCAACGTTTAGCGAGCTACCAAAACAATTGCAAACTGCGGTATATTCAATTATTTTTTGCCACATAAATTCTTAGATAAATTCCATCAACGGTAGATTCTGAGGCGATCGGTCTTACAAAGTCTATGCCTTACAGCTAGGTATTTTGTTTTTTAATGAATATAGTTGTGAAAAAGTGACTCAATATTAAAATATCTATCGAATGTGCTTGCTTTTTTATATACAACAGCACTTTCTTAACTGGTAATCGGAGTTATGTTACATATAAATTATTAGTGTTTGCTATGTAATAAAGAATTTACGCAGAAATATCAATGGGCTTTTCTGATTGTCATGAAAATTTAACTTACCCATTCGAAATAGTGGTATAAGGTTAAACGTGTAATGTCTTCAAGTAATTTATCATCATGTTATTGTTAATAATATTTTTGTAAGAAACATTCCTGTATGTTTTAATTATAGAGATTTATGAAGAACATATTATCGGCTGTAATAAGTAGAAGAAATGGTTTTAAAGTCCATCGTGGAAAATTCATATACAATTATGGTATGCCAATGGCAAATCCTTGGTTAAGAAATACAGCCAATTATGACTGTCAAGCAGAGTAATTATTTTTGTATTATGCTTGTAAATTGTGATAAAAATAATTTGTGCGTACTTTTTAAAAGGAAAGAATAAATTCACTTTACCGCGAACGCACAGATCCTTAGCAAATATTGATAACTACACACGTAACTAACATCTTTCGGAGTTAGGATTAAATTGTGTTATTGGAAATATGTTCGACTGTGCCGAACACGGATATTCTTCTGAGGATATAATTGTGACTAGAATTAGCTAAGCCTAGCAAAAAGATTTTAGAAAAAAATATGCTATTGCATCTGGCTCTTGTTTAGTTAACGATGGTTTTATTTTGTAATCGAAAAACCACCTCAAACGTAACTGTAAATTATTTAGAGTTTTTTAGAAGCAGCACAAGTAACTGCAGTTTGAAATATAAATATATGGCCACCATATTAACTAGTTTATACGTCGTAAAAATTATATGTTAAATACTTCACAGAAAGTTTAAGATCATTGTCCGTCTCCGCAAAAAGACTTGTCGAACATATTACGAGATAGTTGCGACAATATTTCATTAGATCCGCTTTAAAAATCAGTAATAGAATTATCCAGAAATATAAAAAAAATAATAAAACTAAAGTATTTTTAATTTTTTACGAAAAGACTGTTTAAGTATGCTAATGGGAGGAGAAAGGTTACATTCTAATGTACTCTGATACTTTTAAATTTCTGATATACAACGATATTACAACGTGAAATATTCCTACTGAGAATTAAACCTCAAGCAATGTTTGCTTTTTTATTTACTTTTGATTAGTTTTGAATTTACTTAGTTGTTCTGTGTTTTTGTTTCATTGAAAAACGTTTATTTTAGTTATTCCACAAAAGTATACAAGACCGAGGAAGGGTTTCACGTTAAAACGATTGATCACAAAAAATTTGAACAAGATATAATATTCCAACTTTCCGCCACATCTCCCGAAAATCACGTAACACGGAAATCACCAATCAGTATTGACGATTTAATAGATACGTTAAAAGTAAAGTAACTTTCTTTAATTTTCTTGTATTTTATTTGTATATTATTTAATATCAGATTTCTTAAGCTTTACAATGATTTTTTTTTTCGTTTATTTTTTTTTTTTTTTTTTGTATTACTATTTACATTATGATCCAGTTAAATATTTAGATGTATAAAAACTTCTTGTACAATATTTGTTATAACTAAAAACGTATTTTCTTTTTAGATTCATAAGCATATTATTGCCTCTAGTACAATGTATTCTTTATTTATGGAGAAACTACTTATGTCGCGATACCATCCATCTCAAGATGAGCTGGAAGCTGAAAAAGATATACGCGAAAATCGATTTATATGTTAAACAATCACATGTATTTTGCTCTGCTATTTTATTTAATTTTAAAATATAACTAATTCGTATGCTACTATCGCTAATTTACGAAATGTACTTTTAATAAACTTTGTTTCCTACATTCTCGCATTTTTATAATAAAATTTTAAAATTTGTTTTGTTTTATTTTTTACAATTCGTGTTTGATTAGAATTCAGATTTTTCTGTTAATAAGTCTCGTAAAACTGTTTATCACTAGCGTTTAAAGAACGAGGTCCCGCTGTGCTGAAGTATAGCCATTTGATTTTTATGTAGACTTTGTCAGAAAATTGTACAAATAAAAATGAAAACAACAAAATAAATGATCGATTAAAATCCCGAAACTTTTTGAAATGCATGTCCGAAAAGTATTCAATTTTTTCTTCTTTGTGATGTCATTTCTGGCCTCGATGTTTTATCGATGCTCTCATTAGTTCATCTATTACTTATTTACCATTCTATTACTGGTCCTTGTTTTTCTTCTTCAATGTTCTTTTCTGCATTAATCCTTCCTTGGATAATTTATTTTAACAGTTCGTATCCCCTAAACTTATATCAAATGCGTTCTTTAATGTTTTCTTTCTTTTTTATTATATATGTATTTAGTATTTTTTTTTTGTCCATGTCAGCTTTCTTATGCACTTACTCATTTCTTATCTTCTGTATCCAAAATACTTTTATGTTTACAGTGCAGCCATATTTCACACGATTAAAAACATTTTACTGTCGTCTTTGCGTATATATCGCTGTTTCCACTCTGTATAATGAGATCATCGAATATATACATACCACATCGTATCCGTCTAATATTCAATTTCAATGGGCCATTTATGAGAAATTTTCTCATATTTTAAAAAATTGCTTTTGTCTGATGTTCATGGGTTAATAGAATCCCCGTTATCCGAAATAAAAGGGGACGACCGTTTCGGATAATCGATTTTTTCGGTTAACCCATGAACATCAAAAAATAGCCTACTAAAATAGGTGTACATACATAAGGGAAATGGATTACAAACTATTTCTGTAGGTTACAGTTATGCTTTTTTTATTTTAAAATGATATTTAAAACATTATTATACATGTACGTAGTACTTATGTACAATACACATAATGTACTGTATTTATGAAAAAAACTCCATAATTTTTTTTGCTTTTTGCATCCCTTACAATGTTATTAGCAGGGGCGGCTCGTCCTAGGGAGCTCAAGGGCGCGAGTCTCCCTGTATGAGTTTTCAAAAAATACATATTATTTAATTACTTCAAGAAAAAAAATCAGTGTTATAGAGTAGAATTTTTATTTTTAAAATAATTTTTTTTGCAAGAGTATATTTTAAAAATAATTGCAAAACCCATATTTTGCGCGATTTGTTAAACGAACAGTTCAAACATCTGCTAACAGTTATCGGGTTCATGCTTACTGCGCTGGAACTGTACGATCTACTCGTAGTGTAATATACCGTCAAGGTCGTTAACAGCTGATCTTTTGGTCACATGATATTAGTAACCAATAATATAGTACGTGGGCTCAGAATATTTGAGCCTCCAAACCGCATATAAATTACACGCGAAAAACAAATAAAGCCGAAGTTTCCCGAGCGTAACTTAAAGGCGTCTGTGGGCTCTCGATAAATGAGCCCTCGTCAATTTTACACGTGATTATAGCCGGTTTTAACAATACATCTGTGTCGCGCGTCGCATCGTCCGTTTACCCAGTGAAGCACGCTGTTTTAATTTGCTGTTTTTTTGTTCTACTTTTATCCTTGCTTCTTACCTTTAAATAATACATTTTGCGATATAGGTTTTGTTACTTTTGAATGCAAGCACTGCTTTTTGTCGACACTTGTTTTACGGTGATTTTTCAAACGTTCAATATTTTAGAAACTGAATTAGATAAATTAATTGGAGACTAACCTTTTTAGCTTATTGCTCGAACTTACGATGGAGCAAATGTAATGAGCGGTTCTACAAATGGCGTACAGGCGAAGATAAAACAAAAATATAAATACTGTCATTTTATTCATAGTTATGCGCACCAGTTGAATTTAATTACGCAAAAAGCAACAAGCCAGGATTCTAAAATTAAAATCTTTTTTTCAAATTTGTCCGCCATAGCAAGCTTTTTTTTAAATTCTGCTCATAGATGTGATGTACTGCAAGAAATTGTAAATCGGAAATTACCTAGAACAGTCACTACACGTTGGAACTATAATATGCGTACAGTGAATATTGTTTTCGAAAATCGAGAAAAATTAATAGAATATTTCGAAGAATTAGAAGAAAAATGTAATAAAAATATTACATGCAAGGAAGCGTATAGTTTACAAAGAACCTTATAAGACCCGGATTTTATATTTTGGCTTACCTTATTCCATAAAATTATGCCAATGTAATTTTTTTTTGTGGGGGGGGGGGGGACGTCAACAGTGAAACTTACCCAACGCAAAGGATTGTACATTATATAAGGAAAAGATTAGAAAATATTATTTAATAAATTTCAATCTAAATGCAAAATGCATTCACATCTTTTTTTAATTAAATCAGAACTTGAATGCATTAAACCAGTTTTATTTAGTTTAAAATGTGGACAAAAAAGCAAGGTAAGTTTATGTCATTACACTTTTTAAATTATTGTAATTTTACATCAGAGCCCCCCAGATTTACTTGTCACGAGCCGCCACTGGTTATTAGAATATTCTTGCAAGAGCAATTTAAAAATGAAATACGCAAGCTTCCTGAAAACCTCTTTTAAATGTATCTATAAGACGCCTTAAAGACGTTTTACTTTGTAACATCCGGTCTTTAAAAGATGTCCTTATACCGTCCGGAGACGTCTACTTTTAGTCATAAAAAGATGGCTTAAAGAGGTCGCACTTTGTGGCCTTTAAAAGACGCTTGCTTAGTCAAAAATGAAGTTTTTATGCTGTCTGGGATAAGATAATAATCATATTAATAGATAATCCCTTTGTTGGTGCACATATCATCGCCGTTTAATTCTCGTGTTGTTACTGAATCAGTAACTTTCAACAAGCAATCATGATTTTCAGAACCATACAGTGATGAATCAGTATTTTTAATCAATTTTATGGAAAATTGCAATACCACCAGCCTCCGTCTTCTACATTTATTAACACTTTAAAATTTGAGATATCTACAGAGGGTAAAAAAAGTATTCGATCACTATCAAAAAAGGCTATAGAACTGAAGCAGAAAGAAGAGTGATGGAAAAAGGTGATATGTTACAAAAAGAATAATCAAACATGTGTAATTACACTACACGTTAACCGTAGCAGAGAAAAAACGTCGCAATGACAAAAAATAAGGGAAAACCCGGTAAAAAAAAGCATTCGATCGACGATTACTCATGAACAGATGATTAATTCATATGAGATAAGACAAAAAAAAATGCATTACAATAGACGTAAGCTATTCAATTAAGTGCAGTAGTTTGTACACATCACTGCGATGTTAACAAAAGTGATAAAGTAGTGTTAATCGCAGGCAATGCCATCAAAAAAGGCCGATACCTGAAGCAGTGCGTACGCGAATAATAATTTTACGAAAAACCGGGTTAAGTTACCACGAAATCATGAAAAATGTAAATTATTCTTCCGGGGAGTGTGGGACGTGATTTAGCGATACAAAAATACGAAAAAAACTCGAAAATGAAGCGCGAACTGGAAGACCAAAGAAACTAATGTGCCGAGAGCGACGCGAGATTATCCGTCGATCGATGAAAAACCCATTTACAAGCGCGACCCAGCTAGCCGCTAACCTTCAATCAAGGTCGGGCAAAATTGTCCATCCGCAAACTGTCAGAAATGTTCTCCATTCTACCAAAATGAACGATAGAGCACCACGTAAAAAACGCTTCATTTCGGAAGTAAATCGAAAGAAACGGTTAGCATTTGCAAAGGAATACGTGAACAAACCTGCAACTTTCTGGAATTCCGTTATATTTTCCGATGAAACCAAATTTAACTTGTTCAGATCGGATGGACAAAAATATGTATGTTGCAAACCTAGAACCGAGCTACACGCCAAAATCTCGAGGCCTACAATAAAACATGGAGGCCGGAACCGGATGGTTCAGGGGTGTACGGCAGCTAATGAGGTCAGAAATCTGGTCTTTATTGAAGGACGAATGAAAGCAACTCGTTACATCAACATATTGCGCGGCAATCTAAAAAACAGCGCTGGCAAATTGGATCTGGCGGAGTCATTTATCTTTCAGCAAGACAATGATCTAAAACATACCACCATGTCTACACGCGAATGACTTCTGTATAATGCCCCACGTAGGTTAATGACACCTCCTTAGTCTACTAATATGAACGTCATCGAAAATATGTGGAGTTATCTTGATGCCCAAGTCTGTAAATGCAAGATTTCTGGTGCTAAGGATTTAGATCAAGCTTTACAAGCTGCATGGGCGGAAATTTCCCCCGAGACAACACGTCACTTCGTGGAATCCATGCCCCGACACCTGCAAACCGTCATTGATGCCAACGGAATGCACACAAAATACTAGCATCGTCTTTTCGTTTGTGGTAAACGTTTTTTTTATTGTAGTCATTTGTGTTCAAATACTTTTTTGGTGTCATTTTTTTAAATTTTTTTTAAGCAACATGATCTGTAGACTTCATTTCCGTTTCTGTTGCTTTTTTCGTTTTTTATTTCCAAGAAAAGTCCGTTTAAAACAGCTGAAACACCACGGCGTATTCGTTTATTATAAAAAGATAATGAACCCGTTAGAATGTTTTTACAATATGTTCTTTAATGCTACAATTAGAATTAATCATTTCAAAACCAATTGAGAAAACATTGTTTATAATCGGTTACTTTACTTGAAATTAATCGTTCACACTTGCTTTTTCATTATTTTAAATTACGTAATAAATCATATTTTACATATTTGGTTTTATTCAGGAATATCCCAAAATACTTTTCTCAGTAAACATATAAAAAAAAAATCTGTTCCCCCAGAAACAGATTCCTGAATTCATTACTGATTCGAGTGAACGAGTATTAGAAAAGGAAAACAAACAACATGAAAATTCCCCAAGAAAAAAAAAACAGCCATCTATTCTATAGAGAAATTCCCCGTTTTTCGTTCGGGAGATTCATACTAATAAAAAACAGAAATACAAAACGGGTGACCATTCTCGGCATTGTCTTTATGCGGATAGTTAACGATTTTAATTTTACAGATATAATTGGTTGGATTTTTATTTCCATCTCTCTCGCTATACGGGCATTAGAAAATAAAAATAGTTTTACACATTTCCCTCTTTCACCCTACGTTCAGTGAATGGGAATTGGGAAAGACAAATAAATTAACAGATTTTGTTAGCTCGACAAGTTCACTCTGCATCTTAAAATTCGCAGGATCCCATAAAAAGTTTCATTTCAATAAAAACGTAATCGAGAAGCATGTAATGTCAATCAACTTACTATAATAACCTGACAAATATCTTTTTTTAAATTAGTAGGTAATTTTTTAAAAAACCTCATCTTCATACCTTTTCTCTAATTGCTGCTTTCTTGTTCAGATTTACTTACCTAGATTTATATATTTGTTTAGATGTAAAATATTTATGTTCACGATTTTCGATCGTTTAAAACCTTATTTATGGTAACTGTTTTAAATATCTAACCTCGTAAAAAATCTGGCATCTTAATTTGTGTTTACCAAAGAATTTTACTTATTAACTTATTCTCCGTATTAAGGATTAGCCGTTTTAATTTATTGTCCGTTGGTTATATATAAATGTATTATGTAGTTTATCGTATAAACTTACATTCAAGTTATAAGCCTATATCTTTTCCATTATTAAGTCGACGCTTGAAGCAGATACCGAGTAAAAAAATGTATTGTTTTATTCTTTTAGAAAAAACGAATCTAAAATATTACCAATGTTATTTACCATTGAAATGTAAACTTGAAAATTTTTCATTTTTATCCAATTGACAGTTAGCTTGTACTGTTTTTACTATTTCTCGCTGTTGATAATCAAATTCATGATTATGAGACCTTTTTATTTATTCATTTCCGTATTTCCAAATGCCAAAAATGGCACGAAGTTTGTGATTTAAAATTTGTGGATTGCGTAATTTATTGTAATGTTTGCTATGAAAGCATCGGTTGTACTAAAAAATCGTAATTAGCCGTACTATGTGTAAATTTTAACATTTATTAATAAAACAATTTTTTTTTTTTTTTTTGAAATTATTTTTATTGCAAAAATAGGTACATTGGAAAAAGCAATAGAAACCAATCGATTTATAAATATTTGATTACAACGAAACTTACAATACTAAAAAATGGTTTAATCAATTTAAAATTTACTTTTTCAGCTTCTCATATGATTTTTGGTTTTAAAAATAAATAAGAAAAAGGAGAAACAATGCCTATTAACGTTTTGTTTTTTAACATAAAAAAACCCGACTGGAGTTTCTAAAAAATGCAAAATATATATTAGATGGAGGTCCACATTGCGCAAAATGAAATTAATCCTAAGCACATTTCCAATTTTGTATAGCATTATACTTCCAGTGGATGTAGAACGATCGTTTTTAATATAAACAAATATTTTTAATTTAAAAAAAGTTTTAATAGTAACTTAGAAATGCATTTAATTCAAAGCTATTTAAGTAAAAATACTTGACATATGAATTATTTCGAAACATTTATTCAAAGTGTATTGCACATTTTTAATTTTTACAAAGTTTTCATTTCATATTGCACGTGTTTTCACACGTTTCAAAGCGTTTTACTGCACTAAAATCTTAACTCCAATAATGACTAAAAATATTTTCGGCTTTTCGCTCGGTTTGTCATTTACCGCTTCTTTTATCGGCGCATTTTACTACTTCTATGTGTAATTTTTATATAAGACCGTGTTTACTGTTTCGTCAGCTTATTTATGATGGACGATGCAATCCATTCGAAACGTCAAAATAAACATTATTTTAACAGCGTCTCTGAAAATTACTTAATATGAAGAAAAAAAACTTCAAAATAAAGAATAAACCTCTTAAGATTTTCTGAGTATAGCCTTTTTTCAGAATTCAATTATTATTAGGAAATTTAATTTCTATAAATTAATATGCTCATGCACACTTCTCCCAAATAAAATCAAATGCGATAAAAATAATTTTAAGCCGCTAATTCGTAAATCTTAAATTTATTCGCCCCTAACAAAAAAAAAAAAATATCACCGAATATACTAGAAATAAAACTAAAACTTGTTCTATTAAGAATGAAACATCGGTTCAGAAGTTATATAGATTGATAATACAAATAAGCTAACTTTTAGTGAGAAAAATTGTCTACTTCACGAGGTGCATTTTCTGTGTGCGAATGTTCCGTAAAATGGTCCGCTGAGTTATAATAGTGCCAAAATTTATTAGTGTTCAAACAAGTTTATTAACAGGAATGAAGTCTTAATGAAGCTTCCACATGAAGTGTACCTGAATTTCTTTCGCAAACTATTTACGTTTCAGTTCGTTATATGAGATATAGTCCACAAACATTATTTTAAATATTTTACTATGTCCTATTCTGCCAGATTACTGTATTTTTATAGACGGTAGGAGTGCATTCACCTCCGCTTTTCTCCATAATAAACATCAACAAAAATACTCCACATTTGATAATAAAAATTGCAAAATATATTTGCTACATTCCAGACTATCACCTAGCAGCAGACCATTACATAACCATTACTCTATAATCCGCATTGATTTAAAATTCAAAACTTGCAAAATTCATTTCAAAACGAACAAATAGTACCGCTGAGATCAAGAAGACCAAAAAAAAATTAACGAAACTTTTTAAGATTTAAACAGATTCTAATTACGAAATCGTGTGAAATTTTCAACTTTAAAAATCTCTTGATTTATATAGTAAAAGCCCTGTAGAAATTACATTTACTCTTCGCTAAAAAATTGCGGTAAATAAACAAGATACTTTTTCCCCAACATACAATTACATTAAAGTAAACTTCCTTATTGCCGGCATTAGTTATACTTGTAAATACCGAGGGCCAACGCAAAAACATACTTCATTAATATGAAGTGTACAGAGGCGTACACCGATCGAAGAGGAAAAAACCCATATATTAAATAAAATTTAATTTCAATCTACACAAATACACTGAGTAAGGAACAGATTGATCACTTATAATGCGATTCTGAATAATGTACACACGATTTTAAAACATTTTGATTTATTTTTAGAAATTCCGTTGGTTCTTATGTGAAAAATGAGACAATGGCTTTTGATTAATAAAGTATGAATAATAAATGCTCTTGAATGTAATCTATCGGAATATAAAATAAATTGCTGGCTGACAATACAGCCAAATTGATTATTGTCCGAGAAATTTCGGTAACACTTGCAAATTTATGCTATTATAAGCAGCAATGGTTTTTAATGCCTTTTGCCTTGCTCTATACTCCCGAACACGTTGAGCGCCGCTTTTGGGCCTCCGTTTAACAGTTAAAGAAGCTTGGATACACATTCGCTCACGACAGGTTCTCGATTGTATATCTGAAGTTGTCGGCACGATTACCACTAATTTCATATCAAATACAATACACAAATATAATAGACACAACGTAATATTAAAAAATGTATGCGAGCATGTTAGTACGAAAAACTATAATATTCTAATTATCGCTGAGAAATGAACAAAGAAGTAAACGTTTTTATCACGAGTCATTTCACCGTACTATACAATATGTACAAAATACTATTATTCAATCAGGAATAAAAATGATCAGTAATTAATAACGTAGAAAACGATAGTTTATGAAACGAATCTACTCGACAGACAAAAATAAATTTTCCTAACAAGCATGATGAAAATCTCATTTCGCCAATTGTAAGCGTCTGATATTATACGCATTCGCCACACAAGTTGCTCACAACGAACACTGCACTACCTGGGCCCCTTCTTATTCTGCTCGAACTTATAGCATAGAATAAAACTGTATCGTTTCATTGACCGATGTTGTTCCGACCTTTAGTCATCGTTGACAACAAAGAATGACAAATTTACAACATACAAAAGCAGTTGGAGATTCAATTGTCGTGTTTCCCAGTTATTCAATTATTTAATTAATCATATCATTATCATTGAACCAGTCAGTCAGCAGGTTTGACTACATATGTTGCTAAACGGATTTGTTTTAAAAATGTTCAAGTAAAGAATCACTATAACTAGAGTTTCGGGGAAATATTATGATAAAAAGAGAAAGAAGTAGATGAAAATTTAAATAGGTATTAACGTACGAGGGAAGCCGTAGGTAATAGCTAGTAGTATAAAATAAACGATAAAAGAGTAAATGATTTCTAATTTTAGCAGTTTTAAAGGTGAATGTTACTTAATAATTATGGAAGAAAAATCAGATTACCTGTTGGTACTTAATTCATTTACGAATAATGCGTCGAAATATGAAACTGTCGGTATAACGTGAATAATTTAATTTAAAATTTAGCAGCAACAGCTCTACTTGCATATATTATCAGGCTTTATACTCCACCATAGTCAACTTACCACACAAGTAAAATAATAGAAATTATTTTCGCCCAAAATAATCGTTGTCATCTAATTATTATTGGTTTTCTTGTTTAATCGAAAATCGACGTTCGTTAAGTGCATTAAATAAATAAGCTTCTTTTATTTATGGTAATGTAAATGCTTTTATTCGAATTAAGATTACAGACTGCTTCATTATTAACTACTAAAACGTTTGATATTTAAATTTAATTTTTCAGTTAAAAAGTTATTTTTAAATCACAACTAAAAAAGAGAAAAGAAAACAAAAAAAAACTTAATATTAAAAAAATTAATTATTTTGGTTTTAGAACCGTACATTGATTATATAAACTCTAATATTAATAGAAAGCAATGATTTAGATATCTTTGCAACTATAACATTCTGGATTACACTTCAGCTTTTCAACACCAAACTGATGACGCAGTTTTATAAAACAAAAGTACCGTGAAATACATCATACCTAAATACATTCTAACAAACAAACTACAAAGAAATATTATAATTAAGTGAGGCTATCGTTATTACATAACGTAACCTTACACTTCAAACAATGTATAGATCATATGTTTCTTTACATACATACATATATATATATACATATAAATAAATAAATATTTGTACATATACATAGAAAAAAATATATATTTTTTAAAAAAAAGTTAATATTATACCTACATTTACTTTAATTCCATCTTGAGTTGATCACACAAAACAAAAAAAGTTCTGAAATTTTTAAATATACATTCTTAAACTTGCCTTGGTCATATTTCACTCCAGCTTCACACTGAAATTTTAAATTAACTGTACACAATCTAGAAGCTTACACCTATCTAATTTCTGCCACTTCTACAATTAATGTTTGACTAAAATTACTTTTACAACTAATCTGCAACTCAAAATTATACATACATATACACATGAAAAAAATTTTCCTTTTCTATTTTAGTAAACACGGATCACAGTACACTCAAAACTCGAAATATTTTAGAACTAACTTCCGTCACCCTTAAACATTACCGTATTTATAACTATACTAACGCCGTGCATATTAATCCGTGCACAATAAACGTACGATAAACTAAGCAATTAATACGATCCACCACGCGTACATTAGAACACAAAAGGAATAGGTTTAATAAAGAGCCAGTACAGTAAAAACTGTCCTATGATCTCTATATTAATGAACCTTAATTCCTCATTAAAAGCCATCTACTACAAAGCGTTAATTTCATCTAAAACCAAAAAATGAAGCATGCTGAGTTATACACACAGAGTAAAACTAAGGCCGAGTTTTCAAAACGAAACAATTCTGCCAACTCTACCTGTAGTTTTACCGAATTCAATAGTAAAAGAACACTCTTCATGTAGAGAAATTTTCATCAGTCAAGTAAAAATTTACGATTTCTTTTTTGCCGATATATCACTGATGTAAATGAATATAATCGTGAAATTTTTTGTTTAATAAAACATTAGATCACAAAAAGCGTTCTTTTAACAGCTATAATTTATGTCTTAAGTAAGGTTTTTCACCTTACCTTGGTTATCACGAACAGTTCCCATGCTATCTTGCGAATACATATCTTCGGGACGGTCACCCATTGGTGGCCATTCGTAACCTAAAAAATATTGTATTGATTAAAAATTCTAGTAGACATGTAATATTTTAAGTAAATTCATTTATGTATTTCTATACCTATTCATTTTCAGTGAGTTAGATTTAGATATATAACAAAAAATTCGAATTACTCCTGGTGAAATTATTCATTACATTTTGTTTTTTTAAATAACTTTAATTTAATTTTTTCATTAAAGTTGATTTTATTTTATATATATATGCGAATTGGAATATATTTCCATATAAAACGAAACAATTACGTAATCTAGCATAACTTTTTGAAAAAAAAAAAAAAAATAACATTAACAGTAAAAGGACAATTGCATTGCAAATGGACTTATTAACTTCAAGCTATTTTATATAATTTACGTTTAATTTTTTCTTATTTAAGAATTTAATCATATTTATTAAAACAGTATCTTTAATACAAAAATTAACATGTCACAGTTAAATGTTATTTTAAAAATAAAAGAATTTATTTTTATAACAGCGGACAACTAACAGCTAAATTAATTTAAATTTTCATAAAACTGATGATGGAGATAGACAAAAACAAAAAAAAAATTCTAGGCGGGCGTACGACTTTTTTTTTTACATTTTAATATAGTTTTAAAGAAAATACAAATGGTATTTATAAATGAATCAAAGCTAATAAAATAATATAATGAATGAGAAGTTAATTTCTAAAAATTTTAACTTAACCTCTCAAGCGCAGCGAGCTATAAACGAAAGTATATTCCACGGTGAAGCGATCTTCTAACTCGTCGATATATACATTACACGCAGTGTACGAAAAATTATACGTCGTATAAGCATTATGTTAAAGAAAAAATCGAACATTATACTTTGTATGAAATTAGTTGACACATTTTTATCATCTTCACTGATTTTAATAAAATAAAAATAAGTAAATAAATACAGTAAAAAATAATGTCTATTCAACACAAAGAAATACATAAAAATGTTAAATGAAATGAAAAGGTTAATGTTTACTTCTTTGTGCGATACTTTTAAAAACAAGAAGTTGGACGAAAAATTATATTTCAATTTGTGTACCAATAACGTGATGCCTTCCGAATTGCTTGCTCATGTCATACGGCACGTTTTGATGGCTTTACTTTAGTTGCTAGAGGAATTAATTCAAGAAACGAGGAGTCAAAAATGAATGGTTACTAAGTTACAGCGATTTTACGAATTTTTAAAAAATTACTGACTGCATTAAAAAAAAATACTTAATTCTGAACAATCAATTATTTATTTAAACGCTAATTAGCTATTTATTACATTGCACAAAAATACATGCCCAGAATTATCATAGTCCCAGAAATGAAACTATTTAAATATCAATGATAAATTTATTTTCTAATTTTTGTTCATAATAAAACTATTATTATTTGAAAAAAATGTATGACACTAGCTTTCTAAAAAGGCATAAATGTTGTCAGTTTGTAAACTTGCACACAAAGAAAATCACACTAGACTGAGGAAATCCCTAAATTCCATGAAACATGTCCTTATCAATACCGTCGCATTTATGTTTCTTTTGTCGCACTCGGGACGGCAGCACAATTTCTGTAATTTATATGTCAAGTGTCATACATTTTTTTCAAATAATAATAGATTTATTATGAACAAAAATTAGAAAATAAATTTATCATTGATATTTAAATAGTTTCATTTCTGAGACTATGATAATTCTGGGCATGTATTTTTGTGCAATGTAATAAATAGCTAATAAGCGTTTAAAAAAATATCAATTGATTGTTCAGAATTAAGTTTTTTTTTTTTAGTGCAGTCAGTAATTTTTTAAAAATTCGTAAAATCGCTGTAACTCAGTAACCATTCATTTTTGACTCCTAGTTGATTCTAATCTGCTACAAATGATCTCTAAAATAACCCCTTTCAAGGAATATGTCGAATTACCAACCGCCTCCGTATACGTAGAATTACCTTTCCGATTAACTAGAGTTCTTAAAATTTTCTAGTTGTATTTTTAACATCTATCTTGTCCAGTGTGTTACTATTAGTAAATTCGAAGTATTACTTATTTCACGCACGTTTTCATATGTATTTGTGGATGTTTTTAGGTCGAATTACCAATCACCCTGTATAATAAAGAGCGGCGAAGTATTGTATTAGGTTAATTAGGAAGAAGAAACGTAGACCATTAGTAAAAATTAATGGTACAGTTGGAATTCATTCACCATTTTACACCATAATATAGAACGAGGAAAATGAAGTGTAGTTATAAATAACGTCGGAATTTAGAACAAAATGATTTACATACTTTGATTACTATCTCCATGCGAAGTTCCAGGATCCATATCCATTCCGTCCATATCGTCATCGTCGTCTAGAGTTAAGTCTATATCATCGTTGTTCTGTTCTTCTATGTATTCTGATTTTGGTTCTATTAGTTCGGACGGCATTTGTTCTTTAATTAATCCTGAATCGGAGATTCTGCTTTGATCGTCAATATCATCCGGATCTGGCGGCTGGACCTTAGGAATAATAGCGGGAGTGGACTGTATCTGACTATTATTAGGAACTGACGGAGTTGACTGGGTGTGGTTATCGTCGTATTGATCATAATCTTCAGACTGCGAAGGCCTCCTTGGTCGCCTTCGTTTCCTTGCGGTAGGGGAAAGGCTACCTTCTCGAGATCTAAGTGGACTAACGCTAGGTAAATCTTGTGACGGTCTTCTGCTAGTATCGGCACTGAGAGCAGAAGATTGTGGTAACACAGCTGGCGATCGTGGCGGTTGCTGCGCTTTACGCGGCTGTTCATGCCTTTTGGTAATTATATCCCTCGGATCTTCTCCATTTCCATCGGTTAAGCCTTTTATTTGTAGGGATTCGGCAGCTTTCAAAAATGTTCCTAACTGATCTTGTGATATGTTTACTTCCCCTTTGTACATGTAATCTAGCATACTCTTTAATTCTTGGTATTTAACATCCTTTAGGATTACAATAGGGTGTTTTTCATAATGCTCACTCAGTAGCGCCTAATAAAAATAATAATAATAAATCAGTGTTCAGAAATTAAAATTTCCATTAATAAGAAATAAATCCAAAAATATTTTAATAATCGTTAAAAAATTTAAAAAATGAGAACATTTACCGAACAAAAAACATGAATGGAAATTACAAACTTTCATAATGGATTGAAGCAGAGGGAAGGGGCAATTCCAAGTATTAAACAAATGCAAATTGTCTTAATTTTCATTTTAAACACCGATTGATTGGTAATGTTTTAGAACATTAACCATTAATACGTACGATGTAATTATTAATTCGTTCCTAATTCAATCGATGTAAGAATAACTACTGATTAAAAATTGCAAGTAAGTATAAACAATGCAAAACTGTTTCAAATTGTTTATGGCTCAGCTAAAATTTCAAAGGTTTTTTTTTTTTTTAAACGAATTATATATATATATATATATATAAAACTTTACGATGAACGAACATAACCTATGAATAGCAGCAAAAATTAACAATCTAAAATTATGACCGAAAAAAACCCGCGATTAGTGTTCTAGGCGCTTTCTACTGTTCTCATCTTAAAAATCCAATGGCTGGTATCATTATTTCTAAAATTTTAGTTTTTCAAACCCTTGCAATTGTAACTTGTTACATTTCTGCTGATGGTGATATGTATCTTCAGTGGAATTTTATTTCAATAATTCAACATATAATTCGCCAGAATATATATTTTATGAACATTATCAAGGACATGAAATAATACAAGCAAATATTAAAAGGGATAATTTAAACAGCTTTCCCATTATCCTTTTCCCGGGAAAAAAGTATTTTTGGAATATATTTTAATCCTTATTTAAAACCATAAATATTCTTCCACAAATACTTTGGAAATTTATTTACTATTTCAAAGCATTCGTAATTATCATTACTGTTGTTTAATTATAAAGCACACAATTTTTAATCATTAAACATATTCTATGATGAATGTATATAATCTTTAACATCTACCTGTAGGTAACATGAAGTTAAATTGAATTCGTTTTATTTAAAATTTTTAAAAAAATGAAATTAAAGTTCAATCTAATTTAGACAAAATCGGGAATAAATTTTTTAGTTAATTTGATTGCCATTTTTGTTAATTTACGTGCGTTCTTTAATAATTAGAAAAAAAAAATTTGTATAGGAATTTCTTCGCATTATTTATTGCTTAACTTCAGATCTTTCATAACTACTTTACTTCGCACGTAAAATACGAAACACCATGTTTTTAAAATTTTAAATATTTTATCTTTCCCCATTTCTGATGAATATATAAATGACCGCGGTAAAAAATGAATGCACATAAACAAAGTTTTGAATGTTAAACATAAATGATAAAATATCGATGCAAAACAACTTAAAATTTGATACGATTTTTTACGCCTAGAATAAATCAAGATTTTATATGGTTCGATTAAAATTAAGATCAACGAGAACAGCTTCATTTGTAACAAACTTAAAATACACATTTTGTGAACTATTTTTCATTAAAAAAGGTCTAAGAACTTGATTTCACTTGTTACAATTTCCGGCGAAGATATTTTCACTCTGTATTGCAATAATTACACTAAAAAAAAAAAAAAAAAAGGACGAATACTAAAACATTTATTATATACTTGGCGTTGTTTTATACAAGGTAACTACAAAATACCCGAATTTAATATTTTTCAGCATTTTTAATTTTCGTAAAAATCGTTTCAAACTAATATTATTAAAAACATCTTTAAAATTAGTAACTTTAGTTCTAAAAATAAAAATTAAATAAAGCGGATTAATACCCTAAACGTATGTACGCTAATGCGTAATTTTGTAAATAAAATAATGGAATATTAAAAATTAAACAATGAAGTATTCAAAAACAGTTTGTCTGCTTTTATAATTTATTGAGAACTTGCCGAAAATAATTTTTAAATTGCCAGTTTTCCTGGTCCAAATCCTCCCGATTTCCTGATTACTAGAATTTTACAAAAAGAAGAGCGGAATCATTTTGTTACTATTGATAACATTTGACCATTATAGCATATTTTATATGAATAAAACAGAACTTCGTAATTCATTTTGAGTGTGAAGCACATTGAAAAATGCATTCACTTTTTAACGCTTCAAATAATTTTTTTTCATTAAAAATATCGTTTCTGGCTATTTTTAATTTGTTTCCCGCATTAAAAACAAAATTCCCAGCTAATTCCCAGTCGGGTGGTCGCCCTGATATTTCCATCATAAATAACAATTCAACGTATGTATATACATTCTATACACACGCACACGCACACACATATATATATATAAATAAATAAAATATTAAGAATCGAAAAATAATGAACTGATAAACATAGCAATAATTGTTTACCTCTAAATAAGGACTGCAGGCACATAACACGACTTTATGAGCTTTTAGATACTGTCCTTCTGCAGCGAGAGTACAATCGACTAAAATATTTTTTTCCAGAAGAGTATCAAAAACGGATACCAAAGTACTCTGATGATTATTCCAGCGTAAGCAGAATTGTTGATCAGCCATTATACACATTTATATTCCATTCACAGCTGTAATTAAAAATACATATTTCAAAAGACAACGATTTCATGAATTCAATATATTAATATACCCATTACATAAGGTAAATATACTATAATGAAATACGTTCTTTCTATATAACAAATTTTATGGCTTATTACTATTAACAATCCTTATTTTTGAATACGCTGTAAAACAATTTAAAAGTTGGTAGAAAAAATAAATACCTTACCAATTTTACGAAGCTAGTTTATAAACGTTACAATATATTTAATCATAAAATTTTTACTCCTAACTCAAATATAAAAAAAAATGTAAAAATCATAAATTGACATTAATTTTTTCATTAGTAACGCTTCTAAAACAATTGGCTATAACGTCTTACCTTTTCTTTTACAAACACTTCCCAAAATTGCAGAAAAATATGTCAGTTGCATTAAAACTTTAATGACTAAAAAGTAAATCTGTTAAATTTATAAAATATATGAAATAACAATTAGTTTTTACTCCCTACAATGATTATTAATACCAAATGCAACAAAAATCATACAGCCAACACGTCCTTTCCGCTACCCACGCCACGGTTGAATATGCAAATGAATGACCAGCCAAAATGGCTGACAAATATGGCAACTTACAATAATCTCGTTACTAAATAATTTTATTCGTGAATTAGAATTTAATAAATTCGCAAACTATTTTATTTAAATTATAGGAAAAAATGAATTTTATATAAAAATCGTACTTTTTTAATTTTTTTTTATTTTCTAAGTTTCATTAATTTAAATTTTTAAAACTAAACTTACGTTATTTGTTTTTTTTTCAGGGGAACGTAGTCAGTTAAATTTGCTTAATCTTCTTACATTTAAATTTGAGAAGTTAACCCTTATTTTCATTTACTTTATTTATTATTCCACAGTTAATACTCAACATAAAAGAAACATTTTCCAGTTTTGTATAAAATTAAATTTCTCTTTCAAGTCTACGATTAATTTTTAGATGCTATGGTAGTTTATTAAATTCAGGAACTTTAAAAAATTTTTTAAAAGATAATATTATAAAATTTAAGAATTGAGAAATTTATCTTATTACTAGCTGACCCAGCCACGCGTTGCTGTGCCTTAGTAGTTATAATAGATTAAATTAATTTTTTACTTATTATTTTGATGCAACCAAATTAATTTTTACCAATAAACCTGAAATTATTTAGCCGATTTTGAATCATATGTAGAGAATGAAATTATCCAACTAATATACACTAATTGAATTTACATTTTATTTATCTAATCTTTAACTTTAATCTGTAATCAATGACTTATTTACACAATATACTAAATAAATTAGTTACATAAAAATTAAACGTTATAAATGAGGCAGATAACATTGGTTTCGAACTAAACTGAAAATTATTTAAGCACTAATTTGTGCACAATGTTCTTGGTCAACCTGTCTTTTGCTAACACGAATAGACTTGATGGTGTTCCCACACGTGAGCAGGCAACATGCGTTTATTCTTGCAATTTCTTCTTCCGATTCAGTAGTTCTCATAACACGCATACGCCGTGCATTTCTGCTACGCGCATTGTTGAGGTTCGATTGTCTCCGCGGCATTATCTTATACTGAAATATAAAGCAACTTAGATGCCCAACAATGTCAGAAAGTTGTATCACTGCCACACTATTGTTGTGGGAATATTAAATTTTTTTTTTTTTTTTTTTTTTTTTTTATCAAGGCAGGACGTTTATTAAATACGCTGAAATATAAGTAAATTAAATGCCGCACATAATAAAATTGTCAAAATTTGTTTTATTTAATATAACAAATATTTATGTAAATAATTAAAGCAAAAAGTAATAGCCAACAATTAAATTTGTTTTTTTTTAATTGATTGATTAAATTATTTAATATAGCAAATATTTATGTAAATAATTAAAACAAAAAGTATTCTATCTGTTAAGAGTTGGATTAAATTGCGTGTACTTTCAAAATTTTATAAAAATCGGTTAAGTAAATTCCGAGTTTATCCTGCACAAACATAAAGACACGGGATTTTTATATATATAGATAATGTCATTAATTGCATAAATAATCTAAAGCAAATAAATTATAAGCAAAAACGACAGCTAGACAGAAAGTGTAACTTCATTAAATTCTTAACCCACAAAATTGGTCTCTATTGTGTATGACAATACCTTTACTAAATTCAAGGAAAAGAGTTATGATTATAATGTGGCAATTAAGCTTCCACTGGAAATATACTCTCATTAAGTTCCACACGGATTTGCAGTCAGTTCCAAATTTACCAGGCCCTGTATAAATAAATACCAAAATTTCATCGTCATACGTACAACATATGATATATCACCAGGCCAATGACATCAGACAATCCCCCAACATGCAACACGTCAAGCCAATGTCCAGCGATTCTCTATCTGCAATATTTCCGTGGTCTGACAATCCATTCCGAACGAATTTAACACTTACGAACATGGACCGAAACAATACAGATCATTTGTCTAAGACGCATACAAATTTCTTAAAGCAATTTTCTGATCATCACATCTTATATACAGATGGGTCCGAACAATAAAAACGTTGTAGGTTGTGCAGTTACTACTGAATCAAATGTAATCGTTCGCTATTCATTGCCTCCATATTTTTCAATATTATCGGCGGAGCTATACAGCTTATTATTGATCACCCAGGAAGCTATTTCGAAAAACCTTCTAAAAGTACTGATCTGTTCGGATTGTTTGGCAGCCATCACAAGCATTCAAAATACTCGGAAAAGAACGCAACATCTGATAGCCCAGAGCATAGTTAAAATCCTACAAAACACATCAAGTACTCAGATCAATTTCACATAGATACCGAGTGATTCTTGAATAATTAGAAACCAAGTAGCCAACCAGGCAGCGAAAGAGGCGGCGAAGATGATGCCATATCCACCAATACCAGTACCGCAAAAGGACTATACGAAACACGTCAAGGCAACTCTCGACAAGCAGTGGCAGCGACAATGATGGAACACTCTGACCACGGTGAAGCTACGAGCAGTCAAACCGACGACGAAACCATGGGTAGTCTAACTTCGCCAACGTATACATCAAACCATTATTTGTAGATTGCGCATAGGCCACACGGTCACCTCTTTCGAAATCTTCCTCCACCAATATGTGGCACCTGTCATACTCAAATAATAGTTAATCATTTTCTCACTGAATGTCGTTTGTACGCTCAACATAGAATCATAAATAATTTACCAACAACTCTGCTTTCCAATTCTTCAAGATGATCCTATGTCACTAAACCGACTCCTTCACTTCCTTTCCATCACTAATCTCATAAGTAATATTTAATCCTATATCCTTCACCGTGCCTCTGGCCTATGCAGCAGTAAATGGCACGAAAAAAAAAAAGAAAATTCGTTTTATGGTGTTTGCAAACTTTTTTTTTAAAACTTTCACTGTTTATTGAGCAGTTTAAGTGAGCACAACGTCAGGCATGTTTTAAAATGAAAATTATAAAGTTATGTTGAGATAAATTTCAATTTAAAAGATAAAGTGATTAAATAACAAAATCAGCAAGTTCTGTAAAAATAGTTGAGTTATTGATAACCGTACTAAACGTACTAAAACCAAAACTTCTCTCTTCACTAATAGGCACAGACTCTGACTTCGGAAGACAGGAAGGCAACATCTCATTTAGTATTATTAATGAACCCAGGCCTCCTTGATGTTTTAAAATATGGCACAGTGTCCCGTTAGTATTCCAAACCCAACGTAGCCGTCTCGTAATAAAAAAAATAAAAATCTGTTTTTTCTTCCCAGAGATACAAAAAAAAAATTAGTTTCTGTTATAGACACTGTTGATTGTTAGATTCCCTGTGGGGAACGAGATTACTGTTACGGACGTTGCTTTCATTCTCCGTTTCGTAATATTTGAATTGTAATATTTTATTCTTGTTTTTTATTGAAATATTTTTACTTTTTTTTTCACTTCATCATAATAACAATAATATTTTTAACAAACTATTTACTATTTCTTGTAATTTAAAGAATATTATGTGTAAATATATATATATATATATATATATATATATATATATATATATATATATATATATATATATATATCAGGGGCAGATCCGACATTGGGGCGGAGAGGGGAATTATATAATAACGTATTTTATACGATAGACAGTAAATTTGAGAAATACCTTTGTTTCATAAAGAAAATCAAACAGCGACCTCTTTAGAAATTTAAAAATGTTTTAAGAATACATAACTATTATAGTTTAATTTAAATTTTGTTTTATTTTTAGGTGAAAAATAAAAAAAATTATAAAATTGTGGCTAAAATGGTAGTTTAGGATTTGAATAATAAATTAGTAGAAAAAATAGAACGACAGTACTTATTATTAGACTTTAATTCTTTTTTATTTTGGAATGCCCCTATTCCCCCTTCCCCCGCGGATCCGCCGCTGTATATATATATTAACTACAACGTAATTCTTAGGCTACCCTCCATTAGAAAAAATGTTTCAATTTTATTTAACGTTTGTTATGTTTTATAGGATTTTTGTGATTATGTTATATTAAGTTGTAAATTTTGATAATTTTATACAAAGTATAGAAGAGAAAGAGACAAAAATGTAAACAAGAGAGGTCAAGGGGCATAGCCCCTTGCGAGGCTAAAATGGCCGAGTTTATATGTATATATATAATGATGATTACATAAAAAATCATTTTGTCTCAAAATAACTTTTGGCGCCTAATACAGCAAGTCTAAATATTTTAATATTCATGAATACACAATAAATAATTCTAGGTCTAACGAATAATTTTATAACAAGCAGATTCAGTTAATTCCCATTAATTTGAAAAAATCAAAATTAGAAAATAAACTAGTTTTACCTAAATAATTTCAGTAGAGTTTATTGGAATCTCCAAATGAAGGCGTCTAGAAGATAAATTTATGACTGAATTTCAACTACTGATAGATTTAGTCGATTAAAGAGTATAACAGTTCGATAAGTATGTAAAATCGGCCCCTCCCGGCGATTTGGGTGAAATTTGGCCCATATGTTTGCCTTGTCGAAAAACTACGATCCCGAAAATTTTGAGTCTTGAGGATCAAATTTCAGCCTGTAATCTCCGAAAATGTGTTTTTCAGTTTTTTAACCATATGTTTGCGAATTATGAACGGATGTGAAAAACCTAAGTCGAGGTTGAAGAAAATTACGAGGTGGACATAACCTAGTCATTTACGGATCCTCTCGAGGCAAAAGCATAACCTAAAAAATCAATTGAAAATTTCAAACTCACCTAAAAATAATGCTCTGACTGAATTTGATATTGAAGCTCATGAAAACATTTTATAGGATAAAAATTAATACTCTGAAATTTTTCACGTCTTTCGGAATGGTGGAAAGTGGTCAAAATTATAAAAAATTGAAATTTTCAGCAATTTTCGATATTTTAAGGACTTTAATGAACACCAAAGGCAATTTCAGTCTCGAAATTAAGTTCAGCGACTGAAAAACCGTCCAGTATATATTTTTAGCTCATTTTATAGCGGTATATGGCTCAAAAACACAAAATTAACCTCAAAATTTGGCTGCCTAAAACAACACAGATACATACTTTTTGACGTATTTTAGAACTTTATTTTGTACTAAAAGCAATTTTAATCTCAAAAATTAGTTCCAGTGGCCCAAAAAACCCTCTAGTATACTTACTTAGTTCAGTTTGTCACAGTAGGTGGCTCAAATACACAAAATTTCCCTTAAAAGGACGGGTTTAAGGGCATGGAAAAATCCAGATATTTATTTTTTGAAGTATTTCACACGATTTTTTATACAGAGCTGTGATACTAACCTCAAATTGTCAATACTATTACTATTATCATTGCTATTATTACAGTTGCCATTGCTAATGGATTGAGGCAATCTTAAGTCCTTGGGGAGTAGGGACGTAACCGAAGAAAGTGGACTGGATGGTTTCCGTTTAAAGGTGAAATCAACAATCTCCATAAAATTTAAGGTAAATTCGCTCTTAGAGAGGGCTTGACACCAGTAGAAGAGGCCACCGGGCGGCTCCCTTTGGACACGCTGATCTAACTAGAGAAGGAATGAGATAAAGAAAAAAAAAAGGAAAACCAAACCTGGCAGAAGACATAAAATGCATATTTCAACACATCTGGGCAGTGTGGGATATTAGACTAAATCCTTCCTTTAAAATGTATGAGTAAAAGAGTGATATTTTTGCGTCTACCCTTAAATAATTACCCAAAGTTAAAGATAATACAAGTCCATGCTTTTACATCGAATTTGGAGGAAGAAGAAATAGAAGAATTCTATAAAAATGTAGAACAGGCCTTAGAGATAAAAAATGTGTAGTAACTGTAAGAGATTTTAACAGCAAAGTTGGTAAATTTAAAATTGGAGACGGTGAAGTGATGAAGAACAACAGATGTGGAATACGAAATGAAAGAGGGTAAACGCTGATAAATTTTGCAAATGCATCAAAATTATACATCCTGAACACATTTTTTCAAAAACAAAATAAAATAAATTGGATGTGGCGAAATTCCGATCGGAAAATGAAAAATGAAATATATTACACACTGTGTAATAGAAATAATTTCAAAGGTAATTGTACTAAACAAATTTAATACCGGGAGCAATTACCGCCTACGTATGGGCAAAAATACGCTGAAATACAAAATAGAGAGGCGGGAAAATATAATGAAGGATTCCTCTAGAAGAGTTAAGTCACAAGGAAAAAGATTACATAACGCACTACATATTAAATAAGCTAAATACCCTGAACAACGAAAATGAACGAAAAAGTGAAAGCAGCAGTATTGCTTAATGAGAAGTTAAAAAAAATCTTGAACTCAATCCCAATGTCGCAACCTTCGAAAGAATTCAGAAGATACAAAACGATTGCAAAAGAAAAGAAGAGAAATGATAATAAAAAACAAGAAGGATAAAGAATTTGCAGAATTGAACAAAGTGCTACGAAGAAAAATAAGAGCGGATATAAGGAACTACAACTGCAAAAAGATAAGTGAAACTACAGAAGAAAACAGTAATATGAAACCTTTAAAACGTAAATTAATAACTGAGACATCGTTCTAAAAGGTCTCTCTATTAAGTTCTCTCGTCTGGTTCTACTCCATCTGTTTGGAATACTTTCATTGTTGTCCCGATCCCAAAACCTAACTCCTCCTCTCTTCTTCCAATCTGTCCTGCTCCCTGCATCAGAAAACTGTTTGAAAGTATAATTAATAGACGGCTAGTTTGGTGGCCTGAGCACAATAAGGTATTGCCCAATAATATGTTTGATTTTCGCCCTGAACGCGGCCCTCCCGATTGTATCAGTAATTTCTTGTCAGATGTGTATTTATCATTTATCAACAAAAAATTCCTCATTGCTTCCTTCGTCGATGTCACTGCTGCCTTCGATAATGTCCCCCTTCCCACCCTATTCGATTCTATGCTCTCCTTGAATATTTCACCATTCTTCTCTGCTCTTGTCATTGACCTCTTCCAATCCGGGACCATCATTCTCTCTTCTCCGCTCGAACCTACTTCTAGACTGGTCTTTCGTGGACTGCCGCAGGGCTCTTGTCTAAGTCCAACCCTTTTTAACATTTATCTTATTAAAACTGCTTCTCTGTTAACAAACTCTTCTTCCCTATTTTTTTCTGACGACATCCTTATTTACTCCATCCATCGTAGTATCTCAGCCGCTAATTCCCAGCTGCAACGCTACTTAACAATTTTGGAAAGCGCTTTATCTAATATTGATCTTTCTATCTCTCTAACCAAATTCTCTACTGTTGTCTTTACTCTTCGTCCTTTTGACCCTTCCTTAGTTAGTCTCTCCCTAAATAGTAGTCCGATCCCCCTTGATAACCATTTCCGTTACTTGGGAGTATTTTTGGATAGTCGTCTTTCGTTCCACAAACATATTAACCATATATATACGTGTCATCACTAAAAAGGCTCAACCTTATTAAGTCCCTTTCACATACGAACTGGAGAGGTGATCCGTGCATCTTGTTCATGTTTTAAAAATCCTGTCCCCGCTCCATTCTGGATTATTGTTGTTTTATTTATGGTAACTCTTCTAGATTTTTGCTCTCCAAGCTCGATCGCATCCAAAATACTTGCCTCCGCCTCTGTCTTGGAGCTCGGAAATCTTCTCCTATTTCTGCTATGCAAGCTGAAACCCACATTCCTCCACTCTTAATTCGGTGTTCCTATTTAAGTTACCGTTTCCTCATTAAACGTCTGCCTATCTCCTCTTCCTCTCTTACCTATTCTGTCTCTTAGTTCTACTCGACTCCTTCAATTTTTACCCTACATTCACACTCACGATAAGCTCCCAAATTTTTTTTCAACTTTTCCTCCTTTCTTCATCCGATTAATGGTTTTTTATTCTCTGTTCCCCTTAGACTCGTTCTGCGCCATGCCGTTAGATCGGAATTTTTACTAACTTTAAACTCTCGCTTTTGTTATAATCTACACGGACGGTTCCAAGAGCCGAAGTGGAGTTGGCGCAATCTCTCTTTGTCCTTCTTTAAATCACTCTGAATCCTTTAAACGTCCCTCCTTCTGTTCAACTTTCTGTGCCGAGTCTATTGCTATCCTCCACACACTTTTCTTCATCAGATCTTCGAAGGTCTCTCGTAATATCCTTATTCTGCCAGACTCTCAAAGCGTGCTATAGTCTGTTGCATCTCTTCTGCCTTCCCACTCTACCGATTACGTTATCCTTTTTATACGTTCCTTGATCCATGACCTCTTCCTTTTTTGTGCAATCCAGATTGATTTCCTTTGGATCCCTAGTCACTCCGGAATAGAAGAAAATGTGTTATTCGACTCATTAGCCCGGCGAGCTTTTTCTTCCGGCAGGTTCCTTACTACATTTCCATTCATTAATATTAAGTTTTTGTCCTCTGCGGCGTATTATGGTTCAACTCCTACTACTCCTCATTCTCTAACCCGGATTCTTTTTACTTGTCCATCCAGCTTTCTCTTCCTCTCTGCTCCTGGTTTCTCGACTTCCCTTTTATGCGTTGTTCCAGCATCTCGGCAATATGCCGCCTCCGCTTTGGGCACAGCTTGCTTCCTTCGTCGCTTTTCCGATTCTCTCTCGCGCCATCTCCGTATTGTCCTTTACATTCTCCTAACAGCCACTTTGTATGTGATCCTGATCACATAATGTTCGAATGCTCATCACTTTCATCTGATCAATCTTCCTTGTATTCCTCTCTTTTATCAAACAATGTTCCTACTCCCTGTTCCGCTTCATTTATTCTTTCCTTTCCTTCTCCTTCTGTCGTCCAGGCGTTTGACACATTCTTGTTGAATGTTTCACGCCGCATAAAAATCTGATGTTTTCTTTACTCCCGTTTCTTGGGCTAATGTCCTTGCAATAATATTTTAAAAAAAAAAACTAAGACAAAAGATGAAACGGGTGAATTAATTATAGATTATTAAAGACACTCCAAAAGAATATGGAAGTATTACACGATTTCGCGCCAAGACATGACACAGAGCATGACCAAACTACTCAAAAAACGCAAGAGAAAAAAATTCCTTTACTAACGAAAGAAAAAACAGAAAGAACACTGCAAAATTTTAAAAACAATAAAACTGCAGGTCCTGAACAGAATACAGGATGAGATTATGCAGTTCGGAGGAATCAAACTAATTGTCAGAACTATGCAAATAAAATTTTTACAAGAAAGACGATTATCAAACAAATAGAATGTCGTCATTAATACACTCAAAAGGGGATATTATTCATCTTAAAAACTGCAGACTGGTAAGCCTTATATCTAATCTATGCAAATTATTTACTAAGAGATAAGTAATATTGGATACCGACCAATCTATGAAGCAAGCAGAATTCGAAAGAGGATACTGTGCACCACGTACATACTGTGAAGCATAGGAAAATGAATTTAAATTACCCCTGGCCATGATGTTCATAGATTATAAAAAAACGTTTAACTCCTTGAAGATAAATTGCACATTAGAAGCTCTGAAAGTTCTAAAATAGCATAACGCTAAACAGCAAAAATAGAGATATCCGATTAGCTAATTTAACCGAAATGATCAACACTGCTATAGATACGGAAATGTACTTCCTTTCCGCTACATGTTGAGCCATCGTACATAATCCAAATCATAAAAATAAAGAATTATATAAGAAGACGATATATTTTACATCGTTTCACAGCACGCGGTCAATCATTTTAAAAAAAAATCCTTAAACTTCCTTACCAAAGCTGTTCGCTTGCTTCTCGTTAAAAATAAAAATGAGGTCTTTAACTGCAACCCTCGGTCATTCCAGCACTTGAGTCTTTCCTATCTTCCATATCTGATCGCATAAACATCTGATTCCGCTTCTCATTCTTCCCCCTCTTCTTGAGCCAATGTCTTTATGACGAACCCAAAAAAAAAAAAAAAAAAAAAAAAAAGTTATCCAACCTTACCACTAAAGACAAAAGCCTTTGGAACGTTTACAAGAGTTTTAACAATCAAGCCTCGTCACTCTTTCCGCTTCTTGACCCGAGTACTAATTTTAGAAAAGCGGAATTGTTAGCTACCCATCAGTTTCAAAATCACTCCCGTAATACAGTCGTGTTACCCAAACAAAAAACTTCCCAAATTTACTCTACTCTTCGCACCTACTTCAAGTATTCATCGCATGAATTTAACGATGTTACTCCAGCCGAGATACATCGCATCCTAAAATCGCTTAGACTAAAACAATCCGCTGGTTACGATAATATTCTTAATGTAGCCTTAAAAAATCTCCCACTGACAGCCCTAGCTGGAATAACTCCTTTAGTAGATGCTATGTTCAAATTTGACTATTATCCGCAACAATGGAAATCTTTCAAAATCATCGAGCTAGAATCGGGAAATTCATAACCCACAATTTTAACTTTAATAAACAAACAGGCATGATATTACTAGACGTAGCCAAATCATTTGACACTACTTGGCATGATGGCGTAATCTCCAAAATGATCAAGACCAAATTTCCCGTTTACCTAATTAGACTAGTCAAAAGCTACTTAAGCAATTCACATCTCTGATGTCTCTTCGTCATTCAAAACATGCTTAGCTGGCGTCCCGCAGGGCAGCGCGTTGGGGCCAATTATATTCAATATATTCCTTTACGATTTCCCTGTATCACCCCGCATTAACACGACACTCTTTGCCGACGATGCTGTATTTCAGTTCATAAAGGCCGAACGCGATCGCCAACAAGCTCTAACTTGGGGTTGACCGCGTCCTTCGTTTTTTGTTTTTTTTTTTTTAAAAAAGTGCATTTCTATTAATCTGGCTAAATCTGAGGCGATTCTATTTTCTCGTAGGTACCCATTGACCCCTAAGAAAGTGCACATACAAGGTACTCCTTAGTCTGATTAGCTACCTCGGCGTGATATTAGACAAACGGCTAAACTTTAATAAACACATCGATCGCGCTATCGTTAAAATTAATCACGCTATATGCGTCATTTACCCAATGTTCCAGCGTAGATCGTTTTTAAATATTCATAATTAATTCTATATATATATAAAACACTTATTAGGCCAATCTTAAACTACGCATCGACTGTGTGGTCCTCAATTTCTAACGGCCGTTATAAAACAAACTACAGCTCATACAAAGCAGATGTCTTAGGCGCGTATTAAACGCATACCGCTATACCAGGATTCCAGTGATGCATAATGTCCTCAAGTTGCCATATATTCGTCGAATTTTTAACGTTTTCCAAATAATTAATTTTTGTTACAGCTCTTTTTTTACTCGCCGGCTATAGCGATTTTCAAAATCGATTTATTTCCCGGTAAGACCACCGTGCGATACAGCGACACAATCGTCACTTTTAGAAGAGGTATAAGTAGAGAAATTTTTTTACTTAGTTGCAAAATAAAATCTGCAATTATGTATTAATATCTATATTCCCCATTTATTTTTTTTGCGTAATAAGTTATGGTTAAAAAATAGTGTGAATATATATATCGAATTAAACAACAACAACAACAACAACCAAATATGAAATTAAAGGAAAAAACATTATTTGCTCTCATCAGAGTATTTTTTTTTTTCTTTAATTTCAGGAACAAAAGAGGATTCTCTCTACAGAAAGCACAACACCATTCATGCAATTTATTAATTAAGTCTCTCTTTAGGGGGGGAAAAAACCTGACGGTCAAATAACAAACAGTCAAAATTAATTTAACAAAGTCCTATTATTATATGTATACCCAAAAAAATAGTGCCTCTTGTATTAATAAACGATTTCCGGCTCTACGGATTCAGTGCGAATTACTCATCCAAAGTAAAACTCTAAAGATGGTATTGCAAGCTGAGATACATTAGCAACAAAACAATCCACAAAAATCGCAGAATACTTTACTGGAAGAGATAAAAGAAACAAAAAAAAAAAAAAAGGGAAGCAGCGCGAAGATTTTAAAAAACAACCGGGGGATGGGGAGTCCTACTACAAAATAAACAAGCTTAGTTTCGATTCATAATTATATGGCGTGGTTTACGTCACCCATTGGCGTCGTGTAAATAAATAATTATGGTAAAACCTATCTTGGCTAGGAACAAAAGAAGACGGAAGAAAAAATACATACGCATATTATCATCATCATGCCATGTCCGTTATCGAACGTTGGCCAACATTTGAGCGCAATCATTCATTCTATCCGGTGCATTTCGGAACAGTTCAACGGTGGACACCTCACACCCCACTATTTTGTATCCGCGTTATTCTTCATCTTCCTCCTGGTGGTAGTCTTTTTTGCAGCGATCTTTTCCCTTGCATCAGAAGTTGGTACTGTATTGTCTCGGACGGCGCATTATGTGTCCAAAGTATTTTAATTTTCTGTGTTTAATTTCTTTTACTATTTCTTTAGACTTATTTAATCGATTTAGAGTTTCGTATTTTGTCCGTCCGTTTTATTTTAAGTACCTTTCGATATATATCCACATCTTTCGAAGGCATCATCCAGTTTTGTTCTGATGCCTTTATTAATTTCCAACTTTTAGCCCCCCCCCCATATGGTAACACCGAAAATATATAAAATTTTACATATGCGTGTATTATAACATTAAGGGTTTTCTATTATCGATACTTCATTTGAAAATTTCATAATTGTGGTATCGTGTATGATAGATGATTTTGAAAAATACATACATACGTGTATATCAGCTCTTAATTATTACACATTTTATAGAAAAATTACCCTCTTCTGGAAAACGAATTTTGGCCGTAAGTATATTACCCCAGCTGGTCGGTATTAGAAAGGGATAAACAAATCTGATTAAAGGCGGCAGATATAAATGAATTGACCGGCGCGATAAACTGCACTATGCGGGGTAGCGCTGTTATCGAGAAGACCTTTAATAGTGCAATTCATCATTGCTAAACGGATTACTAGTCACTACTAGTGTGCATATTAAATTAACAGTTTACGGGAGTGAAAACTTAAAACTAGGTTAATAATGTATAATCTATTCGCCGAAGCCTTCGTAAGATACGTTATTAACCCTTTTATAGGTGCATTCTAGGATTCGTTTATCGATCCGCCGATGATACTTTAACGCTCTGTGCATAGACGAATTAAACGCCTAGACACAGTTGTATAGTAATATTTGTTCTCTAGCGATATTATAATCTGCGGTAACAACGGCAGCAGAGGTTTAATAATAAGAAGATACGTTAGGGCTGGCATCTTGACATCTTCCGCTATTATAATAAGATGGAAAATGAAAAATCGAATCTAGGCAAAGATGAAGTCCGTCGCAATCTGATCAACGAACTAGCAGATACTCATTATGTTTTATCGCCGGTTGAGAAACAATTCCTTCTATGCGCCGAGAGAGGGGACTGCGCGTCGCTAGAAAGGTAATTTTAACGTAGTAAAGTTTATTAATCGTTCGCTACGATAATCGTTCATCGTATGTAAAAATCGTGTCCCATTTGTATTTCCAGTATTTCTCGGCATTAACAAATTTTCCCACCTAGCAACGAATTATACGAGAATTACTAGAACATCATCCTCTGATGAAATAGTTGAAAATATTCGTAACATCTTTCGAAATCTAACTCTCGTATACGCTGCAATTAATTAAATTCCTCTATAATACACATCCGATCATTCGAGGAAATTGCAGAGAAAATAAATTCGCCCGTATGAAGATTGCCGCTGTTTTAAGTAATTCCTATTTTTGATCATACATCGGCAGAGTCGTAACCCTGCCACGAAACAGGTAGGTAACCTTCTTCTCCAGATGGTAGAGATTAGTTCAAGCAACCTTCTTTTTCCGCAACGTGAAAATATTTACTCTCAATTACACAGTTGCTGCTGAGATGAAGGATTACGAGACTTGGCATTTTAATTTCACCGATTTGCAAAAGACGACTCGTTGCGCGTTCATGACATTTTGGTAATAGCGATTATGCACAATGCTAGAGTTCGGAACGATTTTAATTTTTCAGAGGTTTGCATTAACGGTTGCCATAAACAACTTCTAAAACATCACCTTTTCCGTCATTTTCGAAAGTGCATCGAGCTCTAAATAATTTCTGTGTGACTTGGCATTTTAATTTCACCGATTTGCAAAAGACGACTCGTTGCGCGTTCATGACATTTTGGTAATAGCGATTATACACAATGCTAGAGTTCGGAACGATTTTAATTTTTCAGAGGTTTGCATTAACGGTTGCCATAAACAACTTCTAAAACATCACCTTTTCCGTCATTTTCGAAAGTGCATCGAGCTCTAAATAATTTCTGTGTGAGCACCAACTCGCTAGTAATGCCTAATATTATACATTTATTGCGCTACAGTAAATCTGCGATATTTCAAAGTAATATGACACAAGACAGTGGATCATCGCACAATCATTTCGATTATACAGCGGAGAATTGGTTCTGTTACACGAAGTGTATTACAAAATCCGTTAAAAAATGATAAGTCTTATTATCCCGTTATACCGGTACACAACATATGCGCACTATCATTCTCGATTCCGTAGATTTCCGATTAGCACTGAAGAATAATAATTACTATTTAAAATATGTACATATATCATGACAATTTACGTAATCTAACGTCTCTAATCGAAAATGTTTCATCGTCCTAAACGATACACTTCCGCGCTAAATAAAATAAATGTTAAGGAGAAGAACCTCGGAAAATATTACAACACGATAATATCGAAGTGGTTAGGATTAATTCGGAACACACGTTTTTCACATTAGAGTATAGCCCCTAGTGGCTAAAGTACTTAGCTACCAAATCAGATGTCACAGGTTCGAGACTTGTCTCGTTTACCCAACCTGAAATAATTGGGTATCAGAAAATTCTGGGAAAGTAAAGGCGTATCTCGAGTAGAAAGGAACTGACGCCTCAATATTCCCTTTAGATCCCCATTAGGCTTAGAACCATTATAGAAAGCTTCACAATCCATAGATACCTTATCAAGGCTATGTGGGACTTCCTTTACTTTTACTTAACCGGTTTAGGGCAGATCGAGACTGTATTTATCTAGTTATTAATTTCGATATCGGTACAGAGGGCACACTATTCTTGCCGATCCAACTCTGTTTGCAAAGTAAATATGAATTTAATTTGACCTTCTTTCTTGTCGATGCGAGAGAATTACAATCTGGTTAACGTGATGTTAGAATAGGCGCGCGGTTATTGACATGTAGTCTTCTGGCAAGGATGCCTCTATAAGACTGAGCGCGCATCGCCCAGCATTCAACGTGTAAACAATGCTAGAAACTCATTTTCTGCCATGACACAAGTTTTAATCGGTTAACGTGCGCGTACATTAGTTTCTTTACGATTGGCATCTATTGTAAAGTATAGCTTACCACGGCTAACCACTTTCAGCGGACCTTAGTAATCTGACGAAAACACACGACTAGATCTTTTTAGGTCTCTATGAATGAATATAGGTTTGGTTACGAGACATATTTCGCAAAGTAGATTGTTGTCAGTTTTTTACAAAGTTCCTTTAACACGTCCGAGTTCATGGCAAACTTGTTTGGTCAATTTAACACTTCGTTATATATATATACATATATATATATATATATATATATATATATATATATAGGTGAGCACGACGAATGTACGAAACTAAAAGTGTTCATCTCGTGCTATGACAGCAAAGAGAGTTACTATTTTCGTTTCTGGGGGAATCTGCGGTAACTGATTGTAAGATAGCATGCAGTTTACGAAATGGATACTATAATAGATTGGTAAAGGACAGTACGCAACACAGTTGTCTTCATTTTTTAAGCCATTGGTGTAAACATTTAACGTAATTGACATGACATGCTGAAAATTATTCACCTATAGTGCGTGGTACTGTAAGGTTATGGTTTCAAAGAAGTATCGAAAATGATTAAATTAGATTCCCAGGGAAGATGTAGGAAAAATTGTAGAGGTGTTACTTTTAGAGAATAAGAAGTCTCCAAGAATCATAGAGAATATCGGTAACCTTAGTATGAAAGTTACTTTGTTAATGAATTTTGTTTAATTATTGAATTAACAGATACCGGTAAGCATGTTAGACTATATGGATGAGCAAAAAAGTCCCCTACGGAATACAATTTCTGTAGAGATCCAAAGGTTTTTCGAGCATGAATAGAGCAGATAATAGCAGTTGTTCGGAAAGCTCCCGAGGCGAGATGAAATGCTTCATAATGTACCGGATTTAGAGGATTACGTTTAATCGATGAGTACGCTGGAAATCCATTATCACACTTGGATCACATTAGTGAACTATATATCTCCAATAGTGACTCTTTATCCGCTCCATAAGTAACACGAGGCAGTTTTTGCAATAAATTTAATCTTCTTATGCGTGACGGCCAGTGCACTTGTTTCTTTCCTTCATGACCTGCAACTTTATTATTCTCCGTTAACGTTCATATTCAGTCTTCTCTCTCTATGCGATTCATGCTAATATTTGCTGTGAGTTTCTGACTATTCTGGAGCTTTTTTAATAATGAGGCGGCTGATTCATTGGCTCGACTTGCTGTTTCTTCTTTAAAAATAGTCTCATCTTCTAACCTCCTGCCGTTATATAAGAACTTGCATTTTACACCTTAATTATCTTTTCTAATAACTATCCATTTCATTTGTAAATGCAACCTAGTCTTCCTTCCAATCCATTGTTCCTTCTGTTCCCTTCTCTGAAGGATGCTCTACTGTCGTCTCCATTATTCGCATACATTCTTAAGCTGTACTCTACTACGCGCCTCTGAAGTAATGCACCAAGTTTCGTCATCCGCAATAATCTTCTGCAAGTAGGCGTTCCCCTCTTGTCCATAACATGCCAAATTTGTTCGACACGCGGTGATGCGCGCTTGCCTTTACTCGGTTGACAGTGTGCACGGAGCCTACCTGGAATAGAAATTTTTTTAAACTTTAACTGCGTGGTCACAATTTTCTGAACTGTACCATACGTGACATTCAAGAAGAAAGGTGAACGTTTCGATTTTCTCGAATCATGCCGTCAATCTTCTCCTACAGACCTCTAGTGGAAACAGAACTGGTATCCCTACTCGCTCTTCATCATCAATATTCGTTCTGCCATTTCGGAACAGACGTATTAACTTTCTTACATGTTGGATGCTCATGACACCGTTTCCATATATAGCTTTCATCCGTGCATGAATTTCAAGCGCTTCTTTGTCTTCGAGCATTAAAAACCGGATCACAGCGCGCAGTTCTGACTTGCACGGTACGCTAACAGAAGACATATGTTTACACACTCGCCAAATGCGTTATCTTGAGCTGATCGTTTTCACACTTCGTACACTCCTTTCCAAAGGTTGTTTCAACATATGCCCGAGAGATGGAGTCATTACTTTTATTTTTCGTCGAGAGGGAGCGTGAGGAGCATACGAGTCATTTCCATTTATCTAATATTGTTCTAGATGTTACAAACCAATTTGATAATTTGTAGTGAAATCATAAATCGAACAACGAATTTCAGTGCTTACGGCCATGTGTGTATATATATATATATTTATTTATTATATTTTAATGTTTTTCAATGGTCCGTTTTTTAACCAGCCGATCCACTTGCTAAACTAACATGGCTGCTTGCAAATTTTTTGTTTTCTTAGTTAGTAGGCCATTTTTATAAAATCTCATTTTTATTATTTTTCCATACTCGTATTTGTTGCTTTCATGTTCCGTGTTATTCTTTGCAATAAGTTCCGTTCGTTATGTTGTCGGTTTCCGAACATCTAGAACCCCGTCTTCCGTATAACCGTTGTAAATGATCTGGTAGTAAAATCGTTGTGCCTTAATTTTCACCTTTATTGAATTTTTTCTATCAACTTCTTAATTTTTATTTGATTCACTATTTCTATTACCCAATTCTAACACCATGTTTATATTCGTATAAGTGATAACCCGTGTTTGCACTTACTTCCGGTTCGTTACTCTTACTTTTTTACGCATCATCTGTTTGCGTAATTTATAAAAATTAATTCTTTTTTTACTCGTTCCGTATACATTTCTGTACCCCTGGTCTCATCCCAACTACTTAAAACCTCATATTTTGTGAAGGTTATGAATGTTATTTGTTGCACGAACTTACATTTTGTTTATTATCGGTGAGCCGTGTAACAACACTACAGTGTTAAATTCTTTCACGGAACATAAAAATAACTGGAATAGTTAATTATGAGCCTTCTCATTATAGGCACGCAATAAATTCTATATCGTCTTGCTGTTCGCATGAAAACGGACATAATCAACATAATCAACCCGTAAAACAAAATAATTCACGCCGCGCGATGATCAGAATGTGAATGAGTGCAATATAATAACAGTTAGATGATAATAAAAGATGGCGGCTAGTGATTTTTTTTGTGTATTTTTTTGCTAATTGCGGTACGCTACAACTCTTGCAGTTGTAAATTATTAAATATTATTAAATTCTTTGATCAGCTGCCGGGTCCAATTGTAAATCTAAACCATTCTCGGATCCACCCACACACAAAAAATTTCTAGTATCGGTGCAGCCGTTTAGGAGGAGTTCAGTGACTAACATACGTACAGAATAATTTTTTTTTTTTTTTTTTTTTTTGTGAAAGCAACATCCTGTACCATGTTTAACTGCTGTGGCTATTACAGTACGAAGATGCGCAGTTTGTTTTTATAGATATTTCCGCTAGTTCTGATAAATTGTGTTATGGATAAAATTGCATCGGGGGAATTCTCAAGAATGTTGGTGACTGTTTTGTTATTAATTGAAGGGGGCCGGTGAGGTGATAATGCTGGACAGTCGCATAGTATATGAGGAGTTGAGGGAGCAACATATTGGCCACAGAAAGGACAATTCATAGGAGAGGGGGTTCTTTGCAAAATAAAATTATGCAACATGGCCGTATGGCCTATGCGCAAGCGGCTAAGTGCACAGAAATCTCTGCGGGAAATGCTTTTTTCCGGCCACCATGGTTCCGTTGAGGGTTTAATTAATCTCGAGAAAGTCTGACACGAGGACCAATGGGTTTTCCATAAGGACGTGAGATTATTGAAGATTATGTTCGAGAGATAAGGTGGAGGTGGGCTGTTACTAGGCGAGGAGCAATATATTTCTGCTCGGGCGGATGTATCGACGCGTTCATTTCCAGGAATCCCTGCATGGCTGGGCGCCCACAGAAAGGATACGGAGCACTGTCTCTTAATAAGTTCGTATAATACCTGCTGGGTTCGAATTGCTACAGGATGTTTGGTGAGGGGATTAGAAATTGTCAATAAGGCCGCGGATGAATCAGATACCAGCAGGGCTTTCTGTGATGTAGGCTCTGTAGAAAGAAAATATTCCAAACAGAAAAATACTGCGTATATTTCAGCATCCAGTACCGAGCAATTGTCATTCAGTCGAATACTTCGAATCCCGTCGCAGACTTCAAAGGAACAGGCGGTTGGGGAAGAAGTAGCCTCTGGGGTATCCTTGGCAGCATCCGTGTAGAAAAAGAGGTGGTCGGGGTATTTTTGCATTGTTGTCAACTGAACGATATTCGGGTGCAGGGGTTTATTATACTTCGTCAGGGAAAAGTTAACATCAATGTTTAAAGGGGCCCACGGCGGAATCATGATGTTAGGAGCTAGGTTAGGGAAAGGGATTACGCTCACGTTGTGCTGCGATAGGAGAGCCAGGATTTCTGGGAGAGGGTCATTAGGGAACTCTGGGGTGTTGGGGAGGTCATTTGTGTCAATAGGACAGGCGCGTTTACTGGAGAAAAGAGCGAGGGTCTCACGGTGGTAATAATAGGTTCGGAAATACTTTAGTGGGGGAGTGCCTAACAAGGCACACAAACTTACAGACGGGGAAGTTCTATGTGCGCCAAGTATCGTGCGGAGCGCCGTGTGGTGTATTGAATCAAGGGATTTAAGTAAAGAGGGACTGGCTGACGCATACGCCTGGGACCCGTAGTTTATTCTGGAAACGACTAAGGATTTGTATATGGAGAGGAGAGTTTTCGGAGGTACATTATACTTTGTGTTTGATACATATTTAAGAATAGATAGGAATTTATGACATTTAACTTTAAGATTGGATATGTGGGATCGCCAAGTTAGCTTTTGATCGAACAGTAGTCCAAGGAAAGTAGCAGTAGGGTGGAAATGAAGTGAGGAATTTTCTAGATTGAGGCGAATGCTGGAAGAGTTTTGACGTCCCCTATAGAAATCAACACAGATAGACTTAGATGGGGAAAACACAAGACCATTATTGTTACACCAGGATTGTAGTTTTGAAATAGTTTTTTGTAGGATTTTTTGAGCATTTGCTGGAAAACTGGAAGACAGGGAAATGTTTAAGTCGTCAAAGTAGAGCCGGGCGTTTACAGGCGGAGCAATACAATCATTTATATCATTGATATAAAAAATAAACAAGGTTGCACTAAGGGCAGATCCTTGTGGTAAGCCATTCTCAGTTTGAATGGTGCTCGATGTTGACGAACCAATCTTAACATGGAACGTTCTGTTTGTTAAAAAAATTATTCAGATACTTGGCCATGTTTCCACTTATACCAGCTGTTGTCAGCTTGGATAAGAGGCCGTATCGCCATACTCTGTCGAACGCCTTTTCTATATCGAAAAAGACGGAGTATACATGTTGGCGTCTGTGAAATGCTGTTAATATTTGCCTTTGTAGGCTCAGCAGATGATTAACTGTAGTACGCTTCTTACGCCCTCCGGCTTGTGACGAGGATAGGAGATTATTCTGTTCAAGGAAGAAAAGGAGACGCCAATTAACCATTTTTTCCAGCGTTTTTGCGAGGACACTTATGAGGGATATAGGCCTGTAGTTTTGTGGAAAAAGAGGATCTTTATTTTGCTTCAGAATAGGAATAACAACTGCTAATTTCCATGGCTCAGGGATCGATCTGGAGAACCATATTTGGTTATAGATATGTAAGAGGAAGTTTTTCGCTGACGGAGGTAAGTGTTTTAACATATAATGATGGATGGAATCGGGCCCAGGCGCGCTGTTTGCAGTATGGTACTGGAGTTGATAGTCTAGTTCAGAAATGGTGAAATGGCAATTGTAGGAAAGTGAAGAGTCAGAGATGATAGTTATTGGTTGTTGTTCCGTGGAATATTTCTTTAAAGAGAAGGCAGACGAATATGACGATGAGGATGACTCCATTGCAAAATGATTCGCAAAAGCATTTGCGACTTCCAACGGGTCAGATAACATGAAACCATTCTGGTTTATCGAAAAGGAAGGGGTCGCACGATTAATACCGTTCAGTGCTTTAATTTTGTGCCAAATATTGTGACTAGAAGTATTTATGGAGATTGAATGCATAAATTGCTGCCACGATTCCTGTTTTTTGCGCCTAATGAGGCTCCTCGCAGCTGCACGGCGTTTTTTAAATTCGATCAAATCAGGATATAAGCCTGTTGATTTAAACTTCCTAAGGGCATGTTTACGTTGGCGTATGGCTGTTCCTATTTCGGGGCACCACTGATCAGAATGACGTCAAATTTGAACGGAATATTATTGAAAACGGGGGAGAGCGGATGATATTTTAAAAAAATAGTTCCAGTTTTTTCCATTTTTTTTCTTTGGCCCGGCATCTAATTTTAGCAACAGATTACGCTGTAAGCATCATAATTTAAAAGGGTTCGACTACAAATAAATCGTAAAACAACGGCTAAGATGTAAAACGTTACACCAACTGTACTGTATAGGTGCGAATCTGTTACTTACGTAAGCCCACCCACCACTGGAAAGTCATATCACATCGGATAAGAAAAATCGGTTTTTAATCATCCTGAGGCCAAAAACCGCATAAAAAACATCAATCAAACCGGTTTTTAATTCCGTTCAAATTTGACGTCATTCTGGTCAGTGGTTCTTTTTTTATAGCGTTTTGAAAATTGAACTTTAATTAGAATCACTCGGTATATAAATATATATATATATCAGGGGCGGATCCTGAAGGACATGGGTGGGGGGGGATTATAAGAAGGACATTTGACGGGGGAAATTATATAATTACGATAGGCCACAGATTCGAGAAATACCCCTTGTTTCATAAAGAAAATCAAATAGCTACCTTTATAGAAATTTAAAAATGTTTTAAAAATATATAATTATTACAATTTAATTAAAATTTAGTTTTATTTTTAAGTGAAAAATAAAACGAAATTATAAAATTCTAGCTAAAGTGGTAGTTTAGAAATAGTATCCTTTGTCAATCTCCCTTATTTCACTTTTAATTTCGCCGATCTCTGCCATCCTCCAAATATGTTTACTGTTCCGACGATCTCTGAGTTTCTTCCGCAGGCCCTAATCAGACAGGAATTCCGCAGTTCATCAATTCTCAATTTCCTTCGCGTGCAACCGTGTTTACAGATGGTCCGAAGAGGCTGCATAGTGACGGCGCCTCTTTTATCCGCAAATAATTTAGCTTTTCAGAATCTTTTCTTCTGCCTCCTTTCTGTTTCATATTCACAGTCGAATTGATGGTTATCCTACGCTCCATTATTTTCATTTCCTCCAATCACCTTTTCTCTAAATTCTTGATTATATCTGACTCCATGACCGCCCTTCAATTAATTCTCCCCTTCCTGATCATTCCTGTGATTTTTTCATACTCCGCATATGCTCACTTATCCACGTTCTTTCTTCCCTTAATTCCATTCAAATTGATTTGTTGTGAGTTCCTAGTCATTCGGGCACTTTCGGTAATAGACTCCTTCGCTCGGGTGGTTACCGCTTCTCACTTCTTCTTTAAAACAGTCCCATCGGCTAATCTCCTTCCGCTGTGCAAAGGTTTTCATCTTAGGTTTTGGTCGGGTATGTACATTTCCTCTTTCTCTAACAATTGTTCTTTTTATCAGAGTTGCAATTTTTGTACTTTGTATCTTTTTTAATAAACGTTGATAAGACTGTAGGGCACTCACACAACGAGCATATTTGTCCTGTGAGACCCATAGCTTATTTTTAAAATAAAAAAACGAAGAAAAAAAAGGTCACCGGTTGACGAGCCAAAAAAAAAGATAGTATTGAGTAGACTTTATTTCTCTTTTATTTTTGTTAGTAATCCGATCCGAATTCTTTGTTCATGAGCAAGTAAAAAAGTATATATATTTATTTCTCATTGAACTATTTTCATTTACATTACAAAATAAAAATTAAAAATAAATAAGGCTTTTTTTAAAAAGTTTTTTTTATTTTTTTTATTTTTTGGCTTGGACTTTTTACTATGTATTTTAATAAAAAACAATAAATTTACAATTGTATTTTATTTTGCTTTATTTTATTCAATATCTTGATTAGAGGACATTTAAAGAAATTTTTATTAAATAATGGATCGCATTCTTTCAATTGTATTGTCTTTTGTTTTTCACACAATACATACGGAATCCTCAGCACATGAAACACAATGTTTGACTAATGCGATCTTTCCAACAATATATCACATGCCTGAAAAAAAAAAAACTTTTTTCCAAAGTTTTGAGCTTTCGGCGTCTTGAGGGTCTAATTTTAAAGTTGGAAGCCCAGATGTTGCATAATATTGTATTGTCATCTATAACAAGCATTTCTGCAAAAGGACACTTTTTTAATTCATCGGGAAGTAGGTGAAAAATCATTCGCAAGATTCCCCGCAGATAGACAGACTGACAAAGCGAGTTAAATAAAAGGCTATAAAAAGAAGTACAGTATAATAAAAATACTATCGTTCTATTCTTTGTAGTAATTTACTATTCAAATTCTAAATTACCATTTTAGCTACAATTTTATAGCATTTTTATCTTTCACCTAGAAATAAAATAAAATTTAAATAAATTTGTAATAATTATGTATTTTTAAAACATTTTTAAATTTCTAATGAGATCCCTGTTTGATTTTCTTTATGAAATAAAATATTTCTCAAATCATAAGATATTACGTAATTATATCATTTCCCTCCCAAAATGTCTCTCTGGATCCGCTCCTAATATATATACATGTATGTATGTATAAACTCGGTGGGAAGATCTCTTTGGGCACCCTCATATACTGTCTTCTAGAAGAATAATAGAAGAGTTGATTCCAATTGATTACGTTATTCTTGATAAAATAAAATAAATATAAACCTAACACGAAAAAGGTAACAAATTTTGTTAGTAATTTTTTTTCGTTTCCTGATTTTTTTATTACCTTCCGCGTGAAAATCACGTGATCATTGCGAACTTTTTCTTTTTCTCTTGTTTTTAGTATTCTAGAAAGTCATCACGGGAAATCAGAAAATTTTAGCATCAATTGTATGGATCCACTGAATCGGACTAGCCTAATAGTGGCCATTGAAAAAGAAAATATCGATTTAATGGAGTTACTACTGAAATCTGGCATTGAAGTTAAGGTGTGTGTAAATTATCTTAATCGTAGTTATTCCTGATTTTGTATTCATCGATATCACATGCGCATTTCAGTTTTTAAGTCGAAAGTTCAACGAGCTAAGCAGAAATATAAGTTAATAATCGCGAAAAAATAAATAAAAATCGTAAAACAAACTTCTGTTCTTAAATAAAGTAAACTAATAAGACGGAGCCCTACTATTGGATAATGGACTCACCGATAACTTTGCTCTATAAATTTTAATTAAAAATTCAGAAATATGCAATCAAGCTGACAATTTTTAATCGTATAATTTTAATTTATAAATATTTTTACGAAATATTTAAAACCGTAAATTTCTTCTCCTTCTCTTATTGCCACATTCGTTATCGGATGTTGGTAGTTGTTCTTTTACACCCTCTTTATTCCTTGTCTACAAAATTAACTTTGCTCCTTGTATTCCTTTCCATATTTCGTCAACCCGTAATGTTTTTATTGTATTCCTAGTGTGAACTTTTCTTCATTTTTTCCAATTGACAAAATTCGTGTTAATTTATTTCGTAGATGCTTTACTATATATCCTAGATATTCGATCTTTCTATTTTTTATTTCCTTTGTCAATTTTTTATTCTTTTCCATTTTTCACAGTACATCCTTTACGTAGCGTATCTTAAATATCCGCAATTGTGACCATACTTCAGTAGCTTACGGTCCACTCATTAATTCCCCTTTATACTCCAATTAGCAGATAAATGAAATCCGTTGAGATTTTAAAAAGCAATTATACTTCACTAATGTGAAGGAAGTTATTTATATTAGACGTCTGCATAAGCGTTTCAACTATTGGACACACAGAAAATACGATATATTAAAATAACTTCTACAATAAAAATGAACGTAACATACGCATAGTAACTGAATAGAGAGATAAACGATCAAACGTTTGAATTATATGACTTCTGATTATTCTGTATTTAAAATATGTCCATATATATATATATATGTATATATATATTAAACGTTTACTTACAGGATGCTTTATTACATGCTATTGATGAAGAGTACGTAGAAGGAGTTGAATTATTGTTGCAATGGGAAGAAAAATGTCATGAAGAAGGACGTCCGTATGTAAGCGCATGTTAAACTATAAAATATTATTATTATTTATTCATATGCAGAATTTATAGAAAGTTTTTTTAACTTGTTTATCTTTTAATTTCATTTCGAAAATTTCACAGCTAGTCAATTTAGAACATGTTTTAGGTATCTAAATCGTTTAAAATTACTCAGTTCTCTTGAATAATCCCTAATACTTTTTAAATATTACTAAATAAGTCTAATTATTTAAATTCCGCTAAATTGAACTCAAGAAAGCTCGGTCTCCTATCACCATTATCAGCTCTGCTCATGAGCATGATATTACCATTACTATCACCAGTAACTTTTTCATTAATCTAACTACTGTGCAGTTATTATTATCAGGGCCGGATTATAGCCAAATGCCGCTGTGGGCTCAGTAATTTCTGCCGCCCTTGGAATAATTTATAAATTAAGTAATAAAAATTATAATCGAGTAACTGAAGTAAGAAAGGACATAAAAGTTAAAAATTAAAAAATTTCACACATTTTTAAAGCATACCTAAATTTTATTATAATTCTATACATACATTTTTTTTTTACATGTAACAATTAAAGTTTACATTTTTTACAATACAATTTAATGATGCAAATTCATTTATTATATCATCAAAGTTTAAATTCTTTACTAACTGTTCTTCAATAAATAAAACAGGTAAATCATTTAACTCTTTTGCTGAGACATTGTTGATCTGAAAAAATTTTTAATTCTTTGCATTGTAGGAAAGGAGCGTTCTGCTGAGCAAATTTTATTCAGCGCTAATCTTTCTTTGTGTTTTTTCCCATCATGTTATCACGTTATTGTAATTGTGTATATTTTAGTAGTGTTGTTAGAGTTGGTTTACCCTTAGTTACATCGAGTTTTTACTTTTGTTTGTTAAATGATCACAAAAATTAAATAAAGTGTACATTTATTCTTAATACGAGTATTTTCGCCGTTAACGTGTTTATTCATCAGATTCACAGTATTCAGAATAGTTTCAACAGGTTATGGGTCCAGCACGCTTCTCGCAGTGCCCCAGTGCCACACTGCTTTGAGCACCTTTCATCGTTTGGTACGGCAAGAAATAATATAAATAATTCTTCGAAAAATCTTCTAAATTTTGTCGTATCAATAAGATACCGCTACTACATTTGTGAATTTTCAGTTTTTCTTCCAGTCTTGTTTGACCTCTTATCATGCCGACCAACCATTGTCTCGTGCACACTTCGAGAATTTCCTTTAACTGCTAATATAACAGCGTTTTGCCTAATAATAATGCACGTTCCGGTTTACACTTCGTTAATTTTAAATTCATTTCTCGATTCCCCTGCTTACATGTCATTTGTCTCTATAATCATTTGGAAATTTTACCTGAATCAATATATTCCCATTTTTGCAAGTTAAAAAATGATTTTATCACATTCCTCTCATGACTAAAACGCCATAATATGTAACAATATTTTGGAAATTGTAAGTATTTTTCAAAAGAAAAAACTTTTTAATCTCATGCAAATTTGCCGCCTTTCGAATTTTGCCACTATGGGCTGTAGCCCATTTAAGTCCGTGGTGTAAATCCATGACTGATTATTATTGTTATTATTATTACTATTAGTAGCAATAATGGTTAAAATAGTAATCGTTGTAGTAGTAGTAATAGTAATAATAGTGATAATATAAATAATTGTTATTATTATTTTGTCATTCTATTTGTATTACTATTGGCCTTAATAGCCTGTCTGAATAAGAAAATTACTTATAAAAACTACTTTTGGGATTAAACTAAAAATTATATGTAATATCTCTAAGCATAGCCGTATAGTATGGTAAAACTGCAAGAGGACCCTTGATTCATGTTAAGCCTGATATTTCTTAATTAAACTAACTGAACGAAAGGAAGTAACTTTTAAATTCTCATTATAAATTACTCTAAAAGATGGCCTTAGCTAAATTTTCTATTTTCTAATAATGATAAAAATAACAATAAACTATTAATTTTGTTTGTTAAAATTATTATCGTCTAAAATAAGTCGTCGCGATAGCCTATTTGCTAGAGCGCTTGACTACCGTTACGGAGGTCTAGGGTTCGATCCCAGGCGACGACAGAATTTATTACAAAGAATTAAGATAAGAAATGCTCGCTAATAATCACGTGGGGAAGGCAATTGCAAACCACCACGTATTCATATGCGCGCGCTAGTTTAGTACAGACATAAATAGGACTGCACTTGAATAACGATGTAAATCAAACGATTACTAATCAGTTCCGAATGTAGTCTTACGTATTGTGTACACTTGCGTACTGCATATAATAATTGCTATGAGCGCTGCCTGTTCTGTACAACTAGGAATGTGTACCAATAGGCAGTCACGACGCTCGAAATCGAACGATACGATTGAAAAGAAAGAAAATAAATATAACTACTAATACAGCAAACAATTAATATATTTATCTGCGGTAATGTTTTTAGGTACAGCTGATTATGTGTAAAAGGCCATATAGTCGCTAAACATGTTACTTCAGTTAACAGTGATTTTATTAAACTTCTTTTTCTCTATTTTCCTTCCAGAGTTGGGAAATTGTAGATAATTCTGCATCTACTTTTACGGTAGATATAACGCCAGTAATTTTAGCGGCTCACAAAAATAATTACGAAATTCTGAAATTATTAATGGACCGTGGAGCTACATTGCCAGTGGTGCATGATATACGGTATGTTTAAAGCATTTGATACTTGCAAACAGAACGCTATATATTTTTTTAAATACATTTTTAATTTCATTAGAATACGAGTAGACATAAATTTACAAAAAGCAGTAATGTTTCAGTTTCAAAACAAACTGGGAATCTATTAATTCCCCAATATTCCTAGTCGTGCAGCAAAAATCACAGTTCGCCATTGCATATGTGATAATATTAACTTCACAAAGAGAGAATTTTTCCTTTTCTCTGTCTGCTTAAGAGATAGTAGCAAAAATTAATGAATGGTTTTCAGAATGCTTTTAAAAGTATACAAAAGATAAATTTTATGATATGAGATAAAGATACAGTTTCTCACTAATTTTTATAATAGCAGTCAAAAATAAAACAAAAAATACCTTCTTTAATTGTGTATTAATACATAGTATAATTTTTATTAGGTGCGCTTGCGACAATTGTTTGGAATCTAGTCAGCGTGATTCGCTTCGTCACTCTCAATCACGTATGAACGTCTATAAGGCATTAGCATCTCCTTCGCTTATATGTTTGACATCACGAGATCCTCTTTTGACCGCTTTCGAATTATACTGGGAACTGAAAAGCCTCAGCAACTTGGAAACTGAATTCAGAACTGAATACAATGTAACTGAAGCTAAATATTCTTACATACGAGTATAATATGCACGCGTGAATTACTTTTATTAACATATTACTAAAAATGAATTTAAAATGAGCGAAAATTAAACCGAAATTTTACTAAAAATACACAATCGCACTTAGCCAACTAATGTGTAATAAAGTAATAATATATTCGAATTAAATAATTAATAAAATTATATAACAAGCAGGATGCCACACAATTCTGCGGACAGAGCGGAGAATAACAGCGGAAGCGAAAATCTGAGTACAACGTTTTGCCCAACAACAGTAACTACGTAACCAACAAATTCTGCTGCCCTTGTGCCATCTGAGTAATGTAATCCGTTTCTTTGCAGGGAAAGTAGTTTACGAACTATGAAAAAGTAACAGTGCTTGTTTGGCAGCAGCGAATGGTCAAATGAGGCTAGTTTCACTGTCCTTGGTGGAAAGATTTTTGCCGGTTTATTGTCTACATTGAGGACATCTAGAATCATTGGGGAAATCGGCGTGAATGGATTCTGACGCTTAGGATAAAATCCTTTTTACTCGATATCCTAAGAGTCTGGTTTCTGACGGACTTTGGAGTGATCGTATAACGTTGTTTGCCGCTAGAAGGCCCGGATTTTCAACTGTACTCAGTAGTAGATTAACTGTAAGGTAATCACGTCAACTCTGAGGCTTCACAATAAAAGCTCGGTATTGGGGATGTTTTCTTAGTGCGCCTGTAATTAAGCGAAGAGAAGCGTTATAGATGGTTATAAAATGAACGACATATAATAATAATGTTGATATATTTTTGAAAAATTTATGCCTACGCCTTTCGAAGCGATAGCTCCACGATCACAGCATTATACCGACGTTAAATTTTATTTTAATTCATAAAAGAACAAAATATATATCAATATTTGAATAGACCGGTTATAAAACGAGATGATCGATTATTATTTTAACGAATATATAAAAACTGATTATTAATTAATAATAAAATAGCAAAAAATATAATGATAACAAAATTGGTAAGATTGAAAATATACAAGACAAAATAATATAATATCTATGTTGCATTTAAATGTTCTAAATTTTAAATTAATTATAATGTAAGATACGGATGGTATCCAATTTGAAGAGGTCTGTCTTGGCTGCCATAGAAAACACGGGGGGCTCCAAAGTATTTTTTCAAGCGTATCTGCGAGCGGTACATTGTCATTAATGAAGAATGGTGAGCTCCGTACGATGTGTACGATAGTTTTTTTAAGCGGATTTAGTTTTGCTGTACACGGTTTAGTTAGTTGAATTATATGCTTCTGTTCAAGTTAATTTATTGTCAAAATGAAGTCCCAAATAACGAGCTTAAGATGAGGACTGAATGGGTAAAGTGTTTAGTAGGATATGTATGTTATTTTTGCAGGATCCTGTTCGACAGAAATGTACTGCTTTTGTTTTATCCGGAGAGAACTTCCAGTCGCTGTTTTGAGCTTTCGTTGTGATTTTGTTGATCGTCTCTTGCACGATATGTTCTTCTTGTTCCATGTTGGAACATGCAAGAAACATTAAAAAGTCTTCTGCGAAAATACCAACTTTTACCGGAGGTTGAACTTCTTCGATGATGTCAATAATAACTATATTGAAGAGAGTCGGGCTGTGGACCGAGCCCTTTAGGACTCCATTTTAGATAATCTGTCTCCCACGATGACCTTAAAAAAACGATCCGATAAGAAGTTTGCAATGATAAGCGCGGTAGTCGACCTCGAAAGCCCCAACTGTAAATGGGGGCCAGTATTTTTGTTTTGATGTAGTGTCAAACGGCTTGAATAAATCAAAAAAGAGGGGCAATAGATGATGTTTGTTAGTAAACGCTTGTAGTATTGCTTCTCGTAAATAGAGGGTACGATCTATTATTATATAAATTTTTCTATCGATGTGTTGATCCGTAGCTTTAAAAATTACAAAAATAGAAAAAAAAAAATAGCCAACTTGTTGAACAAGAGTTTGTAAATACGCTTGGCGAATTATATCGCCAGCGTAGATGTGTCGACTGCGACCAATTAAAAAGTCGGACAGGAGCGGTAGCGCAGTGAATCAGCGAAATTAGATCGGCAGTTTAGAAAAATTGTTCAATGCGAGCAGACATATTCACTTTTAGGTAGATTTTTTAATGCGGTTGTAAATGACCTTTAAATAATATATTTAATTTTTTTTGATTACAAAACAAAGGTGCTGTAAATATTTCACTTTATAAAGTTATGTTTATTTAATAATCATTTTTATTTATTTTTATTTATTTTTTTTTTTAATTCATTTTGCATTACTCACTTTTTATTTATGTAAATTATTTATAGTAGATTTCTTCATTTTCTTTATCCAAATTTAAATATAAATTTAATTTTCAATGTTTTGAACAAAAAAAAAAAAAGTGACTTATTAATTTGTTTTTGTTTGCGTAGTAGTGCGACGACTGTATGCCAAGTTAATTCCATTTCAACATTTTCTACTTTGGAGAAGTAGCGAGAAAAAAATCAGCATTCGTCACTGATACATATTAATGACAACGACATTCTTAGCTCGACTCCTAATACCCTTTTCTGTCACAAAAATTTGCTCCAATATATGACATATTGTATATATAAGAAAAGGAAGACGCAAGGATATTGTAGTTTTAATGACAAGGGTATTGTAGTTTGCTCGATGATGATGATGTCGTCATTAATCTCGCAGGAGGTCGTGATCAGGATGAGACTACCGTCTGATGAATGGTTTTCCTCTATATATATGGTTCTATCCATAGCCAACCTGCTGCATTCTGTTAATGTTGTTAATTTTAAATTCAGGACTTAATCTGACTATCTTCGTAGTAGCCTTGCTCTGCGTCTCTTACCCGCGGCCTGCCTTCTAATATTTGCTTTTCCATCTAGAGAGCAGCTTGTCTGGTGATATGTCCGAAGTATCGAAAAAATTCGTAACCTTTTATTGTTGACATTAAACTATATTCCTATCATCTGCAATACTTCCAGATTTGTTTTTTTTTTTTTTTTTTTCTATCCAGGATATTCTTAAAAGTCTCCGCCAACACCATAATTCAAAAGCTTGTATTCTTTTTTCTTCTTCCTTCCTAATAGTCCATGTTTCGCAGCCATAGGTAAAACCAGAAAAAACCAACGTTTCTATAATTCGAATCTTAGTACCTTTCGATAACTACACGTCTTTCCGTATTTTACGCAGTTTATACACTACCGCGCGACTCATATTTATCCTTCGATTAATTTCATTTCTGCAATATATTAAAGAACCAAAATATAGCTAATTCATTAACTACTTGCAATCCATTAACGTGTAAAAAGGTTTCAATTTCTCTCTCAATTATCGTAATATGTGTTTTTTTAGTATTTATTTGTAGTCCAAAGTTACTACTTACATTCTGTAGTTTAATTATCGTAGTGTTTTCTTATTAGCAGTTTATAATTCAATATTTACTGTAAATATTAAAAAGAGACTGGTCAAGATGTTGCGAATAGCGTGACGCAAATTGATGTCCGCAAAAAAAGGTGTTGCTGTTATTTTCTACGCCCACATTTTAATGAAATTCGACAAAATGGATCTGAAATTGGATCGTGTAGTGTTGCGATCAGCAAAGAATTCGGAGATATCTATGACGCTGCTGAAAGTACGATTGAAAATTAGAAGTGTTTTTTGATTACCATGTATATATAACTCCTGGTTAACTATTAAAGTGACTCAGTTACGTTTCTGCTCTATGTTTTTGGCCCTTAGGGATGCCAACCACAAATGAACTAGTGGATTTAATTATAAATTTATTAATTACGATTGTCCTTATTAATTTACACTATGAGTTTTTATAATATATCGATTTTACCCTACAATTATTTTTCTGAACCGGCGGACCATTAAAAAAGAAACATGAATTTTTAACATATAGTACAAATACGACGAGATCACGATTAATAAAAAATAACATATGATACACATAGCTCGGTTTTATGCTGGGTGGTGCGATCTCTATTACTGCGGCATTCCGAGGTTCCTCCGAATTAATTTATCGATGACGGATTGTTTCGCGATCGATTCGGACATTTTAAAACTTTCGGCCATAACTTTGGTGAGATACAAGTTAAACACGACGACTATACATGATAAAAAAACTTCGAACGGCATGGCTTAAATTTGCAACCAAAATTAATTTTCTTCCTTTCGATTCGTCCGATGATCATCTCCAAAACTCGACTAACTTTTTCTTTTTTCGACCGCGACCAAGGCCCGATTCCTAACTAACTCCTAATTCGTCCATTATCCGGCAGCTCCGCGAGCGCTGCATGTCATTTTCGTTACGTCACCTCGTGACATCGCCACACCCCGACCGACTATAGAATTCCACATACACACTCACAATTTCGACGCTCCTTATTAGATTTTTTTTTTTTTAATTATTCATGTAATGGACACATTACACTATGAAACACATCGAGATATTCTTGCTGATTAATCTATTATAGTTAATCTGTTAATGTATAATCCTAAAATTGACGAAATGGTTCCCGAATTAAAGGCAACACCATTATTAGCCCGAACGCCGCTATTTTTCATGTCACAAAAATTTGTCCCAAAATGTGACATTAAATAGAGATTTAGGCTTTTGGTTCGCCTCGCTACTGATACTTTTTCAAACGTTGGCCGGTAAAACACGGAAGCTAGATTGCTCTTCGGTTTACGTGCTCCATATATAATGTTTTTTTTTTTTTTTTTTTATTGTATGAAACTATTCTTGAATAATCATGTCTTTTCGTAATCTACCTTCTTTTTATTCTTTTATTGTTCATACTTTTGACTTGCAAACAAATGACTTTCACGGGGAAACCGCAGCAGGAAAAAAGACAATTCGGTCGATTGCAGAAAGCATGAAAGAGCACAAAACAAGAACTATGGACGAACACAGAAATGTGCAGAATATAGGAAACACAACAGGAGGTCAACAAATTCCTACAAATCGAAATAAAGAAGGGGGAAAAAAATTCTCAAAAAATAAGTGCTCCTTTATTGAGATGTAACGGGGGGGGGGGGTAATAGGAGGAGAAGACCAAAAAGAAACGAACACGAGATGAAAAAAACCATAGGGAATGATCACAGATGAATAACGGAGACAATAAGAAAGTGTGAGGAAAATTCAGAGGAACAAGTTTTGGTTTAGATAGAACAAACAGACGCAAGGGAAGATTACTAAAGAAGAAAGAAGCATAAACACCCGATCGAAATTTTATGTGGAATTTTTTAAATAAGATTTTAAAAAAAGAAACGAGTGGAAGTAGTAAGAATGATGGCTAGCCATATTTCCTTCGATACCTGTGAAACTAGAACCTACCAAAAATCACAATACGGACAAATCAGCGAGCACAAAGGGTTAAAAAGTGTTTTTACGAGAATACTGATGAAATGTCACAGATCTGATCTGCTCTTACGGAATCGGAAATAATTAAATAGCAAAAAAAAAAAAAAAAAAAAAAAAGATGTTTAGAAGATAATCGACACTATAACAAAATGGTCACCGATTCTGCGGTGCAAAGAGGAAGGAAGACCAAAGGATTCTGAATATTTGAAAGCTGGAAGAGAATAGAGGAAGTACGGATATTATCAAGTCCCTTTAAATCATCATTGAAAATGGCCACATTTAAGAAAAATAAGATAATGCCGTGACACATTGTTCTGATTTGGATGAACAAAGTGTAGAAAAAATTTTTTGAGGAAAATGAAAAATTTCGATAAAGTTGAAGAAGAAATAGGGAAAATTAATCGTGGAAATTGTATAGGAAGAGAATGAGGTAAAATGATGCGCAATACGGAGTAAAGTGCGATTTACCCGCGACGCTTACTAAAAATCGAAATATAGAAGTGTACAATTTTAGACCATGCAAATGCGAATCATTACGAATCGATAACTTAAGGTATATAAAAATGATAAACGTTACGTACTGCGATCTATATAAGAGCTTCCGAGCAAGAGGGGATTTCAAGGCAAAAGGCAATGACTATCATAATGCTCTTTGCTGCCTTTTGCTTTTAATATCCGTGATTACCGATTTTTGATCCTTACATTCGTGCCTATGTACGCACAAAATTGGATAAACCTGACCGCATTCATTCCATTAGTTATGATTATAGTCATACATGCCTGATTCTCTTTGCTAATGATAAGATTTGTCCGAATATAAGAGGGTACCGTTAGTTTTAGGTTTCATTTCAGTTCACTCTGTATTGTTAGCTGATGATGGGCTATGCCCGAAAACGTTCCCTTAGATTGAAGTATCTGTTTTAATTTCTATTGAAGTAAATTTTATTTCAAACTTATTCCGTTCGTTACCGTGGTATTTATTTATTTTACACGTATACGTAATTATTTTATTTATTAATTATCTAACATTTCGTTTATTACATTGCATTACTATTATTTTATTACACATCGTTTTAAACAAATACTTGCGCTAAATAATCTTACTTTTAAAGTACATCTAATTAGAATCAACTTTTTTTAGCGGTACATTTAACGTAAATAAATTAGCGTGGAAAAATAAATTAGTAAGTAAATATTTTTTTAAAGTTAACGCGCTGCAATTTTAATCATTTTGTTTTTTCGGCAAACTCAGTCCCAAACATTATTACAGAAAAAAACCAATTGCCAATTTATTGCAAAATTAAAATTTGCGAAAAAAGAAATTATCATGATAATACGTTTAAAAAAATTAAGTACGACCACTATAAATAACGGTGTTGAAATTTAAACGCACGATAAATTAAATTAATTATAGGAAATGAAAGAAAAAGTACAGACATTTGCATCGACCTTATTGGATCACCTGAGGACATCGAATGAACTGGAAATAATTTTGAACTATAACCCGGTCGGAACTCCATGGGAACCAGGAGATGAACCTACTTTCGATCGACTGAAATTAGCTATAAAATATAAGTTAAAACTGGTAACGTACTGATTTAATTTACGAAATAGTTTTTTTTTAAGCCGGGAAGTTAATTGCGACAGGCAGAAATAAGATATCAAACAGTACAATTTTAGCATAATTACTACAACAGAGAATTTTTTTATAAACATACACCGCCGTGTGTAACTAACATTTTTGTGAATTCTAGTTGCAGCAGCAGACGAAAGTTGCTAGGACTTTACATAAAACTTTACACCATTAAGTAGAAATACGTATAATTGAAAAATGCGGCTTTGCAGCTGGAATAATATTATATCACCAAAATAAATTCTAAATTTTCCGGTAAAAAAAAAAAAAAAAAAAGGAATAGAATTAAAACTATTTCGCGAAATTTTAAATGTAACCTTACCGTTGGCGGCCACGTTTCAATAGTACGTTTCAAAATTGAACAGATTTATTAAGAAAACTATTTATATTCTCAGAGATGTTAAATTTTAAAAAAAAATTCTCGGCTCCTCAGCTACAAAGTTCACTTATAAACGTTAAAAATTCTGTTTTTCTTCGATACAATTTGGTAAAATTGATAATTTCGATATTCGGTAGAAACCAAGTTAAAACGTTCTGTAGAATAAACAGATTGAAAAATCAGATCATTTTTTTTCTTTGTCATTTTTCATTTTTTTTTTTTTTTTTTCGAAAAAAAAAAGGTAAAATTAGAGAACTTCAAAGGATTTTGAAATTATTAAGAAACGCTAAATGAAACACTGTGCACGGAGATACGGCAATAAGCATAACCGCGGTATTTAATGGTCTGTCGGATCATTTTGTGCGAGGTCTGAAGTACATCGCAAACTCGGAACTTAGCTGTACGGAAGATGTGAGTGATTTTTAACGAGGCTGGGCTAATGGGCAATAAATGCAACACAGAATACAACTCCAAGGCAGCTTTGTCAAAGTTAATAGTCTGTTTTTTTTTTTATTGATTTAGCGTCTTCTCTTTAAAAAAGTCAACTTTTTAAAATCGCCGCTGCGTTTGAAGATTTATTTCTTCGTTTGCTAACGATGCTGAAAAACCAAAAAACACAGCGTAGTACGAACATGAATTTCCATTATGTAACAAAATCTGAAAATTTCCAAATCAGCATCATGTTCATGAATAAATTGATTTTTCCGTTTTTAAGAAGAAAAAAACTACAATGTTATAAGAAATAATTTTTTTTTTTTTTTTTTTTTTTTTTTTCTAATTAAAATTCAAAAGCAACACAGGAACTACTAAATGGAACCGTAGACAGTACTAGGCTTTGAATTTTTGAATAATACCCAATAATCAAAATGTTACGGAAATCGATTTTTTCTGTTTTTAGAAGAGGTGTTTTCGAATATTATTACCGTTTAAAATTAAATTTTCACGACGTGATCTTAAACTTTGTTGCACGCTTTAGACTGTCAAAAAAAATTATTCGTCCCACGGTACCGTGCAAAAGTAGAAAAACTTTGCAAATATTATTATCTATTATTTTCCAATTTCCGCCGAGTAACGTCGAAATATAAGGAATTTTGAAGCAATTCGTTTAAAAATTCAAAATTTTCAGTCGTGCCGCTAAAAAGCGATCGGATCTGGCCGCGCCATTGTCTACTCATGTTTTTCCAAGTTTAAGGAAAAATTTTAAGTTTTTTGACTTGGCTTCGTGCTCAAAGAAAAAGAATAATGAGGCAATGCACAATATCATGATGTGGTGATTAAACTGCAAACAACGAAGATTTGATTAATTCGAAAAACTGTCGCAGAGTGCTGGCGAACTTTTGTTGTTTTTTTTTCTGTGACGATTTTTATTTTTATCATTACAATTATTAAAATGTAGGTGTTGTAAAGCTGGATGATATGATAGGCCAAATATACAAAATGTAATGTATTTAGTAAAAAAACATTTCTTTCTTTTTAATTAAATTTCGGGTCTCGTAGGTGTTCTTAATTATACTAATCGATATTATCAAAGGCGCACTCAGGATTTTTTTTCGTTCAGGGCTAGAATTTAGAAAATGAGTTAGGGGGTGGGGTAACTGGGTACCTCGACTAAGTGTACCTATCTATTTCCGTGGTCTATAAATTAAAATAAAAAAAATACAAAATTAACGAATATTATTTTTTTTTAAATTACAAAACTGACCAATTTTATATAAAAAAAATAATAATAATAGAAATGTAACATTATGTTTGTAATCAGCACAAATTAGGTAAGCATACGAATTTTATTTTTAAAAAATTAGGTAAAAGTATATAACATTATACTTGTAATATAAGAAAAAAGTAAATATGTATGTTTTTTTAAAAAAAATTTAAGTAAAGCAACATTACAAAACGAAATTAAGATTTCGAAGACTTTTTGGGGGCGAGCAATGGCCCCGTGGCACCCCCCTTGAGTGCGCCAATGGATATTATATTCAAAATCTTACGTGCAGCGCTTGCATGCACCATGGGGCGTCTTAAATAATAATAGAAATCTAATAAAACTATCATTAGTTCTACCGGTATATTCAGAAACTCTTACAGACATCGCAAACTAGTCGAAAAATGTATCCTACCCTTGTTAATTCTTGAAATACCGATGAAAGATGATGCTGCAAATGTTCAAATAATAACATATGTAGATAATTTAACGAGGCAATACAAGCGAATAAAAAACAAAACTCAGGTTGAACATAAAATTAAACTCTTAAGATTTATGGCTTACGCAAATTCATACAGCGAAAACAAATCATATACTATATTTTACGAAAATAATTCAAAAAAATAAGGAAACACAATTAATAGAACAAATTAAATATGAGCATAATTAATTATATTGCAAATAAAAGTCTAGAAATTATTAATTATTTTTAATAATTTATACTATAATAATGATAATCAAATCAAATTAGGCTTATTAGTATCTGCTATAAGTGAACGGTAAATGTGCAACAATTCGTGCGGTTATCGTTTAATACCATCTGTAACATTTTGATAATGGTTACATGGCCAGTAATATACACAAATGTATACGTAATAATAAGTTCCCATACCCTTCACAGGCCGTTGGGAATTTTTAAGAGATTCACAATGTATTAAGTCCAACGGCACTGATAAAAGTAGGGATGCTAGTTCCTTTCTCTTGGCCACCTTTACTATCCCTGATTTCTTTGATACCCAATTCAATTTCAAATTAGGTATTATCACGTACTAATCAAATGAATGACGAGTTACGTAAATATCTTAAAATCAAGAAGTTTTTATATCTCGTCGTGGATGATTGATGAAAATAGACCAATATTTTATTGCTGAAACTACTTTGCCAATTTTAAAATAACTATATACACATATACATAGGTATATATATATATATATATATATATATTACTCAGATATACGTGCTTGCATGTATACATTCCATTTTTGCACACATTGACTTATTCACCTAGGTTCAAACAATTATACAAAAACACAAAAATATACACATAGGCACACATGCACACTCAAACAATTTTCTCGTACCCAGTATGAGTACTTGCAAATGCAATTCAGAGAAGGTACCTTGCATGTAATATTCATCATCATAAAAGTAGCACCTCTCATTCGGGAGGTTGCACGTCACGAACGCTAGATACCTCGGCTTCTGACTGATTCAATTAATCGAAAAAAGTCAATAATTTCTGAATATTTATGGTAGTTAGCTCCATTCTTTTCTTTCCTCTAAGTGCACTTCCTTGAAATTTTACCCTGTGCTGCTAGGTTGAAAAGTCCTTCTTCTCAGATTTTATGAGCGATAGATTAAATTTTTCTTATTTTTTTATCATCCATTAATTGCAATCTGTCGACTTTGCATCGATTCATCACGTCTCAGTTGGACACCTTATATGTCCATGGGATTCTTAGCATGCGTCTCTATAGGGCCACATTTCAACGGCGTTAATTCTTCTTTCACAGTCTGTATTTATCGTGTCCAAATTTCCGTTGAATAATACAACACGGACCCGTAACATTGAAATTTTTCTTGTTCCCAAGTCTATCTTCTTATTTCTCAGAACCTTTTCCAAATTTCCAAATGCCTGTCTGGCCATTGTTATTCTGGTGAAGTTATTTCCTTATCGTTGCACCCATCATCTCTGTGATCACAACTTCTAAATATTTATATTATTTTACATTTTCTAGTTGTTGTCCATTTTTCCTTTTTTTTTTACTTTTGTCTCTTTAGATTTATGCCTACTAAATTTCATGATTTTTATTTTGTTTACCTTTATTTTCATATTAAAATTCGTACAAATAATTACAAAAATTTGTAATTTTGAATTCGAATATTAAAAGTGATATAGGTGAGATAATAATACTAAGCGATATTTTTCTGTTGTCAGTTTGTAGCCCATCCAACCATACAGCAAATTTTGGGATCAATATGGTATAAAGGGCTACCCGGATTCAGAGGAAAAACCATGTTGCAGCAAGGAGTCGATGTCGCCCTTATCGGTATGATGTTCTTCGTATACAGCATAATGTACATTATCAACCCGAATTCAGAAAAAGGCCGTTTTATGAAGTTACCATTCATTAAATTTATATGTCATTCCGCTTCTTATGGAGTGTTTTTAGGTAGGATTTTATTTTATGCACAAAAATATTTTTTCTTTGTTTTTTTTTTGTTTTTTTGACATGGATATGTCTTACCGGTGAGGTCAGCCAAATTGTTCGTCACGCCAAACATTTTTAAGAGCAAAAACTGTAACGCTATTTAATTAAAACATATGAGTTATGTCAACCGAACCGTGTGATATTAATTGTATGGGTGATCAAAATAACTGCTGCTACCATAGTAAATGCATATTAGTAGCGACCACTTTTGCGACGCTCTTATCATAAGAGTGTTAGTTACAATGTCTTCCACCGAACACGTGTTAAACGTCTTCGTCACCGTTAACGTGAAGAGAAAAATTCACGAGAATTTAATGAATTTTTAATCAATACGCCTTTTTCCTCGACTACAACTGTAGAGAAGTTTATCGAATTTATGAGCGAAGAAGTTGGATTAGAAATGAACCATCATGATCTTGTCATTTTTAGAACCCGACGCTTTTCGAGTTTATGTGCCAAAGCAAAGACATGAAAATGTCAAAAAAAATTATTGCGTAACATTCCGTACTTATTCAGTTATCGAATAAACTTTATTTCGTCGCTCACCGGCACTCTTCACGAAATCGGTTTTCGGCCAGCTAGATTAACGAAATAGCCCCCATAATATGATGTTACTAACTTACAATATTGTCCCACTTTAGCTACGTATTAGAAGAAACCCATTGTTCCATTCTACGTGTATGTTGTTTCTAATCGTAATAACAAAATCCCTTCAGTTCAATTTTATGTTACTTATTTTACCCATTACTCTTCGAGCCTTTTCATCGGCCATTTCATTTCCCTTAACGCCGTAGTGAGAAGATGCGCACTAGTTCAATAAGAATTGCTTACTCTCTACCTGCGATGCATGTATGCATATTTTCTTATTAAACATTCCGTATTTGTGATTTGTCTGCCGTTGATATGGGCTAGGTTTAGAAATGCTGCGAAGGAGTCTGTTAAAATTAATATTTTTTGGCATAAGCTAAACATTTAAATATTCCCCTCATCGAGCATATTAATTCTTAGCGTAACTCTAAATTCAGTCTGGGATCGCGATTGAGAAGCAATTAATCTCACGAGGTCGACTAGGCTTTATAATTTCCCCTGTAACTTCTATGTCGTCCAAAAAACTTAAACTACACGACGTCTTATGTTCATTCAACTTGTGCTAGAATCATACTCGTTCGCGCTATTCGGAATTTTGATTAAACTTCACACGAAGAATCGGTTAAAACTTGACCGATTATTTTCAACTTCGCTTTTTAATACTGCCCGCCTTCTATAAATAGTGTCCATTTGCGCAACGCACAACATATCGCTAAACATACTGCGTCTAAGAAGTATTTTTAGCATTCTGTAATCTCTGCTAAGCAGTGTGCTCTAGGAGGGTATCTTGAAATTAAGATCGTCATAATGTAACGCCGAACAGATAAACGTCTTCGGTATATGGTCATCACTGCTTGTACAAACCGAGATTACTCTACACCGCTGTGGAATTTTTGTGTACTCCTATGAAGCCATACTAGCAGAAGGGAATTAAAGTTTGCAATGTTGAAAATGCAGCGAATCAGCTACAATATTTGATGATATCCGGGTTTTTTTTCACAAAAATACCGGCGTACGCGTATCAAATACATACACAAACACATCCACCGATATTTTGCTACGCGGATGAATAATTATTGCTTATATTCTCAACTTCAAAAAATTTTTAACAAAAAAAAAAACAAACAGCCGCTTTATCTTTTTTTTTTTTTTGTGAAAAAATAAAGTTTGTGCAGAATGGAACAGATATACTGTGTTATTTACTCTGGGCAACAGCCCCATTAGATCAGCCCCAACGGTCAAAATCGTTGGATTAGTATTCGACAGGAAGTATGTCTTGGTTCAGGCACATCGACGAACTTAGAGCGAAATGTCGAAAATCTCTCAACGTCCTCAAAATGACAGCTCATACAAAATGGGGCGGAAATAGGAAATGCCTGCAGAACCTCTACTCCCCTCTTACGCTGTCTAAAATGGATTACAGTTCGATTATATACAGATCTGCTCAAAGGCGCACTTAGGATTTTTTTTTGGTCGGGGCTAGAATTTAGAAGATGAGTTAGGGTGTGGTAACTCGGTACCTCGACTAAGTTTATTTCCGTGGTTTGTAAATTAAAATAAAAAAAATAAAAAAAAATACAAAATTAACGAATATTATTTTTAAAAAAAAATAATAATAGAAACGTAACATTATGTCTGTAATAAGCACAAATTAGATAAGTATACGAATTTTATTTTTAAAAAATTAGCTAAAAGTATATAACATTATACTTCTAATAAAAGTAAAAAGTAAATATGTATGTTTTTAAAAAAAAATTAAGTAAAACGAAATTAAGATTTCGAAGATTTTTTAATGGCCCCGTGGCACCCCCATTGAGTGCGCCAATGGATCTGCTAAACCTAATGTGTGCTGAACAGGTTAAACACTGTTTAGAATTTCGCATTAGGACTAATCACAAGCGCTTTACATTGCAGTCCAATTGACAGCCTTCATGCAGAAACTAATGTCCTGCCACTCAAACACAGAAGGCAATTTCTTTCTCTGAAATATTTCTTCAATCTGGCCTCAAATCCATCTAACCCCTCGCATCAAAAAACGTTTACCCCGAATTATATACAGCTATATGAAAAAAATCCAAAAAGTTCAAAGACCTTGGGCATCGAGTGCCGGAATGCTGTTAGCAGTCTTCAGTGGACGACGACGGCCCATCAGCATATGGCTGAAGCCCCTCCGTGAAACGCTAGTATACAGCAATTAACGAAATTTAGAGGCCAGAATAAGAAAAACAGCCAACATCTGAAGTCCAAATTTAAAAAACATGTATACTCCGTCTGGTAACACGAATCGGAACACTAAACTGCCGCTCTCAGAAACTGTTCAAAGTCATGGGAAACCTTCGGCGATGGAGCACCTCATACAGACAGGACTGACATGAGGAGACAACACTAGCTCGCCTGCGCATAGACCATTGCCTCCACACACATAGTGTTTCAAAAACTACCGCAACCGACGTGTGAAATTTGTGGAGTGCCGGTTACGGTGGAACATCTCCTCACCTCGTGCCGCAAATTTCGGCAAGAGAGAGCCGCCTGCTTCAAGGAGGATGCTGGTCTCGCCGAAATTCTGGCAGAAAATGAAAAGGCCTGCGGAAACATTTTCAAATTTTTAAAGCTTACTCGACTTTTTCCTTTTATACAGTTTTATTATTCAGCAGCGTTTACCTCCTTTCTTTTCCTTTCCTTTCCTTTCTTTTCCTTTCTTTTTTCTCTTTCTATTGTTTATTTTGATATTCTTCTTTGTTCTTTTCATTTATTAACCTATACTTATAAGATGTAACTTCTCAGCGTCGCGAATGGACTTAGCTGCCGAGCGACTTTAAATAAATAGATTTTATATACTGTGTTATTTCTTCTGTTTATGTTGCTAATTAGCATGTTGAATGCTTATTGAAACTTAACGGAACTGATGAAAATCTGCGGTACAGCTTTTTAAAAAAAACACTAGAAAAAAGCTGTGCTATTTGTCTCGTTATAATAAAAAATAAAAAATGATGGATTTCTTCAAAATTAAGGAAAAGCAAAACTTTTTCTTTTTTTGCTCTTGTTTTGGCATTGATTTAAGATCCATTTTTTCATGACTGAACTTTCACGTATAAAAAAAAATATTGTACTTTTGAATTTTTAACAAAATTATTGTTTAATCGGTAAAAAAATCTATTTCACAAAATATCTCAATGGAAATTTCATAACAAAAGGGTAACTTTTCAGTAACAGTAAATCTTGGGTATTAAAAAATTAAAGTAGCTCGTTTGATGTCGGATATAACAACAAACAGGTTATAACCAACAGATTATTCACTCCCTTCTATATATTGTGGAATGTTATATATGTGTTTTACGCCCTCAGGGATGCCAACCACGAGGTTTTACCCTATCGTGGATTTTATTTACTTAAAATTTTATTTTTTGTTTTAGTGTTTATTGTTATTATTATTATTATTATATTAAATTATTCGTAATCAATACATATTTTACGATCCTTAACAGCTATCTTTCGGTACAAGGCGACCGCTGAAAAACACAATATTAAATTATGGATACGACAATGATGTAATATACGAAATTAATTAAATTTAAAATAAAATTCGACGTAACACTGTTATCGGCGGCTGGTGCGCAGAGATCGGATTAAATATTAATGGGGCCTTTACGTTCGTTTTTCGTGATTCATCACACTTTACCGGACTTAATAATTTCGATACTTGACAATTCAAGGTCACTACTAATAAGGATAACAAATATTTCGCAGAACGATAGATCGAGACACATATTTTTATAACTATTTTCTTGAAGGTAAGACTACAACAGCTTTTCCAAATTTTTCACTTACTTCGACTGTTGGTCAAAATACAACTGACCAAAGAGGGACGTAATTAATTTCACCGAGGGTAAAACACGACTGACTCATAAAAAATCTTTTCTCTGATTTTTTCCAATTTCTCCCGTTTTTTCACCCGTGACCGCTGGAGCTGACCGAATCAAGTAGACCGTTTTTCCTTCGTGGTCGTGATTGGGTACCCCAACTGACAACAATTTCAGTCACGCGCGTATTCTCACTCACACCACTTATTCTAAATTATTTTTATTTTTATATTTTTTTTCTTTCTTTTTTTTTTCTTTTTTTGATTCTTTTGAACTCATGTAATGGGCACATTACAATATATATTTATGTATATATTTACTTATTTATTTATTAGCTTATACATTTGAATGTTGCACGTTAACGGCTTAATACTCAATATAAATTATCGTTTATTTACACAATTATCTTTCAGGACTGTTATCATTGGCTTCGCAAAGAATAGAATTGATTTTATTGAAAATAGCAGGGATGCACATCGGATGGGCGAAAATCATGGCGGAGGAAATAGTATTTAAAGAACGCGGAGCTTTGCCTGGTTTTATAGAATTTTGTATTATACTATACATTATAAGTAAGCAGATAATAATGTTTAATATAAAAAAAAAAAAAAAATGGCATTAGTTCACGAATTGTTCTGCTGCGCAAAAGGGTCCAATCAAATTTGAAAAAAAAACGCTGAGCCATAAAAATAATAAAAACAATATATCATTTTTTGGGACTTTTTTTGGTTCCAATAATTTCTATAAGCAAAAAAATACATAATTTTTTGCCCGAAACATTGATTACATGATGAAAAACACAGATGTAAAAAAATAACAGATATTTTCATTAAACCCATTTCTACAAAATAATAAAATTTGGTGCACGTTTGAGATTCAATTTTTTGAGAAATTGTTGATTAAGTTTTAAATGCAACAAAAAAAAAACTAAAAAAAGCTAAAATAAAATAACAACAGGAACACCAAATTATATTAAAAACAATCTCAAAACTAGAGACTACACTATAGGTGAAAATATTAAAAAAGGCCGCATAAAACCACTTTTTTTTTACTGCTTATAAACGACTGCTTTAAATAGTAACTGAACAATGAATTTTATTGATTTTAAAGTAATGTTTTTTTTCTTTTTTGAGGAGGGCATGTCAGCAAAAGACCTCTAACCAGCAGCAACAAGAAAGAAGAGAATCAGTTAAATACTGATTCGGTTAGAAATAGCCAAAATGAAGGAACCAAGCGCGGGGATAATGGACTGTGAGGGAAGTAGCAGGATGCATGAAACATGATAAGGACTAGAAAGTCTAAGATGTGACAAATTAGAATAAAGAATAACACATTCCGACAAGACGGAAAGGAATTTGAAGAAGATATGGTTAGATTCACAGACAGCTTTGCGATTCGGTTGAAGATGACAGTTAATCCGCAGCATGAAAAATGTCTCGCTGGAGAAGATTCTTGATGCTCTTGGCAGAGAGCTCGCGCCAACAACAGTCAAAGAATACTCGCATAAATCAGCTTTACTAATTGAAAGTTTTAAAGCTGTGAAGAAAATTTATGATGATTTGAGTGTCAAAGAATTACTTTCTCAATGCCTCGGAGCGTACACGCAAAATTAGCAACGAATCTTTCAACTCAGTCGTTCGGACCATAGCGCCTAAAACAATATCTAATGGCAAACGCATCTTAGATAATACGACATAGCTACAGTTTTATACAACTATAATTTTCAAGGATTACTTAAAATTATGAAAGTGTTGCATTTAGTAATCGGTAATGAACTGTACAATTATTGCTCTGAAATCGACAAGTTCCGCGTGAAAGCTGCGAACCGCTCATCATCAAAAACGAGAGAAAACGTGTTAGGCTCAGACATAAAATCCTCACGGAAAGAAGCCGAGAACGAAAATGTTAACTTGAAAGAGTTGCTTTTTATGGTACTGGGGTAGCAGAATAAAGGTTAAAAAATCAACAAGCTTCTCGATTTCAAAACTTTGAACGCATTTTTCTCGAAACCATATTTTTCAAATCAGCACGCAAAATAACTTCCGCAATTTTCATTCGATCAGCTTGAAATTTGAATTGTAGCCTCTTAGATATATTTTAAAGAGAAATACACACGATTTTAATGATTGATTAACAATTATGTTTGTTTTTGGAAACATTTAAACGTCAATTTTTCGTTAAAAACAAGAAAGAAAAAGTTCAAATTTAAGTCAATCTGTTGAAAACGATTTTTTTTTTTTTAATAATCGTATGTACTTCTTTGATGAAGAAAAAAAAAATTTATCTTAGGTGCAGATGAAAAAAAGTTATTCTGCATGCCGAAGACCTTCTCCAAAAAAAGACATGCTGCTTCAAACGTCCGAGCTGCCGCTATTTTGAGGGGAAAAAATAAAAGTGTGACATACAAATAAAATGTTCTTTTAAAAAAAAAAAATATCGACTTCGAGATTTATTATAAAAATTGAATAAAAATGCACTAAAAAGTAAAAAATAATTATTCTATAAAAATATATTTCAGAGTAATGTAACTTAGAGTGGTATTATCGTAATTCTTTTCCAACATTAACTTTTTATTCGATAAAAAATATATTTCAGAATGATATACCTGAAAGTGAAATTATGGTAATTCTTATACAGCATTAATACTTCTTAGATTCGACATCAAATTGATATTACAATATCTAGGAACAATTTAATGAATATTTAATGCTGTTTTTAATTATTATTTTAATATGAATTTGATGTCGACTCTAAGAAGTATTAATGTTGCACAACAATTACCATAATATCACCATTTAAGGTATATATCTTTTTGAAATATATTTTTTATCGAATAATTATTTTTTTACTTTGTAGTGCATTTTTACTCAATTTTTATAATAAATCTTGATGTATATTTTTTTTTAAAAGAACATTTTATTTTTATTTCACACCGAAGTCGTTATTTCAAAAAAATAAAAAATATTTAAAAAAAAAATGAATAACCCAATAAAATTATGTAAAATATGTGTTTTGTGATTATGTATACGAGGGGCGTTTCAAAAGTCTCCGCCACGCTTTCAGATCTCAGCTTGTGGTAACACTGGTGAGATAAAAAATACCACATTATATTCGCGAGACGGTTGTGCGAGTAAATGGTAAAAATTTCAACCTCCTAATTAGCATGCCGTCAGTGTGCGTTTAACCATGGAGCTACCGCTATAGCGCGCGTCCAACATTTGTAAACAACGTGCAGAGTTATTCGTTAGCTCGTTTTTCGGGTAAAAAAATACACGGCGAGTTGAAAAATACGTATGGTGATAATGCAATGTCGAACTGACCCGTTCGTGAACGGATTCAGCACTTTAAACCACGAAAATCGATACTAAGGTGTGGAAACGGATAAATTCACCGTGACAGATAAAATGCAAGGCAGAGAAGTCTGCGAAGAAGCTTATGGCCACGGCCTTTCGGGACTGCTACGGGCCTCTTTTGATCGAATTTATACCTCGAGGTACCACCATAAACTTCGATAGTTACTGCCAAACGTTGGATAATTTGAAAAAAGCCATAAAAAACAAGCGACTGGACCTTTTAACCAAAAAAACCAATTTTTATCTCTCGCCTGACGCTCCAGCACATCAAAAAAATGGAAATGGATGGTCTTCGAATACCCAGCATACTACCCGGATTTTGCGTCATCTGATTTTCATTTTTTCCTCTTGTTGAAACGGTTTTTGGGTACACAACGATTCAACAATGATGACGAACTCAAGAACAACCTGATAAATTAGTTACAAAAGTTGAACGCGCACTGTAGTGGTAGCTCCATGGTTAAACGAACACTGACGGGGCGTGCTAATTAGGACCTTGAAATTTTTACCATTTACTCGTACAACCGTCCCGCGAATATAATGTTGTATTGGTGTTACCACAAGCTGAGATCTGAAAGCGTGGCGGTGTATGTGTATATGTATAACATGTGCTATACACGTGGAAAAAATAAATTGTTAACGAAGAACGATATTTTTTGCGTGGACTTTCTGATAGCAGGGAATGGGTAACGTAGAAATAAGTGTGGTAACTCGTGATTCTCACTAACACAAATGATAACGTTTAATGGATGATACCTGAAAATCACCGCAGGGAGTCCGTAAAAAAAGCTGAGTAAAAACTCTTGCTTGCTACCGCCCGAACAGTCGATCCACGCCCAAAAGATCTCGCCTAAACGATCATGCCCGAAAGAGTTGGCCCCTTACAGGGGTCAATGAGTATAACACTCGAAACGAGCAGTGTACAGGAAGCAAATGGTAGAAATATTTTAAAAAACAAATTAATTATCTCACCAAGCGCACAATACCATACAATTACAACAGTAATGTAACCAAAATTTTTCATCTTATAAAAAAACAAGTTTCAACTGGCTATGTGATTGTTAAAAAAAAGTAATATAATTAACGGTTCGCGTTGCAATTTCTATTACAACTTCCTTAACTTACTTCTGTAGCATAAAAACATAATAGGATTTTCAAATTATTTTCGGCGTAAGACTAAGATGGTCATTAATACAGGTGTATACATATATTCATTTTGTAACATTACAGGTCTGGTGTTGCAGGAATTAAAATCATTATACAACGACGGCTTGATGGAATACCTGGAAGACCTTTGGAATATTGTCGATTTCTTTGCTTTTACTTCATATATAACATGGATATTACTTAAACTAACTGCCTGGTTCATTGTCAGGGTATGAATAAATTATAGAATTTTTCATCATGTTGTAACTTCTTAGTTTAATTGTTTTTCGATCATGATCTTAGGTGCACACTTTTCAGTGTTATAACTTCTATTATTATGTTATCATAATCGTTATAAAGCATCTTGCGTAAAAACTATATTATTAATGTCGATTGTAACAGACACAAAATAATAACAAGAAAAACTGCACTACGATAATAAAATATCCATCCATAAAATAAAAAAAAAAAGTAAGCCCTTATACCTTTGACAGGATGTCACGGATTGTGAAATGCAGCATTTCAAAATGTACCGTACCTGATGAATCTGAAGATTGTGGGCCAGTTTATTTATTTATTTTTTTTTTGGCTCTCTTTTACTTTCCAAATTCCTCTGGTACTCCGTTCTATTCTAGATTAGCTACACACATCGCCGAAGCAGCTACCTGAATCCAGAATAAGTGAAGTAATTTACCGTGTAGCCCTTTAATATCAAATTAAAAATTATTAAGATGGACGAATAAATTAAATCGAAAATCGATATGCGGCAAGTATTACAGTGTATTATTGAAATAAAGAGTTTCTTGCGATTGTTGCAAATCTATAACTTAATGGTTAAGGGATCCATCAAAATGTAAAGTAGAGAATGAGTAACAATTAATTTACAATAATGCTTAAGTTAATATCAATAGCAGTTATTGTTTTACCGAGTCTTCAAGCTGAACAATCGTGTAACCAAAAAAAAAAAAAAAAAAAAAGAAGCATTTTGTAATCTATAATGTAATCGAGGTTGACAGTCATACTGAAAAAAACGTGAAACTGTACTTTTACGATACTATTTATGTGTATGTGTGTATATACCATTATTACGAGGATAACACACTGGTAAGGTGAAAAAGCTTGTATATTGTCAGGAGGTTGAGGACTGTGTTGGCGGTAGCGTAGCTACAAGAAGGGCCTCTCGAGCTAAACGGGTATCAACGCAGCAAATTTCTGGGAAAAATAACGTATGATCAATTAAAACCGACTCTTATAAGAATTATAGAGACTGGGAAAGTAAAGGCGGATCCCATAAGAAAGGAACTGGCCCGAGTATTCCATTCGGATTCATTTTAGGACATTGTGAACCTCAACTTTACAATCCGCGACACCTTATCATGACACTCGTTTTACTTTACATATAAAAGTCTTCAAAAATCCGATGCACATCGGCTTCATGTTCCGCTATAAAGTACATAAATATTTCTGTTTCGTCTAGAGACTTTAACATTACAAGGTAAAATAAAATATCGAGAACTTATTCTATAATTTGTTTCAGCAAGAATTACATCGAGGGCATAATCCATGGTACCCGCGACATAAATGGGCAACGTTCGAACCAAATTTAGTATCCGAAAGTGCTTTCACAGCTGGAATGATAATAAGGTTAGTGTTAGAAACATTCGTAATTCAAAAGTGAAACGAAAACAATTAATAGATATATATATAAAATCAGTGCAAAAATTTGATTTTTTTTCTCATTTTAAAGAAACATAAAACATTTAAAATACACTAAAAACTCTTAAAACCGAAAAGAAGAATATCAAACACGGGGGCCACCGCAAATCTATAGTAAAATATCACCGGTAATAATATCGTAAAATTCTAGTCAAAATCTTCGGCTATTTTTAAAAAAAATTACGTTAAATTTTATAGGTATTTTAAAATTAAAAAGAAAACCGTATAGCATATATTATTGCATTTCAAATATTACAAAAAGAAAAATGATAATAAATAAATAGACAGTTTTGTAGCGAATTTTCGTATAGTAGTTAATATATATATATATACGTATATATATGCATTTTCGCAAATCAAAGACCCCTGGAATTATTAGTATTCTTTTCAGTGACATAATTAGAAATTTTTCAGTAGAGTGTTTGGTCGGTTACAGCAAAAAAAAAAAAAAGAGAGAGAATGAACACCTTCAATTCTTTTTTTTTTTTTTTATTTACACTATGGGTCGTGCATAACTGCCTGGGTCATTACGGCATGTAATAACCTTTAAAAGTTAAATAACTGAGGCAATGTCCTGCGGTGATGTGTCTATATTGATGCGGTTTACTAGGATTGCCATGCGGCAAAAATGGCAGAGCTTTTCGTTGAACGGTTGTAATGTTTAACGCTTTTTCTTCGGGCACGCCAACTAAGAACCTTTACCCAGAAACAAGGAGAAGGAAAGGAGCCGTCAGTTAAATTTTTATTTGATCAGATATTGGCAATATATAGTAACTAATCTGGAGTGATGAAAGTAGAAGGAAACAGCAGGATGTAAGACGCGCAATAATGAATAGGAAGCCCGAGCTTCAGCAAATGAAAATATAGAACACAGCGTTCAGAAGAAAGAGATGGATATTCAAAGAGAACGTGATATTGGTCGTTGAAAGCCATCATTTGATGCGTATTCGCTTTCTTGTCATAAAGTGTTTAACTTTTTGATGATTTTAAAGAAGCGGTTTTTAATCTTCTGAACTGTTAGAAAAGGTTTAAGAGATGTCATACATATAAGGTGTGCAATAAGCCCTCCTTGGCGGTTTTCGTTTCCACAGCATAACTATGCTAATAAATCAAATTATTAAATTCCAAAACCGTGCTTGAAGAGGGACGCTTTATTTTCTAATATAATGTCATCCGTTTTATCGCTTTGGATTACGCAATTGCTTACTCATTTACTGTAGTAGACGTTAGAGATTTTTTAATCTGCAATTGCGTTGGATAAGTTTGTTCTTCATTACATGGTGTTACGGAGTATGGTTGCTTTTGCTTGATCAACTTCTTTTTCCATTCGAGTCTCAGTAGTTGGAATAGATAGTTCCATACTTCGATTAATTTAGCCTATTACAGCTGGAATACAGGCAGTTTTTTAGTTGTAACAAAATTCGATAATTATGTTCATTATGTCTTATTAGGAAGGATTCTCGAAGATTGGAGCATCGTCTTCTATGTGTTCAATTGTACTTCACTATCATTATTTTAAATGACGTAAATTAAAATTTCCTATAGAAATTCTGTTTTGGTTTTCTTTTTTTTTTTCCAGCTAAAGTACTAATTTCTATCAATTTTTATAATACATGTTAAATTTTTAACGGCTGTAAACCCCAAAACCACCCTTCTGGCTACGTCCTTGTACAATAAAAAAATACGAGTACACTGACAAGAAGAAATATACCCAAAATAAGCAAAATTAAAATATGAAACGTGTATAAATTTTTATAAACTATATATACATATAAATAATTATTACGTAAAAAACAGATATATTACCATCTAGAAAATAATGAGCGTAGTTGTTTTTTTTTTTGTTTTTTGTTCACCGGGTCTAATGAATAATTGAATTAGTTATCTGGTATAAATTAATCTACCACGTGAACAGAGTAAAATTAAGCAAAAATGTAAATAAAAGTTAAATAATTATATTATCATTTAAAATAAAACCAACAGTTAACTGTAAAACCTTTTCATTTTAACAAAATAAATAATTAAAGAATATGAGGTGGGTAAATGTTCACGCTTAATATGTTACTGTATACGACATAACTCTCCTATTTACATATTTACTACAGCTAAATAACAGATGATTCTCATTCTCCACGGATTTAATTGAGACATAATTATCATAATGCCCTTCTGCACGTTCTCGTCCATAAAATTAAAAGCTACGCGTGTGCGATCTACATGTAATCCGCATAACAGGACGTTAGATTTCCAAATTGCGGGAAGAGGTTAAGCTTTAGGAGGAAGGAGCAGAAATGCGAAAAGAACAGGTAAATAACATTACAGTTACTAGAGCAACAGGAAATAACAGTTTCTCTTTACTATTATAATTTATTAAATATAAATAATATTTGATGAGCAAAATGTAAATATAAATCCTTGCGTGCATTTGAGTTTTACGTGTTATTTATATTTCAATTGGTAAAGAGAATTTAATTTTAAAAAATAAAAAATATAAATATGTACAAAATATAAATTCATACATTCTTATTATTATCCATTGGATCCAGCAAAAAAACGCAGGATACCTCTCTGTTATATTAATCACTGTTAATATGATTATTACGTTCTTTTCGCTTTTCTGCTCCTTCCTCCTAAAGCTTAACCTCTTCCCACAATTTCGAAATCTAACGTCCTGTATCCACATAACGCTGTAACAAATTTGCGAATCAAACCGGCAACAATGGACAGCCTACGATGGCGTAGAATTAAAGGATTGAACTAGTTTATAGTACATTTCCCGATCATTGCTTTATCCACGTTCCTCCGAATCATTCGTAGAAAGCTTTAACTTTGACCAGAAATACTATTTAGCGCGGGTTTCTTAGCCACATAGGCCGCTACGTCATTTCGTTTACATCTGGAATAATTAGGTACTCAACAAAACCGCACTATTCCCCGTAGCCAACGATTTTATTGTATTTATCTCATACAGTTGGGTGGCATTTATGTTCTAAATGTCAATATTACCTATTCGATAAAAAATATTTATAATATACTTACAAACCCACTGTGACAGTAAGGAGCTTTGTCGACAAAATCGAAGCCTTTGGTGACATCTTTAAACACTGAATTATTACATCATCTACAAAGCCGCGCCTCCATTCTGACTTGACCCATCAGTAAAGACTTTAGTAGAATTTAGGAATTTTTCTTCACTTAGGTTAGTGAAATAACCGCCCACAATGATGACGGAAAGTAGATAAACGCATTTGTATCCGAAGAACAGCGACGTATTTATCTTTAGATGCGGCAGATTTACTGCGTTATACGTGATGGAGAACATTGTAGAGGAATGTGCGGATATTAATGTTAAACTGTACTTGCACTAGAGTATAATTCCTGCCCCATTGACAATAGTAATTTAGACGGCATAGATCTTCAGTTGATACTTATGTTTAAATACCATTACATAAATCTAGATAATTGTTGATATTTTAAACAAAAAACCGGTCGTGAACTAACTAGTTTCGTAAAGTTAGTCTCTAAGGTTAAACCGCAAAACATAGATCCATAAACCGGTCTAGAAAAAATTACAGCTTTATACATTGAATACAGCACCACCGGATCCGATCCTAAGATGAATGTTACGAAACTTTTGTTGAGTTGAACGTGTTTAGCGGACTAGTGACTGTGCCCAGTTAACGTTCCATATATTCAAAATTTAGCCGTATAAAATCTCCATATACGTGTATGTGTATAAGCCTGCCAAGTTAAATGAAAATCAATCAATTTGTTGTTGTTTCCGAATAATCTGCCCGATTTTATATCAACCGTAGAGAATTATTTCATGCAGTTTTTCGGTATTTCATGTTTCTCAATAGTTTGTTGTTACATTTTTATTTTTATTTCGTAACAAATTATTGCGCAGAAAAATTAATTAATTTAGTTCGAAAGAAAAAAACAACATAAAACCAAGTATCTGAAACGTACTTTGATTACGAGTAAATTTGTTATTTAGTTACCTGTAGTGTACACAATTATTTTATGCAAGTTCAAATATTCAGTATAGTGAACAGATAGATACTTTTTAAATATTTACTTTTTGTGTCCATTTTTGTCATTTTATTTTTCTAAAACAACATTTATAAATAATAAAGTAATAAAATTATAAACACTATAACAAACATTTAAACTGAACATACATCAATATACTAGAAATGCCATTTCGAAGGAATGTCGGTAAAAATTAAAATATTACAAACGTTACATATAATTGGAACATTTTTCTAATGAGGGTCGGCCTAAGAGTTACGTTGTAATTAATATACAGAGAGCATTTATTTAAAATATTTTTGGCGTATAAACAATCTAATACTGTAAAAAAGAAAAAAATTACAGAATAAAAATCTAAAAGTAGGAATAATTTTAAAACTGAATTTGTTTCAGTATAAAACAACTTGTCGTCGCGATAGCCTAGTTGCTAGAGCGCTTGGCTTCCGTTACGGAAGTCTCGATCCCGGGCGACGACAAAACTTATTACAAAGAATTAAAATTACAAATATTCGCTAATAATCACGCGGAAGGCAATGGCAAACATGCATACCATCATATGCGCACGCTAGTTTAGTACACACAGCAGTAACACGCGGGATTGCACTTGAATAACGATGTAAATCAAACGATTGCCAATCAGTTCCGAATGTAGTCTTACGTGTTGTGTACATTCGTACTGCATATAAACAATGGCCATGAGCGCTGCCTATTCTGTACAACTAGAGTGTACAAATAGAGGCAGTCACGATGCTCGAAATCGAACGATACGACTTTGAGAGATAAAACAACTTATTGGGACACACTCATGTCCGAAAAAAAAAAAAAGCAATTGCTAATCACCGTTGAAAATTAATTACGAAAATACTGTGACCTCACTCGTAGGCCGATTATTATTTTTATTCAACCGAAAAAGTGTTAGCCGAATACGATTCCACTGTGGCCAAGAAATTCGGGCATTATTGAAAAAATATTCAATTAATACATGCTGTAAAATTATTGAAATTTGACAAATTATACGCACAGAATGGAAATATACAATTTTTTTTTAATAAAAACCATACAAAATTATGCGCAAACGATGCGTTTAATAATAGGTACGAGAGAAGTACGAACAAATAAGTCACTAGGAAATTTTTCGTAATTTTATAGTAATTCACCAGCAGCCTGCTGTAGATTGAACATTTTAAGATACAACTTTTTAAATTAATACCAATCATGAATTTTCCGTTTACTATCGGAAAAATAGAACGCTTTATCTTGCCTTTTTGTTTTTTTGTTTATACAGGCGAAGTAATTGGCTTTATGCTTAAACCATTCAGTAAAATTTGGTTTTCTTGCGACTCATAGCATTTTTATTTTAATTTACAGCTTTCTGAAACTTGTACATATATTCAGCATAAATCCTCACCTTGGTCCGCTGCAAATATCATTAGGCAGAATGATAATCGATATTATCAAATTTTTTTTCATATACACTTTGGTTCTGTTTGCATACGGATGCGGTAAGATTTTAACGTACTAATTAATTTTTATGAAAATTTTCTTCGTCTTGCCCGTAAAGTATTGAGAGGATCTATAACTTTATTAAGAAAGCGAGCTAGAAAATAGACAAATTTCAGTCTTTCAAAGAATTCAGCATCATTTGTCGGTGAAATTCGCCAAAGTTGTAAACCGAATTCCGTGAATAATTGTGAAATGTAACTTCATAATTTTGGACTTTCGACCGAAAAGGATACTGCATCGAATTCACTGTTTTCCAATAAATTAGGTTATTCGTGTAAACCACATACGAAGAACATGTATTATAGAATGTTCTGATTATGAAAAAAAACAGCGAAAAAAGAGAACTAATCTACCAGGTTTGCGAATTTCAGCGACGATATTATGAAAAGCCAAATATAAAATAATCCATTTTTCCACGCATAAAACGGAATATCAGCGAATATCTGTGACGCTATCGCAGTTAATGCACGAATGTATTCATTTTTTCAGGGCTTACTCAACTTCTGTGGTATTTTGCCGGATTGGAGGAAGACAAATGTTACCCAAATGACAGCAGCGTGCCAGACTTTGACAATCAGGATAAAGCGTGTACAATATGGCGTCGATTTGTGAAGTAATATAACATTTACGTATTTCATTGAAATAAAAACGAAATTCGCTGTATTGCAATTGAACGTTGATTTTTAATTTATTTTTAAGCCGCATTGATTAACTCCGAATGATCACTGCAACATTTCAGAGAACTTTAGGTTTTCAATGTGTTCAGCTTTCAACCAGTCTGTGGACGTTTGCGCACAATGTTTCCAATGTGCTCATTCTAGATTATGATTCGATTTCTAACGCTCCCTTCCTAATATGCTGATGGTCTTTTTTTATTTTACCTAAATCGATCCGTTATACTTTTTATAACTCTTTTCGTTTCAATTAGATTTTTCTTTATTCAGTTTTTTAGTTTTCGTATTCTTTCTTTTTCTTCTTGAACCAGTAAAACGCAGCTTTACACATTATGACAAGTCCATAGAATTCAGAAAAGAAGCGGGTAAATATTTAACAGAGGACGATCTATCCAATTTTTAAATATCAAGACAAGAAAATATGGGTTTAATTATCTTATATATTGTTAGAACTCTGTAAATATCAGTTTCGCCCGCTGATCGAGCTGTCAATTGTTGAAAATCGTCTTAAAAATATTATTAAAATCTATTATTGGCGATGTGATTTTTTTCCATTTCATTCACTAATAGTTCAAATATTCGTTTCCTCGTAAAGAAATTTCAAAAGGAATTAATTGTTTCTTTCATTTTGTTTTTGATTACGAAAAATAACAAGTATGTATATATTTTTATATTTTTATATATATATATATATATATACCGGGTGTCCCAAACCACCCGTACTTCTAAAATCTAGAATACTTAGTAAAATGAAAAATTCGAAGTCTCATGTTAGTAAATTAACTGTGTCACATCGATTGGAAATATTTTTGAGTTCGCCACCCACCGGAAGTGACCCATTAAGACTGGAAGTTAGTTTTTTTAAACGAAATGAGGTACTTTTTTTACGGATTCCGACGTTATCCTGAAAAATAAGAAACTTTTGTTTGAAACATTTCCCTAAAACTCCGATTTTCAATTCTAAAATGTCTTCTGAAATCTCATTTTTGCAAAACATGCATGAAATGAATATTATTCAGACAAACAGCAATGCATTTAAACATTTAAGTAAACTGATTTCATTTAACGTAACAAATGTTCAAACTGAGTTCCATGTTGCCCAGTGCATCTCGAACTCTTGTTGGAAACGAATCAACGGCTCGAAGAATTTCTTCAACTGATAAATAGCTTGCGTGATTCTGTGTATCATATTTTCTCTTGTTGTAAGCCTCTCTGTATGTACCATATTTTTTATCGTTCCCCCCACAAATAATAGTCTAAAACCGTCAAGTCTGGTGAGCGAAGTGGATAATGAACTGGGCTATATTTACCAATCCACCTCCCAGAAAACATTCCACTTAGCTGTGTTCGGACAAGTCGTGATGTATGAGCTGGACAATCGTCCCGTTGAAACCAAAACCGTTGACGTACATTAACAGAAATATTTTCCAACAAAATTGGAAGTTCTGTCTGTAGCAGTTCTAAATATCTATTACTATTCACATTCCCGTGAAAAAAAGGAGGACCCATGATCTCATTCTTAATTATACCACGCCAGACATTGACTTTCCAGATATGTTAGTTATCCACCTTTCTCGACCAGTTCGGATTCGTTTCAAACCAATAACGAAAGTTCAAATTACTGGCCTCGTAATTACTTCGCACTCGTCCAAAAACAGAATCTTTCGATGAAAATGACGAGGTTGCCTTTGCGTCCAATTGCAAAATGTTAATCGTTGTCTACGATCGTTATGACTAATAGTTTGGTGAAGATGCATCCGGAATGAATGAAACTTATAATCGCGAAAAATTTGATAAATTGAACTTCTCGATACATGGGAGTCGTTTTCTCGGTGTCTCAACCTGTCTGTGGAGGAAATATATGATGTGGCTGCACAATGCCTTCATTTTTAACTCGTGCGAGTAATCTGGAGAAAAGATTCCGCGAATGAGGACATTTTCTATGGAAAACGCTTTCGCTATAATTGTTCGGCTGCAGAAAAAACATTTCCACACTCTCCAAGTATTTGAAGCATCTCAATAGCTTCTTCGTTTGAGTAAACCATCATTGCAAACCGTTCAAATGAAATATTAACTTCTATTCGGTTCTTTTTTTGCTTAATTTAAGAGAACTGTTCTCTTTTTTGTTTTACGATTTTCTATTTACAAAAAATGCAAAAATGCGCTGCTTTCTAACATAAAGTGGAGATAGTTACGCAAATGATTAAATATTTCTTGAGAATCGTTCATCGGTTAAACGTCATTACGTCCATTTTCTTCCATACACCTTTTCGATCGCCAAACCTAATTATTCATTTTCCTAGTCCATTTGTTATTATATGAAACTGCAACGGAAACGGGAGTCAATTTTTATTTCAATATTTAAAAAAAAAAAACAAAACATTTATAATAGACGAGTTCATAAGGGTAAAAAAAGAAATGGAAATGGCAAAAACCGTGATGGAACGTATCGTATCTTTTTCTCCAATTTGACTCGTTACGGTTCTATTGTAAAACAGCTCTTAATACTTCAACGGAAAAAGAATTATTAGTTAACTAGCGAACGGAATATTTTTCGAATACCACAGGCGGGGCTTGATGAACGAAACTGTTTCTCCTATAAATTGTTGTAAGTGTAAAGGTATCATAAAAAAAACCCGTCAATTTCCCATTTTGCCTAATTGTAAAGTCTTTAAAAGAATAAAACGCTCGGTTGATTATTTCGAAATCGATTCTGCGCCTAATTAAAACGGATACGGTCAACCGATCTACGGCTAAACGAACGGTCTCCATTTGAACTAATTATATTTACTGATACACGACGCACAACGATATTACTACTCAGACCTTCTGCTGTCATACTAGCTAAAATTAAATATTAACGAAATCAGTTCTTCTGCGAGTTATTAATTACAACATAACGTGTGCCCATTACAGTGTATATTACATATGTGCATACTAAAAAAAAAAAATTAAAAATAAAAAGTGAATTGTATTTTTAAGGGATTACTCAAAAAGTAAACAATTAAAATTAAAAATTAACATATCCAAACTTTAAGCTGAATTTAAAAATCGACATTTCCTACTCGTAAGCCGAAGTAAAAAAAAAAAAAAAACATTCACTATATTAAGAGTAACCTGGCTTATCATTTTTCTTCTGTTTCGTAAACAGTTTGTTCGAAGCTTCTCAATCATTATTTTGGGCCAGTTTCGGTTTGGTAGATTTAACGGCTTTCGATCTAACTGGTGTAAAGAGTTTTACCAGATTTTGGGCTTTACTGATATTCGGTTCATACTCCGTCATGAACATTATCGTTCTGCTGAATATGTTGATCGCTATGATGTCGAATTCTTATCAGATAATATCGGTTGGTATCACGCACTTTTGTGAACCGTAACATTGCGCCTATCGAACTACAGAATTACGAAGAGATTCTATTAAGTCGCCTATTATCGAATTATTTAATATTCTCGATTTTATTCGTTTTTTTGTTTTTAAGTAGGTATAATTTTTGTTTATAAAAATATTTGCTACCTTCGTACAGGGGAAAAGTTAAAATTCCGATTTTTCCAACGTGTTAAAAATCGTGTGTTTATTCAATTAAATCGATCTCGGTAAATAGTTGACAAAAAAAAACAATAAAAAACGTGCGCGTATTAGGAATTTACGGCAGACACCACGTGGTTTACAGATTTTTGTTATATTTGTGTCGTTTCGGAAAGTTTACACTCACCGGCACGATGTGTTTCCATTGAAGATGGCGAGTGTAAAACGACGCAAATATAATAAACATTTATAAAACATGCCGTCTACCGTAAATTTTATTTCTAATTACAGCCACCATTGAACTTTTAAATACTTCACATTGTCGCAGTGCGCACGAAAGAAAAAAAAAACAAAACCTGAATTTACCGGACATGGATTATACGATGATAAACCTCTGTCTTCAAACGGCGCACTGCTAAGAGTACTTAAACTGGAATCGAAGTTCGCAATTTGCAAGTTACGCACACCTTTCTCCAGTGTCAAACGTTGAAACGGAAGATGAAATTAGCCCCTAATAATTAACAGGCTTCATTATCAAACTTGAGGCTTAGCTCCTATCGCAACTGCTCACAAGTCTGCTCATCTTAAAATCAAATCTCGTCAATATTTCGTTCAATGGACAAAAAAAAATAGAAAAGAAAATTGGAAAAAAAAAGTATTTTATAACCGTTTTTAATTACACGCGGAACAATTCTATCAGCAGTGTTAAAAACGCTGCATATCTTGAACACTAAATGTGTCTACGCGCCTGAAAAAATACTTAAAAAAAAAAGAAAAGAAAAAAAAACAGAGAACGCTGAACCGAGCTGAATACTCCGAATTAAATTGCGCATTATTTTACAGTTGTTAACGTTGAATTAAAATTTCAATCAAAATCCTGTCGTATCAAGTTCATTTAATTTCCACTTATTACTCCCATTAATGTATTAAACTGACACTTCCGAATCCATTCTTATAATTTCATCGTGACAAAATCGTCCCTATTTTTTCATTAGTATTGTTTATGCGTCTCTCGGACGTATCGAAACCGGTTTATTTTGTACCGCAATCTGGTACTGCGATTAAAATTATCTCTGCCGTTCCCCTAACAGTATAGTATCGTGTGCTAAAACTTTGGTTGGCCTTTTTTTTTGTTTATTATTACACCGGATACTAAAAGTTTTTCTTTTTTTTCTCAAACGACGAACATTTTATCGGAAGGGGAAAAATTCAGCTGGACGTTTTATTTGTAAATCGTACAGTCGCTGAAGTGTTCAAAAGCACTGTCGGGCTTCGGTACATTTATTACGTCCTTTTCTCCTTCGAATGCACTGACGTCAAGATAACTTGCTCAGTACTTGAACTCGGTTGCATTCGAATTATTTCTATTTTCTCTCACATTTGCTGCTCCACTGGTTCAACGGTGAGATTTACTAGCGCATATAACAAGAGCTATGTAGCAAGAAGCTTTGCGCAGCATAATTTAACCCTAACCGGGTATCATTTCATCTATGCAAAGGTTTCAAAACCTGTTTGCTCTTAGCAGAAATGTTTTGTTTTCCTCCTAGGATTTCCTACGCAAATGCACTCTTTCTTCCTTCTTTTCATTACTCTTTGAATTCCCTTCTAATTTGTCAGCCCCAACTTACTTCCTCCGGATTTCTAATCGTTCTAATTTACTTTCTTCCGTTTCTCTTCCAACCTATTTCAATCACATTAATACGAATGTCTTTGCTTTTCTTTTTACCTTATACCAACTACTGTGCCTTCTTATTGTTTTTGTCTTCCCTTTTTGCAATCCTTATGCTTCTAATACGTTCCCTGTTTCACCATAATGGCTACGTTCAATATACTTCAGTGGAATTGCCGTAGCCTCAGAGCCAATAAAAATTCATTAGAGTGTCTATTGGATATTTATAAGGTTAGTGTTGCTTTCATCTCAGAAACGTGACTTCGGTCGAGCACAAACTTTACTATTAGAGGTTGTAAAATAATTAGATGTGATCGATATGGATATGGTGGTTCCGCAATACTCGTTAAAAATTACATTCCTTTTAGTTCTTACAATGTTTCTCTGAACCTCCCTCTTTTTCCTAACCAACTAAACATAGTTCACGTCTCTATCCGTACTAGCCTTCCGCATTCTGTTAACATTGTCTCCATCTCCGTTCCCCCTGATTATGATCTTCGTCAGTTCCCTCTTTCCACTTTTTCCAACTCTATCCCCTAACCATTTATTATCGGGGGTGACTGGAATGCCCATTCGCCCATGTGAGGTTGCTCATCCTACAATTCCAACGGTTCCATCTTTGAGAATGGTATTCTTTCCGATAATTTAATTCTTCTTAATGATCACTCCCCAGCCTATTTCAGGAATCCGTCTATTTCTAGTTCTCTTGATTTAACCTTTGCTTCTTCCACTATTGGTCTTAATTATAATTGGAGAACCCTTACGGATTCTTACGGTAGTGACCATGTTCCTATCCTAATAACTTCTGTTAACTTTTCTTCTCCGACTTGCTTCAGGCCCCTACATTCTCCTCGGTGGAACCTCTCTAAAGCAAATTGTACTGTGCTCCGTTCATGTGTCGATTCATCACTGTCTAGTACCCAACTCAGCTCCGATCCCATACTTCTCTATAATTCCTTTTTAAATTCCGTTTCTCCCTATCTTTGCCTATTCGCCATCAGACCTCTAATAACCACAATAAAGCCTCATCTCTTTGGTGGAATGAGGAATGCAACCGTGCATTCCACCATAGTCGTGCCACCTTTAGAACTTTTCGTTTAGATCCTACAGCTAAAAAATTTCTTGCTCATAAGCAAGCGAACGCAAGAATATATACAGGGTGCGGCAATATAACTTCCTTTTTTAAAATATGCCACTTTTTTTCTACTAAATTTTGTTAAAGAGAAATAATAACAGAAAATCGAAATCACATACTCTAGATCGTATTGGCAATATGTTCGCTTCTTCCCTTGCAGTTTTATTTCGATTTTCTGTTATTATTTCTCTTTAACAAAATTTAGTAGAAAAAAAGTGGCGCATTTTAAAAAAAGAAGTTATGCTGTCGCACCCTGTACTTAAAGTCTCAAAAAGGTCCTCCTGGAAGAATTTCTGTTCTTCATTCTCTGGGAATACCCCTCTTTCTCATATTTGGAAAATGGCTAGAGCTTTCAAATCCCCATCCTCTAAACGTCCCTCCAATCTCAACCTTTCTAAAGATAGTCTAGAATCCTTTATTGATTCCGTTGCTCCTACTTATGTTCCTAACGTTGACGAACTGTAAACTCCACCTCCACATAATTCCCCGACACATTTCCTAACTTCTGCTTTCAATATTTATGAATTAAAATCTGTCCTTTTCAAATATGCTAGCCCCACTCCAGGTCTTGACGGTATACCTTTTCCGGTCCTTAAAAACCTGTCTGAACAGTCTCTTACGTTTCTCTTTAATCTTTTTAATTGTTTCCTCTCCAGAGTTATAACTCCCCCCGCTTGGAATTCTTTTATTATCTTTTCTATTCCTAAACAAATTTCTTCCTTACGCCCTATTTCCTTGGCATCCTGTATCAGAAAACCGTTTGAAAGTATGTTAAAAAAACGTCTTGTTTGGTGGCTAAAGCATAATAATGTATTTCCTAGCAATATGTTCGGCTTTCGGCCTGGTATTGGTAGTTCCAACTGTATTAGTCTTTTTTCTCCCATATCTATCAAATATTTTATCCAAAAAAAATATACTTTGGCTTCCTTCATCGATGTATCCTGTGCCATTAATAATGTTAATTTACCCACTCTAAAAGATAAGATGATAACAATTAACGTTCCAATGCAATTTACTTCCCTTACTATCAATCTCATGCAGAATCATTCTATCCACCTCTCTGCTCTATCTTTTGAAACTTCAAGAATGGTTTTTCGAGGTCTTCCTCAAGGTTTCTCCCTCAGTCTTACTCTTTTCAACATATACACTATCAGTGTGACTTCTCTTCCTCTAAATTCTTTGTATTTATTTGCTGATGACATCCTACTTTATCCCTCATCTCATGATATTATATCAGCTAGTGAGGCACCTAATTCGTCTCTTTCCGTGTTGGATCATTCGCTTTCCTCAATTAACCTATATCTCCTACTAAATCTTGTTATGCCGTATTTACTTTTCGACTTTATAATCGTGCTTCTGTCTATCTATCCCTAGCAAATACACTCCTTTCTCGTGTTAATTGTTTCTGTTATCTTGGTATCTTCCTTGACAGTCGGTTATCCTTCTCCGAACACATCAAGTATCTTTCCTCTTCAGCAACCAAAAGGCTAAACTTTCTGAAGACCTTATCTCCAACCAAATGAGGTGGTGATCCTTACGTCTTCATTTCTCTATATAAATCTATCATCCGCTCAAAATTTGATTACTGTGCATTTCTCTACGGTTGTTCTCCTAAGTCCCGACTCTTTAAATTGGATGTAATCCAAAACTCTTTCCTTCGTCTGTACCTTGGTGCTCTTAAATCCTCTCCAGTTTCAGCAGTCCTTGCCGAATCTAATACACCACCCCTTTCTATTCGCAGATCTTATCTGGGCTATCGTTTTCCTTTAACTCACGGCCTCTACTCTTATCTATTCCTATCTTTCCATTTCTAGGAACTGGTGTTTCGTACCTAGGAAAACCCCTATTCTATCTCTCATCTCTCTTCGGCTCAGTTCGTTTTGTCCTTACATAATGTCCTTTGTCAATCTCCCTTATTTCACTTTTAATTTCGCCGATCTCTGCCATCCTCCAAATATGTTTACTGTTCCTACGCTCTCTACAGTTCTTCTATACGCCGTAATTAGACAGGAATTTCACAGTTGTATCAATTCTCAATTTCCTTTGCATACAACCGTGTTTACGGATGGTTTTCGAAGTCGGTGCCTCTTTTATCCTCCCAGATTTTGGCTTTTCACAATATTTTTGCCTGCCTTCTTTCTGTTTTACATTCATAAACGCATTAATTTCTATGTTCCATTATTTTAATTTCCTCCAATCACATTTCCTCTAAATTTTTGACCATATCGCACTCCATGACCGCCCTTCAATTCATTCTCCCCTACCTGATCATTCCTGTAATTTTATCATACTATACGCTCACTTATCCGCGTTCTTTCTTCCCTTTATTCCATTCAAACTGATTTGCTGGGGCATCTGCGGTAACGAAGCGGCGGACTCCTTGGCTCGGGTTGCTGCTTTTTCTCACTTCTTCTTTAAAAAAGTTCCATCGTCCAATCTCCTTCCGTTGTGCAAAGGTTTTCATTTCAGATTATAGTATCGGGTATATACACTTCCACTTTCTCTAACAACTGTTCTTTCTATCTGTTTGTTCAAGCTAGTATCTTGCTGCCAATCCGTGGTTCTCTTTGTTTCCTTCACTTCGTCGTTCTCTTGTTGTCTGTCTCCATTATTCGTCTGCGTTCTTAAGCCATAGTCTATTATCTTCCTCTCGTTTTCGTTTTTCGTTGGTTGCCTCCCTACACTGTCTTCTCTACTCAAACGAAGAGTGTGTTTGCGATGCTGATCATGTGTTTATTAAGTGTCCATCTCTTTCTGCTGCGTGCTTTGCTTTCTACTTCAGTTTGCTGAGACTTGGTCTTCATCTACTCCATATTGCGCCTCTTATGTCCTATCTTTTCCCTCTCCACAGATTATTCCTATTATTTGTTCCTTTCTCCTAACAACATTTGATATCGTATGAAGATATAATTGATTCCTTCCTATTCTAATTATTTCTCGGTAAGGGTCCTCGGTTGACAGGCCTAAAAATAATAAAAAAAAAGGTCTGTTTTCGTTTTTTTCCTGGCCCGACGCGAAACCATTTTGCCATCAACCAATCCGTATTAACTCTACTCTATTTTCCCGGCCGAATCGATCTCTATTCTTCGTATCATTTATTTTATATTCTCTACACAAGTGGGTTTCGCAAATTCCTAATCGTTTCCGATTCTAAAGGCGTTCTTCAAGCCATCTTCTCCTTCTCATTCCTCCGACGGTATCATTCAATTCGATCTCTCGCCCCGTTCCATCCTCATAGACTTTCTATGGGTTCCTAGTCATTCTAATATAGAAGGAAATGACTCAGCTGACGCTTTAGCTCGCTCAGCCGCCCGCAATGGTCCTTTCCTCGACTCTTTCCCATTGTTCTGACATTCTTTCCCTATCACGCTCTAATCATTCCAGACTTTGGCTGGACATGTATATCTATTTTTATTCTCTAATCGCTATTCACAGTACCGTCTTACTCGACCGGTTCCTCATTCCCTGTCTTAGTTTCATATTCTATTCCTGTCTGCCGTCGTTCCACCATTGTTTCCTTAATTAGACTCAGGAGCAATCATTCTCTACACTCCTCTTCTCTTTTTTCGTCACCTTCTGCTTTCTGCTCTCTTCATATATCTGAGCCTTCTTGTATTTGTGATTCTAATCATATATTTTTCGAATGTTCCACTCTCCCTAACGAACGCTTCCTTCTCCACGTCCAACTTTTGAGTTTTCCTACTCCTTATGACGCAACCTATATCCTTTCCTTTCCATTGTCTTCAGTTGTTCCGCTGCTGCTGTCCTTTGTGAGTTTCATTTCTGATCGCCTGGCTATTTAGTTCTATCTATTGAATTATCATGTTGTTGGGTCAAGGCCGCTGGCGCGCCCAGGTTAGGGAGCATTTTTTTTCGCCTTTTTCTTCAGATAGTTATAAATTATTCCGAAATAAGGACTTTCTTCCTCCAAAACCGGTATGCCGTCAACAGAGAAAAAGAAAAGATGACTGGGATCTCAATGTTTTCGAAAACCCGAGTTAATTACTTTTTTTTCTTTCTGTCTTTCATGCATGCATCACTTCTGTGGCACACAATTCATTCGCGTCAGGTCTTGCATTTCCCCAGGTATGCCAACTCCGAAATTGACATAGTAACTGAAAACTCAGTTTAAATTAAAAAATCGAGAACAACACGCGCCTAACAATAAACCGCATGCAAGTTCAGACGATGAGTTTAATTTCGGAAAAGGTTCAAAAAGCTCGAATCGAAATTTACAATTTATATGTTTTATATCGCATCACTTTTACAGCACTTTTACAATGAATTTTGCAGGAACGGGCGGATTCGGAGTGGAAGTATGCTCGAAGTAAACTGTTCTTGAGCTACTTCGAAAGCGGAAATACCGTGCCGCCACCATTTAACCTGTGTCCGACCTTAAAGCACGTGTCGAAAATCACTAAAAAGGAAAAAGTGACCGGATCGATAATGGTATATACACTTATAGTTTGATTAGCTGAAATTGTAATTCAGACGCTAGGCACTTTTCTGGTTTTTCGCCAGTCGGCGCTTATTTGAAATGATCGCCGGTGCGTTATTTGCAGAGGAAAAAGGAAGCGGCCAGGGAAAAAGCGGATCTGCGCTACGAGATAATAATGCAGATGTTGATCCGACGTTACATCACGTTCGAGCAGAAGAAAATGGAAGAGTTCGGAGTGACTGAGGATGACATCGCCGAAGTGAGACACGATATTTCCACCATGCGTTTCGAACTGTTGGACATATTTCGCAAAAACGGATACAAAGTGCCCAAGAGTGCTAGCGATGACCAGATGTCCGGTAAGTCCTAGCGTTCTTAAAAGCCTTAAAAGGCATTCTCGCAAGCGTTCTTAAAAATTATAAACAGGACTCGTAAAGGGGCCTGCGCTCGTTTGCATAACCAAGGAGACCGATATAATATAATATATATATATATATATACGGAAAGGTGTACGTAAATGTGATGAGTTTTAGAAAACCTCGATCAGACTAACTTGCAGTGCATGCGATCTCTAAAGGTGTACAAGTCGACTTATTCAGAGTGGAATTGAAGTGCAAGTCAACTACCAGATTCCAGAGTTTTCTGCATCGGTTATAATTCATTTTTAGAATCGCGCGGTAAATAATTAGTGACTCCAAAGCGCGATTGGAAATCTAACGCACTACACTGATAACGCAGTGACATCACAGACGTTGGTTTGATTTTTCTTTCAAAGGGGCAAGTACGCGCACAAACAGTATTTTAATCGCTACAGGTGACGGTAACGAGAAAACGAAAAGATAGGCGCTACGAGCAGTGAAATAAATGCCAGAAACTAATGACACGGTTTATAAAGAGTTCGGTTTAAACGGTTTGCCATACGCTACAATAGAAGATTTACTATCTTTCGGTGAAAAATAAGTTGATTCGTTTAAAATGTCACTGCCTCTTTTCATCATTCAAAGTCAACTCGTTTGTAACTAAACTCGGTTTTCGTGCGACCTTAAAGTTTCGGGTCGAATTTTATTTTACGCGCATGTTTTTGAGTCGATCTTAGAGTAACAAAAGCTCATCACTAGATAAGATATGGCTGGTAATGCAGAAAGGCAGGTGAAAATGTCGGCCATTGAATCTGAAATGCTTTTGTGCCACGCGTACGATATTTTTCGTTTGCTCTACTTATTCCGTTTATTTATTAACCAGCATGAATATAAATTTTACAGCCGATGATAAACACCTAAAAACACAAAATGACAACAGTCACAACTTTAATTGCTTTTTTTACGATTTTTCTGTTCCTCTTTTTATTTTTTTCTTCATCTGTTGACAGCGCTGGCTAGAAAAGACAAAATAATGGAACGGAGAATTTTAAAAGACTTCCAAATCGGAGTAGTCGAAGGAATCGTTAAGGAAGCCATAATATCGGACAAAACGACCGACAACATCTTCAGTAAAATCGCAAAGGCCATCAAACGCACCGAAAGCGAGAAAAAAGACTGGAACACGATAGTGCAAAAAAGTTTTAAGGAAGGCAATCCAATTGGTAAGAGCAGCATCAAGCAACAACGACTGACGCAACGAAGAAGAAGTCAAAGCTTAAGCAGGTACATCATGGAACATCAGGACTCTCAGACGGACGATCTGGACCCAGATAAGCTGGTCGAATACAATCCGAACCTGTCCGAACTGAATGCGGCAACGCGAATCGCTTACGCTAAATTTAAACTCGGCTTACTTAAAAAAGATCACAGGGCCGGCAAACAATCGACCACCGAAGATGAAACTACTACCAGCATAACTGAAGCGGAAGATGGGATAGCTCCACTTGGCCCTCGCGCCTCTACGAGCGGTTCCGCAACGGAATCGGTCGATCATGCGGTCGTCGTCAAACAAATCGACGAAACTAAACAGAAATCAATTACGTCGTCAGATACGAGTAGTTCCATTGTTCGGCCGAGGCCGCAAAGTTCGCTACGAAAGTTACCGTCTATGCCGGGCCGTTTGCCGGCTTCAATCGCGGAAGAATCGTCCGAAACGGTAGAGGATGACAAGCGCGAGCGATTGTCTATGAAACGAAAACAGTCTGAAATTTCGAAGAAAGCGACAGCCGACAAAGCGGACGCCGGCAGCAGTAAATCGACCTCGATCGAAAAAGTCAAAGAATCGAAATCGCCTCTTCCCAAGAGCGAACCAAAGGCCGTGATTTACGAACTAAAAAGAGATCCTGAGCATCCACCTGGGAAAGGTAAATCGACGATTTCTGGCAATGTCGTCAGCGGCTGGATATGAATAAGCTGCAAAAAAATAAACTGAAATATGTATTATAAGTGAGTCAAAAAAAAAAAAATAACGATATATCAATGTGTGTAGAAATTTTAAACACATTCCTTTCATCTTTAGAATAGACCTTAGCTGTCACCCTACAGATTTAATATCATGTTGTTACAACTTGGTGAGAATTCGTTGCCGTAAGCTTGAATAAAGGTTTTTTGTTTTCTTTTTTCGAATTAAAAAATTTTGGGTTCGATTTGTAGAAAGCAGAATTAAGTTCAGAGTGAAATGATTCACTGCGGGACTATTCTCTGCTGATGGATGAAGAAAATTTTGTTCACATCTTACGCATGCAACCTCAGAAACGTGATTGTCAAAAGTGTAATTACAAAACTCTTGTCTGTGTGAAGTTGGTTTGCACGTGAGATGCCTATTATCAAAAATATACGTAAGTTGTAATATTTTTGATGTACTTTTCGATTTTTAAAAAAGTATTTTAAGAAATATTTATCTAGTAAAAAATAATTTGATATGTATCTCGATCTATTATAAAATTTTGCTCATCTTATCATGCGATCAGTTTAATTTGTATGAGGATTAACATCGTTCTGCGTTGCTCTGTTTCATCAGTGTAGTCATATTGTAGTAACATTCGAAAATGTTGTGTAGTACAAGCGGTCTACTGATTATATGTGAAATCGGTATGATAATTTTTATTATTTTCTCTGCTCGATAGTAGTACCGCTCAGCATGAGCAACAATTTAAAAGAATTACGCAGGTTTCTAGAGAAGATCGAACAAGAAATTGATATAATAAGAGACTTAAATAATAACACTGCAATGCGAGGGAAAAAAGAAAAAGTTACTGAAGCAGTGAATGGAATTGTAATTCAGTTAGAAGCACCCCGCATGGTAAAATTAATATTGCGGATGAAATATTAAACATTAAAGAAAATAATACAATAAAAACGGTAAGAGATTCCGTTAGGGAGTCAAAAGCCTATGCACCAAGTGAGGGAAAAACTTGGTCTTCGGTGGTAAAAGAAAATAAAAAAGAAGGCAAGTCGAGCGATTTCGAAAAGCAGAGGTTCAACTATTTATATGTGAAACCGGAAGGTGACGTGGAAGTATTTAAAAAGCAGTTTAAAGATAAAGTGAAATCGAGCTCACTAAATGTTGAGGTTGAGCGCTTATAAGTCAGATCGGAAACTTTAACAGTGGTCACAAAACCCGTAGGTTTTTTTTCCTCCCCCAGTAATTATTACAGTCTTAAAATAAGTAATAAATATAACAACTGGGAGAGGAACGTGAAATAAAAACTTAGCCCAGCGACTAGTTTTTCAGGCTGCAGCAATGTACACATGAACAGTTAACACGAGATTTGCAAGTTTACAACGTTTAAGCCAGCATAATTTGAGTTCCTCCGTCAGCAACTGTTGAATTACTGGATTCCTATGATCGTAGTACGCACTTACGATCTCTGGAATGACCTCATCCACACATTTCAGATCTAATTCTCTGTACAAGTCTATATTGAAACCATGCGGCTGAAAAAAATTCGAATAGTGTAGAAAAATGCAAAAACAAAGGTAAATGCATTAATTGTCTCCTCGTCAAAACACGAGGAAAGCTTCAGAACAAATCGTTAGAAGCATCAATAGAAAAACACTAGACCATTCTTCTTTTTATAGCAGAGCTTGTCCAGGTTTCAGTGGAATAGAAAAACAGATTCAAAGTATGATCAATTATGGCTGATGTTAAAATTCGATTTTTATAAACGTACACAACACACGATGGCACGTCAATATTTATTCATTCGCGAATGTACTACTGTTGATGAAAGTGACTTTATTGTAATAGATACGGCAAACTCGTCTAATGGACAAGTACGTGGTACGAATGACCAATACGATTGCTTTTATCAACACGGAAAACCTCGATGAATTTCGTACGATACTATAAGTTGTTAAAATGATGGCATCATAGCTGTGTTCGGTACCAGAAATATTTAATAATCGGGCTTTATCTACCTCCTAGTGAACCTAGAGGCGAAGGAATTACGGAATTAGAAAAAATTTCTAATCAACATCCGTCGTTAATTCCATTAACTATCGGTGACTTATAAAAACTCCGCTATTAGAGTGTGTTAGAAACAATCCGAGGATGCTGGGAGATTGGAAGAATTTACGTACGCAAATCGCTTACTATTCCTCAACCACCCGGATGAATATACACCTTTAGCAACCACAATGGAAAAAGCTCGATTGATTTAATTATTGTAAGAGATGTTGCGGCTTCAACCATCCAGCATACTTTTCGATTACTGTTGTGATTGAAATTCTTGCAGCCAAACATACTATTACAATGGTCTATTAACTACAAACTATTAGATTCCAAAATTAAATTCGATATATTAAATAAAATTAAGAGTTAAAGCACAAGTAAAAATATGATAGAATTAAACAGTCACGTTATTAAATTTCATAACTATTTAAAAGATTTAATCGAACAGTGTAAACACACAAAGACTATTCTACTTTCAACGATTGATGGACACTTGCCACCCTTGATAAATTAAAAAAAAAAAAAAAAACTATCAATAGAATAAGGAAAAAATATAATAGATCAGTTCGAGAAGCTAGTAAAAAATGAATTTATAAATTCTTGTTAAAAAAATTAAATAAAAATTATAAAATCTTAGTCGAAAAAATCAAATTTGATAATTGGAAAAATGTTATCAATAATTCTACATACGGGGGAAGGCCATATAAAATTGTAATGGAAAAACGTAAACTATTTCAATTTAAAGTAAACGATGTAATATCGACTAAACAAAAAGAGAAATGTACAGCTCTCGCCTTGATTACTTCTTTGCCAGGAAAAAGGATAAATTGGACTATGTGGCAGATTATACAGCTAACGTAAACGATAACTATGATGCTATTATTACTTCTAATGAACTTAATTTATTTATTAAATTGATCAATACTGAAAAGGTCATCAGACAAAATTTCTAACCTAGTCGTTAAAACGCAAAACATTCATCAATTTTTCGAACACTCTTTTAAAAATGCCCCTCCTGTTGCAAATATTTCCCGATATACGGAAAACTGGAGAAATTAAATTAACCTAAAAAAAAAAAAAAAAACTTTCACCGTGTGTAGTGGCTACAGACACCTACAGCACTTCTAAACTGTATTGTTAAAGTATTCGAAAAAGTGATTAACATGAAATTACTTAACGTACTAGAAACTAAACATAAGTATTAATCAGTTTGATTTTAGACGTGCGCATTCATCAGAAATGGCTGCTAGAAAATTTTACGATATTATTCAATTAGTTCGAAGCAAAAATTTATTCAGTGTTATAATTACTCTTGATGTAAAAGGCGCATTTGATAAACATTCGACAATACTTGAAATACTAAAGACATATAAAGTCAAACCTGAATTAATTAAAGTAATTTGCGATTACCTAACAGAACTGCGGTAATTAAAATACAAAAGATTCACTATTGAGCGCAGTATATTTTGAAGGGGTGGCTCAGGGTTCGATCCTTCGACCAACACTTTGCAATGTATCATACTCTTATATTTATAAACAGATGGAAATTTTGCGTTCACGATACAATAACGGTGCGGAATCGATCAGCTTTGCTGACGATTTACGTTCCGTTGTCAAAAATAAAAAAAACGCTGCTACGGAAACTGATAAAGTTATCCGTAAAACTTTGGAAAAAATTTTTCGGCACCACGTGGTCTCCAATTTTCAGCCGAAAAGACTGAAATGATGGTGATTGGCAACAATCAAACCGTTGAAGTGATTAACAGACTTAACATATGTAAACTGTTATATGATAAACCTATTCCTATTGCAAAGAATTTTAAATACCTCGAAATTAGATCATAAGTTTAAGTTTAATAAACATGTAAACTACATAACTGATAAAGCTAACAAAATCATTTACATGCTATTAAAAATTCAATCTAATTTAGGTGATGTTAATTATAATAGCAGAGTGATAATGTATAATGGTGTTATTAGAACGATTTTTAATTACTGCTCAAGTGTGTTTACATTACAAATATCTTTGCTTCTGCAATGAATAAAATTTTAAAAACTCAAACGAAGCCGCTGCTGAGTGTAGGCTCCCTATAGAGAACTGTGTCGGCGGCTGCGGCTTCAGTTGTCACTGGAATTCTTCCGGCTGACTTAAGTAATCAAGCTGCTTTATTAGCGTAACTACCACTGAGACGTCTATTCTTGTCGCAAAATGAAAATATCAAAAAAAATCGGGTGCCAAAATGTCGGGTAATGAAGAAATATTGTGAGAATAATGTTATATTATAATGAGAAGTCAGTCTGAATATGCTGTATAGAATTTGGTACAATAATAGCGGGAATAAAATATGAATGATGTAGTGAAATAACCTAATCGGGTCGGGCATTGAAAATATACTGTACTCATGCATCACTTCAGACAAACGCACCGATCCTAAGATGGATTTAAATATTTAAAGTACTTTTTACACACTTTTCTTTCATCTAATGCAAAAAGAAAATTGATTGCAAAAAAGAAACAATAGACGCACCATTTAGCTCAATCATAATGGAAAGGGTTTCTACTAAAAGGTTGATATAATAAAGAAGAAAAAAAAAAAAACGCTCACCATAATCATGAATCATTTTGAGCGGGTATTCTTATTCATAAGCCTGATTAAAAGGATATCTCTTTTCCGATGACATTTCTGTTAATTTTTAAACATATCTTTATTCGATAGCGTAATTTATCAATTTTATGTAGCATTTTCACTGTTTTTAAATGTGCCACCCAGCTTTGCATGAATTTCATAAATAATGCTGCTCGATTGTAATTTGAAAAATAATTTACTCCGCCTAAACTTAAAGTAATAACTCGACACCAATTACTACGTCAGTCATGTATCGATTGCGCGCCCAAAATAAATAAACAAATTTTTAACGTAACACATAATTATATTCAGTACATAAAAACAATCGTCGAGGAGTATCAACGATTGTAAAATAGATTTCCAATAGCATGGGAAATAAATCGGCAAGACTTTTGAAACACAAAAAAAAAAACAAAAAACAAAAAAAAACAATAAAATTTAAAAAAAAGAAAATGGGAAATAATAGCGAACTAAAAGTTCAAACAGACCCATGCGATCTTTGGCCGGTGTAGTTTTCACTGACAGTGTTGCCGTAAATAAAATACTGCTTTTAACGTTACTGATATTTCAAAAATAGCCGATGGGTGGAATTTGTTTTTAAAGTTCAAAAAAAAAAAAAAAAAAAATCAAAAATACCGTAGACATTGCAATAGCGAAATTTGAGAAAGTATACAAACCGGTTGCAATATTACGATATTTTAAAATTTTGATAAATTTACAAAAATATTTAATATAATAAAAATTATAATTTTATTAATTACGTTTTATACGAATAGATGGAATATAAAATGAGGTGGTGAACAATGTGTACTTTCTGTGTTCCGAAACGCAAACGTTTTTTTATTTTTCTTCATTTTTCGATTGGATTGGATTGTGAAATTAACGGTTCTTATAAAAACAGAACATTGACAATTATATAACGAGTGAACAGAGTAAAAAATGACGATATAAATAAAAACACGAAAACACATTACAAGCGGCGTTTGTATTTTTACTTCCATTAAGTTTATTGTTAAATATAAAAGCATTACTATTACAAGATGCTAAAAGCCGCCTTCTTAATTGTAAACTTCAAACTAGTACAATTATTGTACAATATTTTTCACTTTTTCGCCTACAAACATTAAAAATTAGTGTGAAAAAATACACGAAAGAATAGAACGTCGTTTAACCTTTTTAATTCATTTCACCCGCTAAAGACAATGCATTTATACAAGCATTTCATTAATTGTTTCCTCGATTAAAATAAAATAAAAAATAAATCGCCGAAAGCAATATTAAAATAATTCGAAATCACACCATTCTCTACTTAATTCTATGCCATCTATACGATCTTGTACATTTTTAAGGTGCTCGCTGCTAAAGAATCTATTTTTTCTACCTGTAGATATTCTACGGACATATACGCAACACTCCACGATTACGTATTAAGATAAATTTTTTAAATCAATAATTAACAGATTCACTATACGAACTGCAGATCATCTTGAAAACATATTAAAAATTGTCAACCACATTATTTGGTGATTTTAAATCATCGGTTCCTAACAAACTTTTTAGTCTTGTTACCCCTCTATGACCTCTCAGGGAAACTAATCCCCCCCCCCCCACACACTGAATAGTTATTAATAAATACGGTGTACATTTAAATACAAATATACTTTATTAATCACAATAAACTGTATAAAAACGCTCTTACAACATATTAATGATTTTCAGTGTGAAAAGGTTGGAATTATTTTGTATTCGCGAGTTTTTTAATGTTAAGTTTCACTTAAAGCGCATCTCAGGTCATGATGATCTACATTGAAACGATTTCTGGCCCTTACTTTTACTATGCCACTAAAGTTGAGAAACCACTCTCACATACCTGTAAGTTGTAGCAAACGGTGATTCTTAGAGCTCTATCATGAACTATAATAGAATATTCAGCATCTAATTTTTTCCAAAATGTACAGAGGTCATAATTTTGAAATTCCACTTTTAAAGTGCTCTCCGCGTGTAGTCCGAGAAATTCTAATTCAGCTAGCACATCTTCGTCTTTTAAAATTTTATTATCCGTAGAAAATAGTCTTAATATCCAAAAGGTGAACTGACGATTATCCATGTCTGGGAAATATCGCTGCAGTGAGTTGATTATGGCAAATAAATGTTGCACCATGGGAAATTTTCAAACGTGATTTTCTCGTCTTTTTCACGTACGCCAGTTGATCACACAATTGTGTAAACATCAGCATTAATAATTATAAAATTTGTTATCTATTACAAACTTTATTGCCCCCGCAGAATAGCTATTTTACGTTCGAAACCTAGGCTTTAAATGTAGCCAAAACGGAATTCTGTAGTAAATGGAAGAAAATAAACGCGGCAGAAATTACGGGTGACCAAGAATAAGAGCCAAAAAAAAAATAAAACTGATTCTATTTGCTACCCGTACGTAGTCTACGTTGTTGCATTATCAGCCGAGGCTCTAAGCCATAACGCAATAATGTTAAAAAAGTAAATATTCAGAAATGCGAATTACTCAAATTTTAATTAGCTAGTAGTTCGCTGATTCTAACGTACTCGGCTTAAATTTGTATTCAGTTAATTGTTAGTCAATGTTTCGGTCAATTTTTCGTCAGTTATCAAACATTTTTATATTAAGAACTTTATTCCCCATTACCGTATTGTCATGTATTATAAATATAACAGATATTAATTTCAGCCTAAAAACGGCGTAGTCATTAATGTCTACACATATTATACAAATATATATGCCATTTTGGCCTCGTAAGGGGCTGTGCCCCTTGACTCCTCTTGCTTTCATTTCTGTCTTTTTCTCTTCTATACTTTGTATAAAATGATCATAATTTACAACGTAATTCTTACTGGCATCAACACAAAAAAAATAACATAATCACAAAAATCCTATCCTAACATTTAACTTTCATTATGTAAAATTAAAATATTTTTTCATTACATTTTTCGTTACATATTTCGCTACATAAAATTGTGACATTTATTAAATAACAATAACAAAAATCCTATAAAATATAACAAACGTTACATAAAATTGGGACATTTTTTGGGACTTTTTGCGTTACATAAAATTGGGATATTTTTTCTAATGGGAGGTAGCCTAAGAATTACTTTGTGATTAATATATACGTATGTGTATATATATAATGCATCATATATTCCGCAAGTCGCATTTTTGCATCAAGCATTTTACTAATTGAGGCTATCCTAACAATTTATCGTGTTAAAAAAAGGAAAACCAAAGTAACAATGTCACAATTTCACAAAAACAACCACTATTAAGCAACATTGTCGGCGAAAATGGTGAAAAATCAAAATGCAGCCTCGTATTTATGCAAAAGTTATTGGACGTTTATTTTCTGACGAGAGCGGAAAAGTTCCCACCGGTTTGTTCACAAGTACAACCACGTGATAATGTTTATAATGAAGTGTTTTGCAATAGTTCACCTAGTCTCAGTTTAATCTGCTTTATTTTTTATTTTTTTACTGTTTATTTATTCGAAAATGTAATTTTTTGAAAATAACGGAAGAGGATTTAATAATTTTGACTACAATAAAATGATAAGCAATACCATAGTCAGTCGGCATATTTTCTTTGGGAAAGAGTAAAACGTCAAATTTACAAGCACTGCTCACGCTTGAAGTGTAATAACGATGAAAAGTAATTATTTCGAAGTTTGTTCGCGAAATGAAACCGAAATGGCTGTATGGTAACGGTTAACAAATGATCGCATTTTCGATACGTCTGTATAACATTGATGACAATATGGAATATGGAAAAATTAAAAAATCAAAAATACCGTATTTTATATTTTACATTAAATAAAAAAATTGTTCAAAGTAATATACGTGTCTTTCTTTTCGGAATATATTCTTCATATTTTAACCGTATTTTAAATTTAATGGGGGGGGGGGGGACAAGAAATTGACACATACCACGAACTTTAAACGTTTCGAGCATGGAAAACTTGCAAATAGTATGCGTATTCTACGGGGAAAAAATGTATTCTTTTTTTTTTTTTAAATAACCCGTTGCTTAATTTTTATTTACAACCGACTGGCATCATACTCGACTTCATATTATGATGGATTTTTATCGAAATTTTTTACAATTACTCAAAGAGCTCTGGATCAAAATCTTCTCAAATTCTAATGGAATACGCAACTTGAATAACACGGACATTACGGTGGCTACATACATGTACGCAGGCGCACACACACACATAATTTGTTTATAAAACGTTTTGGAACGAAGTTCTTTTATGCGGCTTGAGGGTAGGAGAAAAACTGGCAGAAATCATCAGGGAACAAAAAAGCGTTATGCGTCCAACAGGCGACCTTCACTCTGTACCAAAAAGTAAAAGAAACTTCATTCCTACCGGGTGTCCTCCTCTAAACACCACTTCTTTTTTTTTCACACATTCTTCATAGTCAAAAAAAAAATTTGTATTTCATATTTATAATTCCCTTTTTTTTTTGGGGACGATTACATTGACACATTCACCTACGGAAATATACTTATTCTAAATATTTCGTAAACGTATTATCAGCACATTATTTGAATACATCGAGCCGCATTGCAGACTACTGTTATACTAGCGTGTACTATCATTTCTTAACTACACCTTAATTCTTTTTCTCTTTAAAACTCATCGAAAATAAATTTCTTCCAAGATCTGTCCAATGTGCCCAATCTGAAACGTAATGTTTTTTATTTTGATATTTAAATTACCGACGAATTAATTAGAATCTATTTAATATAGATTATTTGTCCGATTAGATACAATTTTAAAAAGTAAAAAATATAAGTTCCGCAACCGATTTCGAACGTGGTTGTTCATTATATAATACGGTGTACAGAAAAATCAGACGGATTATTTACATGTTTTATTATTTTAAAATATGTATTAACTGTAATAATGTATTTAATTACTGCAACTTGCTATAGCATTTCAAAACTAGCTATTGGATTAGCTTTCGTTTACAATTTTTCCATCCTTCGCCGCTAGTGTTTGGTTAAATTATTTAAAAAAAACAACATATTATACGGTTACAAAAATATTTTAATTTTTTTTTAAATTTCATTAGTGTTGCCATCTTCTTTACGGTGCCATACTTAATTCCTGAGCGTCGGCGACTACCTATTCGTACATCTCAGCTGTACAGATATAAGTAGTGTTCATAGCAATTGTTTATATGCAGTACGAATGTATAGACAAACGCAAGACTACACTCGGAACTGATTAGTAATCGTTTGATTTATATCGTTTTACAAAAGTGCAGTCCCGCGTGTGTGTCTGCTGTGTACTGACCTAGCGCGCATGTGATGTACGTGATGGTTTACCATTGCCTTCCACGTGATTATTATTAGCGATTATTTCAATTTGAAGTGTTGCCATCACAGATACATATGAGAAGTAATTTACTGATTACTTCCATTCATCATTACAAATAGCAGCGAAAAAAGGAATTTAAATGGAAATAAATGCTAAACTGGTGAGAAATCAGCAAACTGTATTCATTTCTTGATCAATCAGAGAACAATCTTAAATCTCTCTTTCGGTATAATGCCTTCTCTCTTAAGTTTTCAGTTGAATTTGGCGAAAATTGAAATATTTTTCACGTTCAAACTAAGGTTCCCGCATTTTTTGCAGTGACGCAAACGAGACTTTCAATATTCTCACCTTCACTCTGTGTCCTTTTTCTTCCGTCAAAATCACGAACCGGATGTATCATTTCTTTTTAAAAAATTCGAGCTAAACCTTTCTTTCTAACAATATAATGCCCAACATAATATCGTCTTCTGAATAGATTAAAACAGCATATATTCGTGTCCGAATTGACCGCTTACGGAATTAGTGATTAAGCTTTTGAATTAGAACATTTTTGTTCATTAACAGAACCATACCCGACTTAAAATCTGGACAGATAACTTCTACTCTTGTCGCGTAATTCGCTTTAATCTTAGTATCAGAAATTTCTGGAATTTAATTCATAGTTTGCTTGCCAATAAACTAATATTTCGCAGTGTTATTTAAGCATTTCCCGTTAATAAATAAGATTTTTCAGTGTTTCGAAAAACTGTTAACTAAAATGATGAATTCTAAATGTATAATAAACTTTAAAATTATTGAATACGTTATTTATATAGTAATTTTAAAAAATCGCAAAGTACTAGATTTCAAACATGTAATAATAATTTTGAAATCTATTGGCAGCATATAAAAATTTCGACAGATAATTTACTGTGCTTAAAAAGTTCCAAAAATATCGATTGAAATAAAACAGAAAAGTTTAAAGAGACTTTAAACGCGGTGAAAGTAACACTTAACGGCAATTTTAAAAATCGGTTAGCCAAAAAAAAAAAAAAAAAAAAAAAAAATGCTATCATACAATGTACTTAATTTAAATAATCCTAATACAATTTCGTATATTATATAATTATATTAATAAATATACATATCATAATTACAATAAAATAACAATATATAATCAGTTATTTCAATTACAATACATGCGCGTACACTTTACAAAAAATTTGACTGAATCATTACAGGTGTAGCTGAATTTCAAATTAATTTCCTATCCGCGTTTTTTTATCTAAATTTTGTTTTAATTTCGTTCTACATCGGTTCGGTTTGATATTTTTAAATTGCCTGCAGAGGATTTTTCTTATGCTAAGTAATAATAATTTTAAAAGAGTCATCACAAATTTTAAAAATTTTAAATATTAATATACATATATACATATATATACACATATATACATACATATATATATATACATACATATATATATATATATACATACACACACATATATATATATATATATATATGTTAAATGAACTACTTTGTCAACTTAAGTATGTATATTACAAAAAATGTATTACATAATTAATCGTCTACCCCGAGAAGAGGGAGAGGAGGAAACAAAGTACTTTTAGAGTTTTATATTTAAATTAAACAGTACTTTAAGCGTGCCAATTTTGTTTACAATTTATTATGTCCGTATAATTCGAGAATATAAGGCATGTAGAAAAATGCATTTACAAAATTTGTTAATCATAATCAGTCGATAGAAAGGAATTTTAAACTGTAACACACGTATACGTACGTTGTCGAATTCGTACTGTAATATTAATCGAGCAGATGATACGCTGAAAACCTACTCAAGCTGTAAAATCCGGCTTTAACTTGTCTTCCGCCGAAGAATCTACCGTTCAAATCGATAACAGCTACAATTTATGACAAAAAGCGCCATCATTAGCATACTAATTTATTAATAATTTACAAAAGTATATTGAAAACAAACTCAAAAAGGGAGAAAAAAAACCTGTTTATAAAAGAACAAGTTATTTCAAATCATTTCAGTTATTAATTATAGAATATAAAATACGTAAACATATACACTAAAGAAGCGAAACAGTTCAAAAATTTGAAATAGTTGGCAATTTCTGGATGATGGGATTTTGGCGAAATTATTTATAAACCGATTAATATTACTCTTTCGATCGTTTGCTTAATAAATTTTTACAGTATTTCCGTGAAAATAACGAACACGAGGGAAATTACATAAATGAGTTTTAAAATCGGGTTACATTGAAATTTTAGTTTTCAACTCCGAATAAAGTTATCGTATAACATCTTCGCAAACCTATTAATACAGTTTATAATTCCTTCTTCTTCTTCTTCTTATCGTGTCGGTCAGATTTATATTCCCTTCTTTTCCCAATATCCAGCAATCTGAATTACCTTGTCCGCAAAATACCATTTATATTAGTAATATCTTCCATCGTACATTGTGCAATGACAGCAATGAGCAAGCCAGAAGGTGCTTCGAATGTTGCACCATATCACATTCACATCTATCGTCATCTTTACTTCCCCATAATTTCATGTTCTTCGCCGTTCTTCCCGCGTCATAGAACATACAATTATCGAGAAGTAAAGATGACGATATAGATGTGAATGTGTTATGGTGCAACATTCAAAGCACCTTCTGGCTTGCTCATTTGCTGCCTTTACACAATGTACGATAGAAGATATGACTAATTATTATATTCTTATATATGCTACATTCTGCATACTTTGTGGTATATAAAAATAGAGTTATAAGAACAAAAATAAAAGTCATTGTGTATATACATATATATATATATATATATATATATATATATATATATATATATATATATATGTATATATATATATAGTGAACAGTATAAGCAAGATGTATTTTTACTTTTTTTCCTCCCGTTACCATACTCGAGTAAAACAGGCTTAAGAATAAATTGGTATAAAATGAAAGCAATGATAATAAAAATAGATAATGTAGACGTAGAAACAGTAAATGAGTACGTGTACAGAAAAAATTACCACCGATAAGAGTACAGATAATGCAGACGGAAGTAAACCGCAGAATGTCGCTAGCTTTCGGGAAGCTAAGCAACTTATTTAGAAACGAGGAAACGCCATTGAGCTTAAAACGAAAACTTTATAATCAATGTGTTCCGCCGGTTTTGTTTACAAAGAGAAAAATGAGAAAGATGAGAAGGGCACAAAGAGCGCAGAAAAAACTAATATTGAATATAAAGCAGTCTAACCGGAGGAAATACACGAATAAGGGAGAAGACCGGACTCGGTGATGTGGCGGAACAAATTACCAAACTGAAGTGGAGCTGGGCTAGGTACAAAGCCTGAAATTAAAAATAACCGTGGACAAAATGAGTGTTGAAACGGTGACCGATTGATAGGAAAAGAAACACTGGTAGACCGCTGACCAGTTGTAGTATAACGGCATAGCTCGAGCAGCAAGAAAGAACTGGATACAGAAAGCTTAAGATCGAAACGAACGGAAGAAATTGGGGAAAGCCTGTGTCCAGCAGTGAACCGGTATAGGTTGAAAAAAAGAAAAAATCGATTACGCAAAGCGATTAATTTATCGTTTATAACTATTTAAATCGTACAATAAATTACTTTCAGTGCAACATTTTTATATAAAATATCATTGAGAAACCACCGGCTCGACTTTTATTTCAGTCGCAAAAAAGTCTCGATTGGAGAATATTTAAACTGCGATTTTCATATTTGTTACTGAAAAACAATCGAAAAATGCAGACACGGGGAAAAAAACGAACATAAAATTAATACGAGCAAAAAGTAATAGTTAATTATAATTTCTATATCATTATTTTCCAAGTTTTACCGCAGCAACTTCGAAAATATTGTCGCTAATTTTACAAACTACACAAAAATATCACAATAACGCCGCTCAAAAATATTTTATTTCGTGAACTCAAAAGAAAATCCATCTTCTTATTGCTATCTGTTTCGTTACATCAACTAAAACGATAAATTAATTCAATTTTCTCCACGAGATGCAAGAAGCAAATACTAAAATTGACCGAAACGATAAGATATACGAGGCACAATAAGGAGTAGGGAGTTTGAGTGATAACAGATTGCGAGTACAAAGAAGTGCGTATCCTCAGTTCTTTTATCTCATCAATATTTGACACCGACTCTACATTTAACTGATCCTTCTCCCTCGTGTCGTTTCTGGGCGAAAATCCTTTGTTGACATGCCCAAAGGGCGGGGGGGTTAAAAAAAAAAAAATTACTAAAACCTATGTTTAACTAAAAAAAACCGTAGGTAAACTCATTTTACGTCATATTGTTAGCGTACATTTCTAGGATTAGTCGAGAGATAGACGGTATAAGACTTTTCTTTAAATTTTAGAATTAATTTACAAACGAATACGAAATGGAATACACTATTTGCCGCGAAATTGAACATAACATACATCGTTTCTATCGACAAAAAAATTCATTACCTCTGCCAATAAAAACTTCATTTACAAGAATAATCAGTAGGAATTAATACAGAATTAACGAGACTTCTTTACTGATTATTTAATTTAAATATAAACATATTTTTACTACTACCAGAAAATAAACAGATAAAATGATATTAAAAAAAAAAAAAAAAAAAAAAAAATCTACCATTGTTTCTTCTGGAAGGCTAATTAAATTCTATAAATTATTATATAAGGCTTTAAAAGAATTTTTTTCTAAATGTTCTACACTTAAGCAACACAACGACCGCTTTCACAAAAAATAATTAAAAACGTACACTCATAATATGACAAAGTTTAGTTTTTATATGAATAACAATAACGATGATATTTGTTATAAAGCTCCGATCGCAAATGATGCTGTCGTTTCGATAACATATAAGAAACTGAAGAGTTGATCAATAGGTGTTAGAAAATATTGAAAGCACAAGTGTGATTTACATTTTAATTAGAAAAAATCCGAAACAATAGTTAAAGGCCATAGATGTAATTCGAAAAAATTCTGCTACGTGCGAAGTATTAAAGCCTTTTATTTTTAATCGTAGTGAAATAAAAGTTCTTTTACACCAGAACAAAAACGTTGTCAATTTAAAACTTAACTACTTAGCGAGAACACGACGACCGATAAAAGTAAAGAGAATCTTTTTTACGGAATTAAAAAACTCCTTTCACGCGACAAATATTCAATACCTGAACGTTAATTTTTAAATTCTAGAATTCCGATAGACCACTTTTTTAGTTACGATTTACATTTTATTAAGGGCACAACCACCGAAGATACGTTGTTGCAATCTTTACCCTACTTCACTAAATACAATAAATAAATTTCATTTGTGAACAGACACATTAACGTTAACTAAATTAGTAAAAGTCAACTGCAAATGCACAAAATTATTAATAACGATTATAAACATACCAACTTGTATAAACGAAGAATCCGTATATTAAATAACTGAATATTTAAAACAGAAAAGTAATAGCTGGTTTTTTTAATTTTTCAAAAACCTCAAAGCAACCTTACTGAGGTTACATTTATCGATATCCGACGAGAGAAGTTCATGAAAATTCGACTGCAGATACCACCGCTACATAATAAAGATGTAAAAGCTTACCTTTAATAGCGGATTCCATTCTTTTAAATTCCACGAAAATCCTAACTGCTTCATCTTGAGCGCCATTCGGTAATTCGTGTATTAGTACTTTGTTCACCTCTCCGTATTTTGAATTGCATTCATCCTTCACTTCTGGTTCCAGGTCTTGATCAACTTCTCCCGGACCTACCATATTCTATATATTCGTGCACGACACAAAAAGACGCATTTAATAATGACCGAGAACTGAGATCGTGATTTCATCAATTTCACGTGTCGCATTAATAGCGCAGGTAATACTTACTCTTAATAGTACCACTTTAGACGGTTGTTTCATTATTTCGGTTATAGGGACGTCCGATTGTTGCTGTTGTTGCGCGGGTGACTGCGACTGCGTGCTTGGCTGAGTTTGCGATTTAGAAGAGAAACTTTCTCGGGGCGGTGTTGGCGGAGAATGAACTCGAGCCTGCATGGAAGGCAACTCGAAATTCTGATATTGACTTAATTCTTTTTCGTGAATTATTCGACCTCCTCTTTTACTTGTTTTCTCCACTTGCAACGCAACGGACATACCTTGTTCCTGTTTACCGAGTCCTTGACCTTCCTGAATTTTTTCAAATAAAAGAAATGAAAAAATAAAACACGCAAACATATGTATGTGTTTTTCTATATTTCACCTTATTATTGATAAACAATAAAAAATAATAAAAAATTACACAGCGCACTTATTGTAGCATACGAATAAATAAATAAGCCGTCTTCTACTTGATTACGTTATTAGTAACATTTCTTAAAATTGCAGAAGAACACTTGTCTGAAAGAGATAAACGTTTATTCTTAAAATTTCCTTATTACAAAATCTATTTGTTTATTACACATATATTTATTTATTTATTTTTTTTTTATTTTCAATTACGATACCATCTAGGAGTCCAGCGTTAAGCGGCGGCTTCTTTTGCAGTTTCTCTTTGTAAATTCCGATAAAATTCTCTTTCAAACTCTTTCCTTAATATAAATTTCACCTCGCGCTTGTTCCTTACCATAGGTTTCTGTAGTGAAATATACTACGTTCTAAGATTTGCCTCTTGCTTCTGCATATTTTGGCCAAACCTAATATTTGAATATCGGACATTGTTTTACAGTTCACTTCTGCTAATGCTGCGAAGTTCTAGAATTCACATTATTTTAAATCGGTAAATATTATAAATTACAGTCACCGTTGCAGCCACTCATGCTAACCCCGGACCCTCTGAGCAATCGCGGTTACTCTAATAACGTGGATTTCGTTTTCGATATGTGCTATCGGCCGTTTAGTTTGAACGGAAAAACCGATTTTTTTATATTTAGATCTGATCCTTTTTTCTGCAAACTATTATTCCTTCGTTAATTCCGGGAAGGTGTGTTCTACTCTGCTTTCATTTTAGCTGGTTCGCAATCTTCGACCGTTACTTTTTCTTATTTTATTACTACGAATTTTTCCTTGCTTCTAACATTTTTGGTACTAGTTAATGTTTTCGAATCAGTGTTTCTTAGTTTTATATTCTTCAGCGATATAAAATTCTGCATTTTTAAAATTAATGCTATTCCCATTTTTCCGCGCCCTTTTAATACGCTACATTTCCAATAATCAAAAATTCAGTTTCATTGCTTTTTTGTTTAGTATTTCCAACACACAAAAATTTATAAATTATCATAGTTTTTCTCTATTCCTGCTAATCTAACAAAATCCTACGTTTCTCACTTCTTTCTTTTCGAATCAATTTTCTTTCATTTTAATTTTATTAATTAATTCGCCCGAATTATCTTTTAATTGGTTAGTGTTTTTCTTTATTATTTTTCAGAAATTGTTAAGGATTTTAAGCATTTCGTTTTTATTCATTGCACGATTTACTCGTTACTTATAAAGTTTACGAAAAATTTATTCCAGCAACATACGATTTCTGTTACGAGTTTTTCTCAGAACTTCAGCTTATTTCAGCCCTTTAACACTATCGCTCTAGAATTGCTCATCAAAGACTTACTTGCGTATAGTTAAGAGATCTAACGGTTTGCACTGTTTGCTAGCTGTGAACGCATTCTAACCCTTAGATTTCGGATTGGACTCAAATTACAAGGAGTATACCTTTCACGCGACTATTATTATTATAATCGTTTTTCCTCTGCCTTCTACTGGACAGGTCTTTTTATTATTACGTTGCACTATTATTATTATTATTTTCAACTATTTTTTAAAGAAATCTTTAAAATTACATCATCTCCGCACCATACAGAACGAGTTAGTTGCAATGTATCTGTAAAAAAAAGTACCATAAATACCATTTTTTGAAAAATATACGTCTTATCAATAAACACCTTCATAGTTATGAAAAGTAATTCATGGTGGTACTTAAATATAATTTTTAAATTCCCAGTTTATTCCCAGTCTAAATCCTTCCGATTTCCTGATTACCAGAATTGTATAAAAAGAAGAATGGAATTTCTTAATTACTATCGGTAATATTTGACTACCGCAGCATATATTAAATGAATAAAACAGAACTTCGTAATTTATTTTGAGTAAAGTACAGTAAAAAATGCATTCATTTTTCGCTTCAAATGATTTTTTCCTATTAAAAATATCATTTTTGGCTATTTTTACTTTTTTCCCCTAGTTTTTTGACAAACTTTCCGACTTATTCCCGGTTTTCCCGGTTGGGTAGCCACCTTGTAATTAGAAAAATTACGCCAGTACTATTAAAAACAAAACGTCGTGTTATAAATCACTTTAAAAAAACAAGCGCAAAAAATCACGGATGATACATAGTTATAATATCATTAATAACTTTGGCAACATATTACGTTTTGTTACTGAAAAAATAACTGTACTCGTGTACTTATCAGCAGCGAACAATTGAATTATCCATTTTTTCACAAAAAACTATCTCACTCGCTCTTTTTTCAACAGAAAATATTAATTTCGTGTTATATACAACGTTCTTCTAGGAATTTTCTAAATTAATCATTTCTTTTATGTTTTATTCACACTTAAATACATACTTTTTCGTTTTTTAACAAACGATTTTCACATTTACTATTCTGATTTACATGCAATCCTAGCAAGCGCATATAAGATTTGAATATATTAATATTTTTCAACTATCAATTTACCTCGAAATTATGCAAGATAAAACTACTGGAAACAAACAAACCTTAAAACCATATTTAGCCATAATTTTTGCAGCCACAGAGGCACCACTTCCAGCTGACTTTGGCGTCGCATCTAACGGTGATGAATCTTGCAGTGCAGGGGGAGGCGCTATAGCCACGCCGCCACGACTAGTCCTTTCTTCTTCGTCATTATCTCGACCAACACGAAGACGATCTTCCTTTTCCCTATCATAAAATACACAAATAATTAAAAATGTAATGTACCCTTCGAGTGTTAAAAATAACATCGCCGTATTGACGTATTATAAAAATATTTAAACCTTAATAATGCATTCAACGAAAAAAAAATGTTGAAAAAAAAAACCAACAAAAACGCATAAATACTGTAGATGAAAAGTGTATACGTCGTGTATTTAATGTTAATTAGAAGTATTTATTTTCAAGTTTTGATAAAAATGTGCTCACTTACGCTGGTCATCATTTTTGTTCTTAATATTTCTCCTGAAATTATTAGATTTTTCAATATTTTAATTCCTTTCGAGAATTTTGATATTTTAAGGTGAAATACGTTATAAAAAAAAATTACTTCCTTTTCCTCAATGTACTACCAACAGAGATAATTGAACTAAATGCTTCATGAATTGTTGCGAAATGGCGTTTTATAATATTTTTTCCGAGTATGGCTAGATGAACGCTACACAATAAATACATATACATTTATCGATAATCATAACAACAAAATATTACTCTTCCTGGCAATTATGAAAATAATACGTTTTTTTCCCCTTTTACGGCACTCACAGTACTTTTAGAATAATTTTAAAATTAAAATATATACAAAATAAAAATAAAAAAAACTTTTTAAAAATAGCCTTTTTTTTATGCACTAAAAAGTACAAAATAACTTTATTAGTGTGCGACTACCAGATACACATCTTAACATTACAATTTGAAACCACAAAATATTCTGAAAAATAAACCGCAGGGGCCGCAGATTAATAATTAAGTATTATACTATTAATCTGCGGCCCCCGCTTTTATTTTTCAGAATATTTTGTCGTTTCAGATTTTAATGTTAAAATTATGCATTCGGTAGTCGCACACTAATAAAGTTATTTTGTACGTGTAGTGTATAAATAAAAAGCTATTTTTAAAAAGTTTTTTTAATTTTTTTAATTTTTTTTTTTTAGTCTGGACTTTTTACTGTGTATTTCAATAAAAAACAATAAATTTAGAATTGTATTTTATTTTGCTTTATTTTATTCAATATCTTGATTATAGGACATTTACAGAAATTTGTGCTACATTTTATTATTAAATAAATTATATTGTCTTTTGTTTTTCATACAATACATAGGGAATCCTCAGCACATGAAACACAATGTTTGACTAATAGCGGATCTTTCCATTAATATATCGCATGATTGAAAAAAAAATATATTTTTTTGAAACTTTCGAGCTTTCAGCGCTCTAAGGGTCCGATTTTAAAGTTGGAAACCCAAATGTTCCAAAATAAAGAAATACACAAGGATACGCATTTTTTTAACCTTGTTCAATATTTTTAGCTAGAAAGCTGAGCCACGAACGATACACGTCATTTCTTGTGCTTTTTTAAACTTTTGGTAAACTTCCAATGTTTCGTTAAAAAAATGAAATACGAGTTTTCTAACGACAAATAGCGCTCTTTCCAACAGTATATCATATGCCCGGAGAAAAAAAAAATTTTTTCCAAAATTTTGAGCTTTCAGCGATCCTCGAGGGTCTAAATTTAATGTTGGAAGCCCAAATGTTCCAAACCAAAGAAATATACGTGCATGTGCATATTTTCAATCGTGTTCAAAATTTTTAGCTATAAGACTCGCGTCACAGAGAGAGAGCTACATATTAGATCTCGCGCTTTTTTTAACTTTTCGTAAACTTCGAAAGTTTCATTAAAGAAATAAAATATGGTTTTGTTCCCGACAAATAGCGATCTTTCCAACGATATGTCACATGCCCGAAACAAAATATATTTTTTCCCAAAATTTTGAGCTGTCGGCCCCCCCTCAAGTCTAATTTTAAAGTTGGAAGCCCAGATGTTGCATAATATTGTATTGTCATCTATAACAAGCATTTCTGCAAAAGGACACTTTTTTAATTCATCGGGAAATAGGTGAAAAATCGTTCGCAAGATTCCCCGCAAACAGACAGACAGAATGACAAACAGACTGACAAAGCGAGTTAAATAAAAGACTATAATAAGAAAACGCCCGGTAACCCCCAAATGACGAAAGAAACCAGCAAAATAGGGGACATTGCGACAATGTATTGAAAGAGTAACGAAACTTTATAAAAAACTCGAAAATATAACACAGTAAACAACGAAACGAAGAATTCTACTAATACTAAAATTTATAAAAAGAACCTACGAACGAAACGGTCAAGCTCTTCAAACCATTCAGTATTAGAAATTTTTCCGCTTATCTAATAAACACTACCATAGTAGATCATTAAAAGATTAGCCTATCACCGTCATATCCGAAAAGATCTCATTTGTGCACAAGGTCAGTGTAATCGTAAAGTCAGTCGTCGTTTATTAATAGTGACTATATATCTTATTACTTTTATTATCTAATCTCTAACGAAAGAAAAAGATTGAATATAAAAGATCTTAATTTAGGAGAAAAGGATTGTTATATAGCGGACAGGATATGGCTTTACAAAAAACGTTACCAAAAACAGTTGCTAAAACCTTTAGAACAACAATCGCTATTTCTAAAACTCAGCTACATCTTTACTAGTCGAATTATACACTCACAACTACATCTCTAATTTTAATTATCATAAACCTTTATTAAGGACAACAACGAGTGCCAAGCTTTTAATTGAAAAATTTCAAATTAATTCCTTATTTCTTTATAATCTGGTACGTATATTTATGAATGTTAAATACAGCAAATAATACTAAGGAACTAAATGTATATTTAAAAATAGTACATCGGTTAAATCATAATTTGTATTCTCTTTACGAAATTAATTTTTTTTCTTTAACATTTATTTCATCTTGAAAATTTTCAAATTGGCCAGTTAGTTCTTCTCATTCGGCTTTTACTTTATACTTACGGGTTTTATAAAGAAGCATTTTAGAAGTGCATATAAAGGGTATAGCCGGTTAAGGGAGGGTAAAGTGCCTTTGAACCAAACTTTATAAAAAAAATATATACATCTAGGGCATGAAAAAAGTAGTTGATGCTGAAAGTTTCAGACCCTTAGTCCTACAGGGGGCTGCTGTATTCACCATTTTGTGATTTTCGTTATTTTTTTTAAGATATCGCAGCCGTTTTTCGATCGATTTTTAAACATTTGTTGGAGATTAAAAATAACGGAAAGTTTTATAACGGTGAATGTTTTCAGATTTTAGATGCTAAATTCAAATTTTTAGAAACGTTCAAAATTTTTAAAAAATTCAGTAACGACGAAAAAAATATATAACACGTATTTTAATGTAAACTATGTACAGAAATTTTTTCAGATTTTTAAAAGTGGTGGAAGAGGTTCAAAAAAAAATAAAAATACGCATTATTGGCTGAAATCCCTCTTTAAATTCAGCTAATAACAGCGGAATAGATGTATGTTACGTATTTGAAGATAACAAGTTTTCCTGAATTATTTCAGATTTTTGAAACGGGCGCAACGAGTGGAACATGTCAAAAATTAAATAAAATCATACGTTATTTGTTGAAAAACTTCTTCAAATTCAACTAACAACAACGAAATTGATATATGTTACGAATATTATAACAAAATGTTTTTCTGAATTTTTCCCGGATTTTTAGAACAGATGAAACAAGTCCAAAAAAATGAAAATGTTACCTAATTTGCTATTATGGGAGTTTTAAATTTGTGCAGAATCTCTATATTTTTTTCATTCTAACAATCTGAAAAAATTCAGGAAACTTGTTATCTTCAAATACGTAACATACATCTATTCCGCTGTTATTAGTTGAACTTTAAGAGGTTTTTCAGCCAAAAATGCGTGTTTTTATTTTTTTTGAACCTCTTCCACCACTTTTAAAAATCTGAAAAAATTTCTGTACATAGTTTACACTAAAATACGTGTTATAATTTTTTTCGTCGTTACTGAATTTTTTAAAAATTTTTAATGACATTTTAAAAATTTTGAACGTTTCTAAAAATTTGAATTTAGCATCTAAAATCTGAAGACATTCACCGTTATAAAACTTTCCGTTATTTTTAATCTCCAACAAATGTTTAAAAATCGATCGAAAAATGGCTGAGATATCATAAAAAAAAAAACGAAAATCACAAAATGGTGAATACAGCTGCGGGACTAGGGGTCTGAAACTTTCAGCATCAACTACTATTTTCATGCCCTAGATGTATATATTTTTTTTATAAAGTTTGGTTCAAAGGCACTTTTACCCTCCTTAACTGGCTAGACCCTTTGTGTGTTAGTTTAGTTTTTCGTCATAAATGAATTTCGCGCTTCAACGCTCCCAGTAAAATGCTTCAAATTTATTCGAATTTTTTACTTTTAAATCAGCAATTTTTATTTCATTTGAAATCTATTTTTTTTGCACTTTCTTCAAAATGTACGTTACGTTACATTCTAACGATGGCTCTTATTATTTAATAGTAAAAAAAAATAAAGTGATGCAAATCCGTGAAAAAAATGTTAACAATCGTTCAAACTTTTTAAAATATCGCATCAAACAGAAATGAAGTGAAAAATATAAATAACTAAAATGTTGTAAATAATTTTCAGCAAGTCCAACAGTCCTATAAAGCAATCCAGTATAGAGGATAACAAAGAATACAGGTAAATTCGGAAGGACGGCTGACATTATATTAAATATTACATGTTTAATACGTACTTTTCTCTTTTCAATCGTTCTTCTTTGCGTTTCTGCCGTTCTTCATCTTCTAATTCTTTTTCACGATCTCTTCGTTCTCTTAAATCTATAAGTTTTACAGAAGTTCATAATGCACAATTACAATCTAATTTGCATCAAAATTGACAAAAAAGACACTTTTAAAAAACTTTCTAAAAAAATCGCTTATTTAAAAAGTAGCTCTTCAACTCTGAAATACCGAATTATGCTAATATAAACGCTGCTTTTATATTTCAAACGATTATTAAATTATCCATTATGAAATATTAAAAAAATTAATAAAATTATTATTAAAGTAACTTCAAGATCATTACTACTATTCTACTCTTTTTAATGCGAAAGTTCATTTTGGAATTTTTCGATTTTAATTTAATGAAATTAAAAAATACTTTTCATATTGAACTATCCCAATAGTTCATCTAATCTCAAAGAAGAGGCTCTGGTACCAAATTTAGCGACAATCAAAATATTAAATAGAGGGACGCGATTAAATAACTTTTAAAAGTCAATGAAAAATCATTGCGTACTAAGCGCCCGAGCTGATGCAAATGTAGACTGATAAATTACATTTATACTCTATTATCACGTTGTGTTATGATCAATCTACGTCTCATTCGAAATTTAAAAAAATTTCAATTCAACTTTATCAGAAAATATATTTTAAAAACTTCTATATAAATACTGACACGTATCGGGAACGCAGTCCCATAATCATGGTTTATTACAAATTAAAAAACTGATTGTTTCCGAAACATGACGATATTTATATGAAAATTTTTTAAATATATTTTTTGATAAAGTTAAATTAAATGTTTTTTTCAATTTTAAACAATCATCAGGAAAAGTCATGATTGATTAAGTGTCTACTACGCCTCATTGTACAATAGGCTTACAATACGACCATTATATAGTGGTCTAAACAGCACATTCTTTTTTAATACCCCCCCCCCCCCAAAAAAAAAACACCAAAGCACGAGGAAATATATCAAATAGTATTGTGATCAATCTAATTGCTAGATCATTCGACTTCCATTACGGAAGTGTTTTTATATTCTCAACGTTAGTTTCACTAGGTAACTAATTAGAAACTATTTGAATAAGCGGTATAGTAAAGAGATAAATTACCTAAAATATTTATTTTTTCTAGTTACAATAAACGAATCACACTACAAAGAGCATAATTTATTTAATATGAAGGAAAACGATATATTTCTTTACCTACAACTGCCATTTCATAATCATTTGGCCACATAGGATTATATTCATCTTCAAAATTCCATTCTATGTCCCATAGATGTGGGTTGTCAACTGTTCCATTTTTTCCGCTTATTTTAGTTGTGACATTATTTGTCTAACATGATCAAAAAAATTATTTCAAAATATTTTTGGTAAGTAACAAATTATATTAAAAAAACTATCAATTAAAATAAATAACCATAAAGTATAACTGATCCGAACTGAAATAAATTAAAACTTTTTTGTATATACCGTAAGAGTTCTGAATGGTGAAAATTCATCTGCGGATTCTTATAACGGTTACACATTTAATATACATATATTAAAAACTTATAAATAAAATGAACAAATTTTCTATAGAAAAATAATAATAAAGTAAAATAAAGTTGCATATGAATTAATTTAAAATGCGAATAAGCCACGAAAAAGTATAACGCAATACGTAAAGTACACTGCAACCTTTTAAACATCATTACTTGTTAAAATAACAGCGATGATTTTAAATTCGTTCACTCTTCATCATTAAAAACACTGCTTTTAATAACTATAAACATGCATATGGAAATATATATCATGAGATATTTCGTCTTCTTTACAAGAGATCCGTATTAGCTAGTACTCCTTGTCACTAGTATAACATCCAATATTTAGATTCTTTCGCCAAATATTTCTGTATTACTTGTTACGTTCGATTTTAAATTACCGACCATTTACAAACTGAAATCTTTAATTACCTTTTGAGGCACCAAAGAGGGAAATATCGGCAATGATGAAATCGAAGCTGGATCTTCATCTTTTTTAACTTTCAGTTCCCCCGGAACAGGATTTACCTTTCTCGCAGCATCACGCTTCACCTAAATTATAACGAACATACATCATTACGAAATATTTAGTTTAATAATAACCTTAGTAAGGTAAATTACAACTTCTAAGTTATTTCATAAATCTCAGTTACTGTTCTAATTCATGTGCAATAAATAATGTGTGAAAAATGTACTTGAGTTTGTGTAGCCTTTTTAAGTTGCATCTGAGATTGAAGAAGTTTGATTCCGGACGACCAACCGGCAACCTGATCGGATTTCTGTTTAGAATCCAAATCATCGTATAACGATAAACCAAATCGGTCCATACTTCTACAAGGTAAATTAAAAAAAAAAATAAATTAACTGTAATACAATTATTCAATTTAAATCCTTTTTTACATTTTTCGCTAAACAAAATTTTATTTGCTTTGTATACTGCAACAAATCGTCTTTTTAATTATGGAAAATACAAATTCATTAATATCGATTTTTTTTATCTTTCAAAAATAGTTCATATTGGAATAGTTAAATATTTTAAAATAACTAAAAAAGAAAAACTTGTTGTTATTACAAATAAAAGCAACGATAAATTTCAGCGAAAAATATTAAAATTACACGAAATGAAAAAGGATTACTATAATTTTTATTAATATTCATCTTAGTAACCAAATATTATTCAATTAGATTTGAAAAAATGTTTAATATTAATTTAAAAATAATACATAAATAGGGAATTTCATCATTTTCCAATATGCTTTCAAGTTTATTGAATAATGTTAGTTAGCATTAAATATAAAAATATGTAACTATATACTAATTTTGAAACAAACTTTTTGAGAACACATATGTGCACTGCAACTACAAAAATACTTTAAAAACCTCTAAAAGTACTTAAAATAAATCAATATTCATTTGATGGTATACATCCCTTTAAATTTAAATTTTATTGGTTCTTTATTTTTTAGTAATAACAAATCATTGTTTTGTTTTTATTTATATTTTAGGTAATATATTTTTTAGTTAATTTTAAATTTGATAATATCAAATTTTTCTTTTAGATTTTGAATTTAACTGGATAGAAAAAGAAAGATATTTTTTATTAATTTTATGTAGTTCGCTTGTACACTGATAAGTGTATTTTTTATATTGGTATAAGATTTAAAAACTAAATCAAAATTTTTTAACAGAATTTTCTTCTGTTTTTCAAGTAAACATGTTCTCAAAATAATATATACTAATATTGTAACTGTAGTTTATTAATTAGCTATAATATAAATATGACGTTTTATTTAATTTAGTTTAAATTTAATTAAAATTATAAAAATCAAAAAATGTTATATCCTGTTAAACTAAGCGTTATAATTTTTCACCTTATTTTAAGAAGTTGACTATAAAAATGCTGCTTTCAAATTAGTTTGAAATTTAAATGTAATCGCAGATATTTAATGTGTTCAGAAAAAAGTATTATTTGATTATTAATTTTCAGATGTATAATAGTATTTGAGTTAAAAGGCTAAATGGAGAATACTGCTATAATTGATTTTAATGGCGAGGTGAAAAATCCAATATCGTAAAAGAGATTATTACATCTGTTAATAATGTGTGTTATCATTTGATTCGCTGATAGGCACATAGCCTTTCATATGAATTAATTTCGGCGATTTACTGCTAATTTTGTAGTTGTTCTCTCGCCATGTTTACGAGATACAGTAGTCGCCAATTATCGTCCAGTTACCGTTATTAAAAAATTCATAGCTCATCACCAGATAACTCTTTAAAGGTGAAATTTAAAATATAAAACAAAACGTAGAAGTCCTTTCATAAAATCCAAAAATATATAGTTAAAAAATACTCCCCCCTCCCCCGTGTGAAGAGCAAATAATAAGAAGTTCAAGTAAGTAATAGCCCGAATAACAAACTTCGGGAAATCAAAACATATCTCAAATATATGCATAAAGAACCGCTTTATAGGAAAAATACATATATATATATATATATGTATACATATTTTTTTTAAAAATTATAATTAGTCCTTACGAACTATCCAGCAATTTTGATGTAAGAGTATTGACGTGAAGAGACTATCCATCTGGTGACAGAAGCCTCAAAAGAATGTATATACAATGACGGTTAAATAATATCATAGGCCTTATTTCGCTTAAGCCTTCTTATATTGCATGAATTATCTAAAATAGTAATTGGTTCCGTATTTGGATGCTTGCGTAATCTGTCTTCAGTGGTGAAGAGCATATCGTCTGATTTCTACCATTACAGTAGGAATATTTAGATCTTTATGCAAGTTATCTTTTTTTACGAACTATTAGACAAAGTATTTTGTTTTGTCATTTTTGTATTATTTTGATGTAAATACTTTTTGCACAACCCCATAACTGAGCGCCATAGCTACAAGTAAGTTTTATAATTGCTTTGTAGATTAGCAATTTATTATCCGTCGTTAATATTGAATTTCTTCCGATAAGCCAATACATGTGGAGGTTATTAGACGATTAATCTCTTCTTAGCAATGATGTATTGTTCCCACATAAGTTTCTAATTAAGTATTCGCCCTCGTGAAATATTTGTATTTGTTTGTGGCTTATTGCAACTGCAGTTCGGATTATTTTTCTATTTACGAACATTGTATGAGCTGATTTGTATTCATTTATACTTGTTTTTTACTTTTTTGTCCAGTTATACATATATCTAATCTAGGTAATTCTGCAAATTGCTAGTAGCAACGTTTTCAGAAATATCTGAGGCTAGTACTACGGTATCGGTTACAAAAGTAGCAGTTAGTTTGTTGTTTGTAGCCGGCGTGTCAGCTGTATAAAGTAGGTAAAGCAGCGGTCCCGAAACGCTACCCTGAGGGACGCAAGCGCATATTGGGTGTAACTCCGATTCTTCTTGCTGAATTTTCACTTTGAAGAATCGTTCATTTAAATAAAATTAAATTACCCTGTACCTATCGTAGAGGAGAATTTTTTTAAATTTTATAAAGCAGCCCTTTGTGCCATTCCCTATCAAAGGCCTGTGAAATATCTAAAAAGACTGTCGAACAAATTCGTTTTTCTTCAAAATCGTTTTCAATTTTATTGATAATTCTATGGACCTAATCAAGAGTCGAACGTCTAGGTCTAAAACCAAATTGGTGATTCAGTATTGATTTCAGTTGATTAACAATCGTTATTATCCTTTTCATAAATAATTTTTCGAAAACTTCAGATAGTACAGGCATTAACGAAATTGGTCTGCACGACTATACATGATATACGAGTATACCAGATTTAGGTACCATAATTATTTGAGACATTTTCCACTGTATCGGTATGCGCTTTAGTCTGAATATAGCATCGCAAATGTAAGTAATGTGTAATATTCCCTTTTTTGGAAGCTCTTTTAAAATGTTAGCTGTTATTAAGTCGCATCCCGGAGCTTTGTTTCTTTTTAAGCCTGCTATTTTATGCCGCACTTCTTTTGAGGATACAGCTTTGATGCGTTGTTGATCATTAGGAATATGTCCCAGGAATTTTTGAGCTTTCGCTCATGGTTACTTTTTGGATCAGGTGAATGTAGCTAGAATATATCTGCCAAGTACTATACAAAGATTTTAGTTTTTTCAGTATCGCTTCTAGCTCGTTTACCTACTACAGTTTTAATAGACAGGCTATGTTGTTGTTCTATCCGCTCAATTTTGTTAGTTACTTTCCAATAGGAATATTGCTTATTATGGGAGGTACTGATGCAGAAAACTTTGCAAACTTTTATTTTTTTCATTTAATAAGAGCTTTCTTAATTGTCCACTTATTCTGTTATATAAAGTTTTATCAGTCGGATGCCTGGTGTTGTGCCAAATCCTACGAGCTCTTCGCTTTTCAGCTAGTTTCTTCTTAATTACCATGGGATAATTGGCAACAACGTCATTATCCGATATGTTAGTGGCGTAGAATTCCATGCTGCGTTTTGGATATTTTTTGTGAGAAAATCGACTGTTTCCGCCAATTCATCAAATGTTTTAAGCTGTATTCCAAGATTTATATTATTTTCAATTTGCATTCGAAAATTCTGCCAGCACATTTGTTTGTTTGTAAGGAATGACGGCTTTTCTTTCCTTATAATGTTCGTACTTTTTGTAGGAATAATTGGAGAGTGATTGGACGCTATGTCAACACATTTTTCAACTGCAGTGCAATGTATCGATACCTCCTTGAAAACAAAAAAGTCGAGTAAATCGGGTATTCTGTTGGGGTCAGGCGGCTAATAGGTTAGTTTGCCAGATGATAGATGGCTAAGCTGCAAGGAATCCATAGCTTTTTTTAGCTCACGTCCTTTTGGCGTGATTAATCTTGATCCCCATAGCGTATGTTTTGCATTATAGTTGCCTACAGCAATAAATCTTTTGCCCACATGTCGAAAACAGTCTACGAATAAATCATCTTTTACTGAATATCAAGGTGGGCAGTACGCTGCTGCTAATACAAGAGATGCTTTTAGTTTTTTCAGTACGACGCTTGTAATCTGGACATAATCGCGTTGGTAAGAGTTAAACTGGTAGTGTTGAATACCGTTACGTATTAATATAGCACTCCCTCCACGGGCAGTTCGGTCGGGATGTTAAGTACGGTATAAACTGTGGCCAGTTAAGTTGAAGAATGTTTCGTTAGTAAAATGCGTTTCTGACACAAGAAGCGCATCAATTTTCTGTAACCGAAAGAAAAATTCTGTTTCTAGACGCCACTGCGCTAGACCATTGATATTCCAAAGAGCGATTCAGAGTAATGTCATTGCTAAGGAATTATTTTCGTAATGAGCTTAGTTAAGAGCTCCATCATTAACTAATTTTGCTTATTCATTTGTTCAAACAATGATTCAAAGCAAGTTAAGATAATCATTAGACAATCTTGATCGGCATTAATTGGCCGCTGTTGTGCTGGTGTTAATAGGTTTCCTCGCAAAGCGTGAGAGTAGGATTTAACTTGAACTTTCAGCTGGTATTTATATGATTGAACCACCATGATAGGGGTGTTTGCAGTCACCACGTCTGTCGTTTGATTAAATTTCGGGATATCTGGTTCGGCATGTTTCTTAATCATACCGTTAGATTTTTCAGGTGCGCTGTTTACTTACTTGGTTCGCATTCTTTGCAATTCCTTGTAAACTGTACACCCCTTGTAGTTCGCAGGATGGTTATCTCCACACAGTGCACATTCGGGAAGAGTTTCTTTAGCCTTTAAGCATAATTAGTAAGGTGAGTAGCAGCGCATTTAACACACATGAAAGGCCGATTACTACAGAAAACACAAAAAATGATTAAAAGAAAACAAATAAATCTACTGAATTCTCTTTATTAATTTTATCACTACACCCGAATTATTAAAAACATACATAGAACAAAAAGAAATCTCGACGAATAATTTTACACGCGAACTAATGTAACACGACTTTAACGAATAATAAAAATATACATAAAAACGATAAAAACGATAAAAACGCTTTATATTTTCGTACACTTTAAGAAGAGACACGTTTCTCCCGTAAAAAATTTGGGTGCGGCTGTGCTGGGGCACAGAGCCGTTGATTTAACGTGAAACGCCTATATCTGTTTAATTATTTATATATATTTGTATATATATAAATATATATAGATATAGCAAGATAATGTTACGAATATTAAATAACCGGATCTACGCGCATATGACGAATGAAATACCTGAGGAACAAGCAGGCTTTATAAAATTATGAGGTACACGGGAGCAGATTCTTAACATAAAATTATTAATAGAAAAAGCACGCGAGTATAAAGTACCTGTAATAATACGCTTTATAGATTACCAAAAAGAAGCTTTTGGTAATATTCAGTGGCATAAACTTTGGGTTATACTAATTGAAATGGGTGCACCAAAACATATTGTGTATCTCATAAAGAAAATTGCACGAGAACAATCGCAATATTGTACGTTTCGACACTGCAAAATCAAGAAAGTTTCACGTTCAGAAAGTAGTCAGGCAAGGCTGTGTGTTGTCGCCTATGCTCTTTAACTTGTACACAGAATATATAATGAGACTTGTTTTAGAGCAATGGAATGGCGGAATAGTGATAGGAGGACGAAGAATAACAAATCTTAGATTGCTAATAGCTGCGAATATGAAAGAAATGGAAAAACTTCTAAATAAGCTGGAAAAAATTAGGATGCAGTATGGATTAAATATAAATAAAAATAAAACAAAAATAATGATCATCGATCGTGGAAATACTATACCATCTCTTGAAAAGGCATTCGCCGGTTATGAAATTGTGGAAAATTTCGTATACTTAGGGTCACTTTTAGAGAACAAAGGAAGCTCCGAAGGTGAAACAAGGCGGAGAATCGAAATTGCCAGAAGCGCCATGATAAGGATGAATAAAATTTGGAAAGACAACTCTATTAGAAAAAAGGTCAAAATTAAACTTGTCCAAACGCTCGTATTTTCCATTGTTATATGCAGCGGAGACGTGCACTTTAAAAAATTTAGACAAAAGAAAAATCGACATTCCATGGACAGCAAAGCGTACAAATGAATCGGTGTTGCAGGAAGTCGGTGTTACAAAAAGGTTGTCAACAATTGTCACAATGAGAGTGCTGAAATTCTTCGAACATATAATAAGAAATCAGGAATGATTGGACGTACGTTGGTCATAGGAAAGATTACTGGAAAACGACCACCAGGACGCACACCTAAGAGATAGACAGATATTATATTACATACAACAGGATTGTCATTCGCACAATGCGTACGCCAATCAGAGGATCGTGACAAATGGCGGAAATTCACAAAATCACTGGTGGATTAAATGTTAATCACGATACTCCACTTAAGGTGACGACTGTAGATGAGATATATATATAAATATATATATATATATATAAATATATGCGGTGAAAAATAATAGTCGTTGCGCTGCGCGATTTCGTTTCACGAACGATTTTCAAGACCATTCACGTCAAAAAAAAAAAAACACACACACAATGGGCCACGCCAATCCGATACATATACGCTTCTAGACTACCTGTTGCAGACAGCGACAGCCATGCTGTCCTTAAAATAAAACCGATGCTATCCTTACAAATACTACCGGTCTCAGAAAGCTGTCATTTAATGCTATAACAATTACCCAATTTTTATAACACTGATGGAGCTGTAGGAAAATCATTATTATTTACAACGTCGATTTTTTCAGTATTATTTTGTTGTTGACGCTCATTATCATTATTAGACGGTAATGGCGATGTTGACCTAGCCGGCACAGGAGTACGTAACATAATGTTCTAAATATACAACTGGATTAGTAGCCCGTACGTGTACACAGCCACACGCACATATACACACGGGTGCGCTGGTGAATATAGCATCGAAGTATAATTTATTTCCACCACCGATAGACGAATTGCAATATGGAACAATCTCACCAGGTTTGTGTATGATTGTATGTAAACATAAAACAGCGGTCCGATTTAAGCAAGTAGATAAAAGAGATATTATATAGCAGCACATGCGATAAAATTAAAACTGAGCACGCGAACAAACTGACAAGCACATATAACCATAAGAAAAATATATCTGAGCTTACAACTTTATATTCAGACCTCCAGGGCACCGAAAGCTCAAAAGTTTTGAAAAAATATTTTTTTCCCCCGGTAAGTGATATATTAAGATCGCTATTTGTCAGGAACGAAACCATATTTCATTTTCATAAACGTATTAATGATTATCCCATGTTCTATTATTTTCATTTCTTCCAAATTCTTTATTATATCTGACTCCATTACTGCCCTTCAGGCCATTTGTTCTCCCCTACCTGATCATTCCCGTGATTTTATCATATTCTGCATACGCTTACTTATCCACGTTCTCTCTTCCCTTCATTCCATTCAAATTGATTTTTGTGGGTCCCTAGTCATTCGGCCATCTTCGATAATGAAGCGACGGACTCCTTGGCTCGGATTGCTGCTTTTTCTCACTTCTTCTTTTAAAAAGTCCCATCGTCCGATCTCCTTCCGTTGTGCAAAGGTTTCCATCTTAGGTTTTGGTCGGATATGTATGTTTCCTCTTTTTCTAACAAATGTTTTTTTTTATCTGTCTGCTCAAACTAATCGTCTTGCCAATCCGCGGTTCTCTTTGTTTCCTTCACTTCGTAGTTCTGTTGTTTTCTCCGTTATTTGCTTGCGCCTTAACCATTCTCTGTTGCCTTCCTCCCGTTTTCTTTTTTCGTTGATTGCCTCTCCATATTGTCCTCTCCTCTCAAACAAAGAACATGTTTGCGATGCGGACCATATGTTCTTTGTGTGTTCTGCTTTCTACTTCAGTTTGTTGCAACTTAGTCTTCGTACCCCATATTGCGCCTCTATGTCCTATCTTTTCCCTCTCTATAAATTGTTCCTATTATTTGTTCCTTTCTCCTTACAATATCTGACCGTATTGGGATATAATTGACTCCTTCCCTTTCTAATTGTTTCTGGGTAAAGATCCCTGGTTGACGATACCCCCCCCCCCCCCAATAGCCAGTAGATTTGAGAAATACCTTGTTCCATAAAAAAAATCAAATAGCCACCTCTTTAGAAATTTAAACATGTTTTCAAAATACATAATTATTACGTATTCATTTAAATTTTATTTTATTTTTAGGTGAAAAATAAAAGAAATTATAAAATCGTAGCTAAAATGGCAGTTTAGAATTTGAATAGTAAATTACTATAAAAAATAGAACGGCAATATTTGTATTAGATTTTACTTCTTTTTTATTTTTATTAGTAATTAAGTGCGAATTCTTTTTTCGCGAATAAGTTAGAAAAATGTATATATTTCTCATTGAACTATTTTTATTTACTTTGCAAAATAGAAATAAAAAAAAAACAAAAGATAGACGACAGTTGCGTTTAAAATATAATTAAAACGTAACATTAATCAGTATTAAATATTAGTTATAATTAAATCCATAGGTAACATTTATACAAAACTTTGTAGTATAAACTAGAGATAACAAATTTTTTCATCGAAATGTTGGTTCTTTCATGGAAGGGGTATGCCCGAGATTCCCTTTTTTCTTTCCCCGTGCATCCGCCACTGACTTCTATTTATATCTAAAGAGAGTGAAGTATTAACTGTATCCGTATTATGCCTACTGTTATCAATTAATGTATTATTGTCTAATACAAGGGATTCATTAGTTAAATCATCGTTAGAAATAAAATGAACTAATATATCTATACGTTATCGCTAAAAGACCACTGACCTCGCTGTCCTCCATTAAGATATTTATTAACTATAGATATAATATTCATTAGACTGTGTGTGCGCGTGAATTAAAGTCCGAACTGCGTAAAAATGAGCGTATACAATTATACGGCACAGACAGATCGCTAAATGAAGGTTCGAAACAGGATGAAACTCATAAGGGCACGCGGGACAATCCATCACGGAACCCCCATATCGTTGTAATTGCGCCTTTTTTCATATAACTGCACATTGTAAATGTGAATAATATTCAACTTGTCGTTATTCTAATTCTTAACTTGAATCTGAAAGATTATAAATTTGTTTTAAGATAGCAAATCCTATTTACATCCTTCCAGATAGATTTGCACCTGATGGACGATGCAAAAATTTAATAAAGAGCAAATTTAAAACACTTCCTCAATCAAAACACTAGTAAACATTGAAATAATTTGAAGATAGAGAAAGTTTTTATATACATTTATATAAAAAATAAAATTACAATTAGTTTATCTATCTATCTCCCTATTTATATCTATTTATATACGAAGGGCATCAAAAAAACATTGCGACGTCTCTATAACTCCGTCCCATTTTGAGTTACGAAAATGAAACAAAAACCAAAAATTACAATTTAAACATTTATCATATCGTGTTACAAGTTTTTCTATTCATGTGTAATGGAACGCGCCGTTCAAATTTCCGAGCCACGTCGTTACCGCTTCCTTTAACTGGTTGTCGCTGTCGCACCGCTGCCCCCTTCAACCGCGGAAAAAGATGAAAATCAGTCTAGAGAATACGGCGGGTGTTCAAAAATTCCCTATTTAAATTCACCGAAATACGAAATGGTTACGCGAGAGCAATGTGATAGAGCGTTATCGTGCAACAAGATCAGTTTTTTGATCAAAAGTCTAGGCCGTTTATTCTTTATGGCTTTCCGGAGTTTATCCAATGTGCCACAATATCGTTCCGAGTTTATGGTAGTCCCTTGATCCATGAAATCGATGAAAAGTTCATAAGATGGTCACCATGTGAGCAGACTTCTCCATTCGGCATTTTTTCACAGCCGGCTCTTCTTTTCACTTTCAGACCTTGCGAGCGAGTTTGGTTTCGGGAATAACATAGTGTAACCACGTTTCGTCACTGTTTGGGTAATTTTCGTACTGCAAAAGGAAAGAAAGTGCCGCGTTTAATCGTTTCACACGATATTCGTCAGTCAATATACGAGGCACCCAGCGAGCACAAATCTGTATGTAGCCCGCTTGGCGCTTAGTCTAACACTTGGCGGATCCAACCATGTGAAATGTTGATTAAAAAATCGTCCTCCAAATATGATTCAAGTTTGTAATCGTGTAACGTCTGCCTCACTCGAACGTCAAAACAGTAGCGGGAGTTTTATCATTCACCGCGTCGCGCGATCTTCCACTTTTTTCTCGTTGTAAATCGTCACTTGGCCGACTATAAACCGCCCTACACACGATCGAACTGTTCGGGAGAACATGGCGGAGTCACCGTACACAATTTTTAGGCGATCGTGAATTTGCTGGCCGTGCAACTTTCTGCGACGAGGAAGCGAATAACGGCACGTTGCTCGCACGAACCGGACGCTCCTTCCAATGGCAATTTCATTTTAATGAACTTTAACTCGAAAACTATGAACCGAACGCAATGAAAGTTAGTATACTATAAACTCGTATAATCTTCCGGATAAAATGACTCGTCACATGTTTTCCTATATCTATTAGAAGGGGTCACCGAGGCGTTGCAATGACTTTTTGATCGCCGCTCGTATACGTATATATAAATAAAACTCAGCCCTCCATTCCTCGCAAAAGGTTCCGCCCTTTCACTCCGCCTGGGGGCATTCCGGAACCCCCAGCTCCATCCCTTCTGCATTTCGTATAGAACAACCAAAATTGACTACGTCATTGTGTTAGTCTGACCCCCATTACTTTTCCGGTCACAACTTTGTCTTCATATATATACAATATATATATAACGTTTTGGAACAAAAAAAGTAATACGGGTCGAAAAGATTTATATGTACTAGTATATATATAAAAATTGGCCTTTCGTGCATCGCAAGGGGCTCCGCTCCTTGAGCCCTGCCTGGGGACACCCCGGACTTCCAGCTCTATCTCTTCTACACTATGTATAGAACGAGAAAATTTATATCATTCTGTCTAACTGCGGGACAAAAAAATAAACCTTTATTTAATGTCACATTTTGGGATAAATTTTTATGACAGAAAAATTAGTGGGGCTCAGGCTAAGAATGGGGTTGTCATCAATATATATATATATATATATAAACCAATCTAAAGCTGTGCTACTGGCCTAATTCTGAAATTTAGAATTAATCTAAACAATATTAATTATAAATAAATCATGTAAAATTTGATTTTCTATATCTCGGCATTCCGGGTAATTCAGTGGTTCGACGATTAAGGCCAATGATTTTAGAGTAAACATTTTATTTCAGATGTCGCCGTAAAATGATTATGTGCTAGGCAGCTAAGTATACCTTTTTTTGTAATATATAATATTTGTTTTTTAAACCCCGTAACGGACAACTCAACACCAAAAATTACTTCGTGTTAATAAATATTAAGTTAATATTTATTAATTTTTGTATTTTTTATGTAATTCCGTTCATTTATTTTAATTCAGTTTATTCAGTTAGATTTATAGTTATAAAGTTGTAAAATTTAAGAAACGCCGAGCAAAATAACTGGCTCGCAGATCTTTTAACCGTCAACGTGTTCTTGTACAACTTCGTCATTCGTTCGGTTAATTATGTCGCTTCGATATACGCTATTTTGCTTCTCGACATTTCGCATCTACGTCAACTCGTCATTTCGTTATTATTTTATATTTAGCCCTTTTTATTCGGAAACAGTCTTTTTTAAGATTTTCAATTAATATCGAGTATTTCATCGTATTTCGCTTATAAACAATATACTAGTAGACCGGTTCATTGTGTTAAACATCGTTCGAAAAACACTTTGGTCCTCCGGAAAATGAAACGAATTAACATTCTAACACTTTGTAATGATTTTTTTCCCTATTAATAAAAAAAAAAATTATATATTTTTGTTTTTATTTATCTAACAGTTATGTTATTCATTTAACCTAATAGTGTTCCACATAACTCGGCAAGGCCTCAACCCATATCAGGAAACGTTTGCGGGATTCTACCCTACTTTATACCTTTTTTCATTTATGGTTACCACAAAATATAACAAGAAAAAAGGTTAACGAATAGTAGTAATGTGTTATATAATATTTTTCACGAAAATTGGAATAAAATAGATTTATTACTTGAGATTATACTTTTTGGGAAAATCTCAGAGCAATGTCCGCTACCTAAAAATAATAAATACTTCCTCTAAGAGTAACTACAAAAAACTTAAATTTGTTGTAACTTGTTAAACATATTTGCTTTGAAGGTATTTCTCTTTTAAAAATTACAACGGATTATTTTATAAAATTCGCAATTCTTCAGTTAAAAAAGTAAACTGATGTGTGGTCCAAAAAATGCATGACCTAGTAAATTTAAATATTTTTGCGTAATGTTATTCATAAGAACCATTTTGGGTTACAGTTGCCTAATTGGATGTCCGAAAATATGCTAAGAATTCTGGTTCCGTGTGCAGGTATAATGAAATGTTTTATCACTTAAATTAACGTTAATTATCGAAATGTGAATCTTACGAAAAAGAAATTTTTTACACTTACGTTCAATATAATTTGTGCATTTCATAACTAAACTTCATTTATATTAGGTTGCATACTTTTTTTTTTGGGGGGGGGGGGGCATTTATTAAACATTCCGTACTTACAAAAAAGAAAAAGAAAAAAGAAACATGTATTAAAGTACATAACATTACAAAAAAATATACATTAATTAAACAAACGGCGCATTTTATTCACCACGGCTCCAGTGGAAAGTAGAAAATAAATTACCATGTTTTCCTACACCTTTAGAAAATAATTTCGCTCCAAATTTAATATCCTGCAACAGACGTTAAACGGTATAGAACTTGCTTTCATTTAATATAAACATTAGAATAATCAACATTATCACACATTGGCGTTTAAAAAACGTATTTTTTTCTGTTTAATGTAGTTGGTCGGTAAATTCCTAATCGGCCCAGAGAAAAAAAAAGTAAAAAAAAATGATACGCTTATACCAATCATAAACTTGCACTAGGACATTTCCGGATATTTAAAAAGTACGTAGTTGATATTACAAACAACAATGTCCAATAATTAGGTGCAGATAGAAGGATCTGACGAGTACGAAATTCAAATAATAAATATCACTTTACAAAGGATGATAAGGTGACTTATAAATAAGAAGTACTAAAAATACCACAGTGATGAAAAACACGTAAATCGGTAATACAAGACGTTCTTTGATTCATGAAACGATGTATATATATATATATATATATATATATATATACATACATTTATATATATATTGATACGAATCAGGGTTTGTGGCGCTATCTTTTCTATCAAATAAGCAACGAAAGAATTATATAGCATACTGTTTTTAGTTCTAATATATACTCATATATAATTTCGATCGCTGCTTGCGCTACACACTAAATGACGAAGCTTTGTCAGGAGGTTAGTGTACGTGCGTAAGTGATCGTGAAAAGATATCGTTGTAGGCCGATTACACTGCTCTTGGGGAAAATATATGCTGCATATAGAGACATATGCACATAGTACAGGCTAGATACGCGAGTACAAAGGCACAAGTAGTGGGAAGTTTAGCTAATTGAGATTTATAATAAAACAATGCCGATAAAAGATAGTGTTCTCGCGTTATGTTAAAATTTAATTTTAATTTTACTAGCTAGCGATCTTGCAAAATGTAATACATTAGTCGGTAACCTTTTAGCTTAGTCTATCTTATGACGTATGACATAATTTAAGTGTAAAAAATACGAATTCGGCATATGTATATATTTTTTTTTGTGTTATTGGACGAATTTAATAAACTTTTTTAGATAAATACTTATAACCGTTAAGTGCTTAAGAAAATAAATAAATAAATAAATCGTTTTTCGCGAATTTCTCACAGAGAAATACATTTGATTTCTTAAAGAGAAAAAATATCATTGAGCTACCTTATTAGCTCTAGCGCTCGATTATTTTTATTAGAAATACAGCTGAAAGTTGCCAACAGAGGTATGCTACATATGAACACGATTTTTTCAGGCGTTCGGATCATAAGAGGGCCCTTTAAAGAGAGACAATAATCAAACTTTGATCAGATTTATATTACATAGCGCTTTGAACAAGGACTTGATAAAGATTCGCATTAAATAATCATCGATTGCGCTTCATATTAAATCAATCTCTGACACAGACAAAGATACAAGCACTATACGCTGAATAATTCCGTATGCTTTACCAGTCTTCGGGCCAGATTCGATATACGAAACACCGTACTTATATGTTACAGCAATTTTAAATCCTAAGCCTACTGGACTCGCTTCATTAAATTTTATATCTATTTTGCATCCTTACAAACTACTAAATTACTAATGGTAGTAAAAATAGAAAAAAGCTGAAATATACGATATCCGTGAGCATTTTCAATAATGATTTCGTAATCTCTGCCACGTAACAATTTTCTAGCAGTCATACTCGTAAACTCGGTTGATTCCTCCAACGTGTGTTGATTTCTAGCGAATTTTCTCTTTTTACCCGTAAATCTACGCACTCAAGTTTCTTTCGTACCTTTCTGATTTCCTTATACATTATTTTCACTTATTTCCAATTCAATTTTAGCTACACTGTACTCTACACAACCCAGGATAGTGAACGTACGTAACCCGTTTCGTCAAATTAGAACATATTGTACATAACTAACGAGCCATGCGCGTTTACAATGCTACTTACAGTATCACTAATATTATGGACCAACTCAAGGCGAGAAAACTTGTTTTTATTTCACATCGGGGAATGCAAAATTTTACAGAAACGTGACGCCAGGGTCTGTGAATCAACGCAGCTGTCCGGTGCTCCTCGCTGACAATGAGAGAACAGCAAATGGCTACCGAACGACTTCACTTCAATAGCCTGTCATGTCACGACTCTAATATTTTGGCATATTATTGTGTAAATAGTAAATTATCAAAAATCATAAAAAAAAAAAACATTTTTCCGAAAGTGAGAAGCTAGTCTAGCCCCTTAAGTGACGGTCAAACTTTCAGAATAATTTAATGACGCAGATAGTTTAAAAATGATGTAAACGCGTATTTTCAAATAACAACCATGTTTGAATTTTAATAACCCCCCGTATATTTACTGAAAATTACAGTAAATTTTATTAACTGCAAAAACCAGAATTAATTTCAATTTTTATTTACCTCTGTAACTTGTGACCGGTAAACCAATGAATCATTATCAATGACGCTATTTTTCAAAGGAATTTTGGAATATGCGTGTTTGTATAATGTAGCTCGATCCGATAACAGAGCAGCCTGCGGATATTTGCATAATTCATTCGCTAAAGCAATAGCAAGCCCAACAGCTCCACATTAAAAAAAGAAGAAAACGATAAAAATAATCAAACGCCAATATAAATTAAAAGTATATAAAATATGTGCCAAGTCTTTTTTATATAAATGTAATGAAAGATTAAACGTTTATTTCGTTACGTATATTTTCACTCTAAACGTATAAAGCTAATTTATTATTTCCTGAAATAAAATCAAAAACTGCTGTTACTAGATAGAAGTACTATTTTAGTTTATTTCTGTTTCGTTAATATTATATTAAAATAAAACGTACTGTATTTTACATTAACCTATAAATTGAATACTATATCAAAATGGTAAGAATTTGAACTGTAAAAATTCATCTCTACCCACGAAAACAACATTCATATTCACAGAAAGCAAAGTTAATTTTTGTTTTTCCACTAAAAAGAAAAGTTATCAATAGATTTCATTCTCGTAAAATTAACCGTTGAACGTTTTAATACGGTTAAATTTAAGCGGTAAAGTAGGTTTATTTATAAATTAAGTGAACAATCGGAATTTACGCAGTTTTTAGAAGTGAAATTTACAAAGTTACAAAATAAGCTGAGGATTCCGTATATTAAGTTAAAGATAACTATAATTTACATTTACATAATACAAAATTCAAAACAAAAAAATTTGGTTCTTTGCGACATGTCATAAAAATGTATATATATATATATATACACACACACATATATTAATTCGAAAAAGAGGTTGTCTACAATTTGCTCGATCGATTGCGACAATGATAAAACCACAAACACACTATTACTGCTGCGTTATTTTTCGTCTACTTTTTATAGTTCGATCACTATGTCTGCATACAAAAAGATTTATGTTAATGGAATAAGAAAAAAAAAAAAGTAAAAATTATAATATAGATGAGATTTTGAAATATAAATAAACATACTATTCACAGAGAATTCTTACATCTGTACTTAAAATTTAAATATTTAATATTTGATACGTATAAATATAACGTTCTGAACGATGGGAAATAAAATGTACCCGTTTAGTTCAACATTATACGGTATATTAAAGGAAATATGATATAATTCGGTGAAATTTCTTTGAATAATGTTAATGTAAATAATTTTGAAATGTGAACATGCCGTTTAGATATTAGTGATCGCATTTACCTATATTTTCAATTATGTGTTGCAAATGTACTTTTATATGACATCCCGCCCCCCGGTCGTATTGCTTGATTCCGAGCGTCGTGACTACCTGTTTGTACATTCTAGCTGGACAGATTAGTGCTCATGACAATTGTTTATATGCAGTACGAATGACACATATGATGGTATATTTAGTGGTTTGTCATTGTCTTCTACATGATTCTGTTGGCGAGTACTTTAATTTAATTTTTTGTAATGATTTCCGTGGCGCTCGGGATCGAGACTTCCGTAACGGAAGCCAAGCACTCTAGCAACTAGACTATCGCGACAATCTTCCGTAAGACTTGAAGATAATATTAAATATATTGTACGAATGTCAAAATGCTTGCAATTGTATTAACTGTTAATTTTATTTAAAATATTACCTTAAAATTATATCACCTACATTTATACGACATGTAGATAATATATTTTTATGGTAATATTTCAAATAAAATTACAAGTTAGTACAATTGCAAGCAATTTGACATTTGTACAATATATTTATTAAATTAATAACATAGACATGAGAACACTAAATATATTATTTATAAATTGAAAACGTAAAATATATAAAAAAGTATAAATAACACCGACTAGTTTCGAACTATTTCGTTCATGATCACAGTGTATATCTGTAATCGTGAAGGAAACACTTTAAAACTAGTCGGTGTTATTTATATTTTTTTTTTATATTTTACGTTTTCAATTTATCATAATGTATTGATGGCGCACATCTATGTCATTAATTTAATGCAATTGCATTTTTATTTTTGCGTATTTGTCTGATCAAAAAATATATGCATCTTTAACTTATGTTCCTTAAAATTGGGTTTCATGTTATATACGACAAATGTTTTTACATTTATTTATACATAGACATTAACTGAAATGTTATTGGCCCAGTGAAAGTATTAAAATTTGTCCGTGAGCAATAGAAAAACATTTTCCTTTAAGATGAAAATTAAACACAAAATAAAAATAAACGGATTAAATTTAATTATAACAACGAAAAGTATAAAATCCTGATCGTACGAAACTAAAATACAAATAAGTGATTTTGTGAAACTGTTTTTTTTAATTTCGTAAAACTTTACAAAAATTCAAATTTGTGCCAGTTTTTTGAATAATTTTCCCGTACAATTTATTTATCTTCTTCTTTTTTGCAGTAATACAATTTCATCATAATAATAGAACCTACGAAAAACTCGGTAATAAATAAAGATTTATTTTTACTTGTTTTTTTTTTTTTTTTTTCATATATATTCTTTTGTAATTATTTAAAAATAATAAACTACTTTCTTCATTCTAGTTACTCACCTGTACCACAAGGGGCAATTTTATTACAAATATTTAATCGAGCCGCTTCATCGGTTTTTATAGTTCCACCAAGAAGTAGTAATTCCATAGCTTTTGAAACACCAACGATCGATTGCAAGCGTGCTATACCAGACTCTGACATTGTCATTCCTATCTTTTAACAATTCAATAACAGTAATTCATGAAAATCATGATTATTAAAATCCAAATAAAATTAACGGAGAAAAAAAATATATACATATATACCGAAATTAGAATATTCAACATTAACGGCGGTAATGATGAATTATTATTGAATGATTTCAGGATTTTATAGGACGGTCTTATCGCGAGAATGATTTTGTCCATTGATTTTGTTAAATGTTTAATTTCTGCCACTGTGACTGAAGGCGGGTGCAGTTTTAATTTTATGTCAGCCGTTTTACATGGCGATAAGATATATTCTGTAAAGAGTTCAGTGAAATCGTTTTATTCTATCTTTGGTTCTATTCTACGTAATCTATTTTCGCACATTTCCACTGGATGGCATATGTACGTAATTTTTTTTATACGATAAAATTCGTATTGTAGAACAAATTTATGAATATGAAATTTTTATATTCAGGATTATTAGACATATGGAAGCCTTGTTTCCTAAAGAACCGGAAAGTTTAGGTTTGTTTTTTTCCTTTAATGCGAAGCAGGTCGCTACGCCTGCTCGAGATCAGATCTTACTAATCAACATCGAACTGTCACCTGCAGCAGGGGCTCGATTCGTGTTTGCTATAAAATTAACAAACGTGAGCAGACTCGTATAAAATTGGTCTGAGCGACCGGAAATGATTGTCTTTAGAACAGCGAAGCAGATAATAAGGCCTAAATTTGTATCAAATTAGCGCCTACAAACAAACATTCGTTATATATATATATATATATATATATATTTATATTCATGTATATATACACGCAAATACACAAATATACACAGGGGAACGAAAAATTGTTACCATTTATATAGAGAAACTGACGTTATACATGGAAATTTAAATATACGAAAAAATTTTCCGTAACATGCCCCCTTAAAGGTAATGATTACAATGTAAATTATTTATCTCTTTACCGATGATGAAAACAAGTTACTTTTAAGATTCATGTCAACCTGTTGGTCGGCACTGTACAGAGTAAATGGTTATTTTGGGTTCGTATTTTTTCTTATTATTTATTCCAGAGTTAATTTATATTTTACGATGTGTATTGCCTTTTTCATTAGTCAGCCATTATTGTTAGCTGTTAATACAATTACATGTCTCATCGCAATCTGACAGTGGCCGGGGTATTAGATGTTTATTCGACTTCTCAAACATGATTATACTCGTGGGCAACTTGATATCCAAACCGTTAGTCTTCAAATGAAAGCTGTCATATTACACATACACACTCGAATTGACGGAAATATAAAGTAACATTTAAATAAGTCGGAATTCTAGTTTGAAATGAACATATACATTAAACAGATCTGACTCGGTGAAAAATTAGGTTCTTTTTACTTCTGAATAATTTACTACAATTTAAACCGATTCAGAACTAATCAAAAAACGTTATTGCGAACGAATTCCGGTTTGAAAGATCCACCTATTACACCATTCTATACGCGGTTAACATGATTAATATTAAACGTTTAATCGATAATTGTTATAATTAGCCCAAAGGACTAGGACGTCATTAGTAAATAAATAAATAATTTAAAATTTGCTATTAACTATGAATTTAAAATCAAATATTACTTAGGCAAAATTCTTAAGAACAATTTCCGGTCAATTTATAAGAGGAATATCTTGCTAAAAGTAAATGCGTCGTTCTCTACATACTTACTAAGGAACTGTAAACCACTTAAATTTATATTAAAAAGGAATTCTAATTAACTCCACCATGGAAGACGTTGAATTTTCTGTACAACTGTTTTTTTTCTTTTTCTTTGGTAATTTATTTTTTCACATACTTAATAAACGTTTATATCGCATAAATTATTTCACTGATGTGTATAAATAAATTTTCTTTTTTATTTGAACCGTCTTTTTTTAAATTTTCTGATATTTATCTTTTAATAAGGATCGTTAATTTGGGCTGGAAGTCATCCAAAATTTTGCATAACCACTTTTACGCGCCATAACGAGTTGAGAGTTTTATATGGATAATCATCGATTTCATTACTGCTTCTTTATAACGGAAAACATTGCTGTGTACTGCTAAAAAGTCTAAATTTTGAACGGAATATCCTCAGAGTTAATGATTTAAAAACATAAGGATTAGTTATTTGTTTAGTTGCTGTTTTTATGCACGTTTTGTAATTTTAAACATTGACAATTTTGGAAGTTACAACCTTTTATAATACTTTCCCTAATTTTCGTATTCCCATTGTTTTTTTTTTTTTATTATGAGTAAATTGATTTCCCTAGAAATTTGTACAAAATGTAGATTTGTGTAAAAAGGTTTATGGAAGTTTTTGTATTTTAAATTTATGGAAAAGAATTTGAGCCTTTCAAAATTTCAATTTTTTTTTAGAAAATATTCATGTACGAATTTGAATTTTAGAAATTTCACTGATATTTCGAATGGATCAAACATTAACATTGTTAATAGACTACTGGGGAACTATTTTTCGTTGAATTGGTAACGCTATAATTTTTTTAGTACCGATTCGAACATTTCAAGTCTTACTAATGGTGCACGCATGCCCGTATAGGTATAAAATCACACATAGGAATAAAAAATTAATTCGATTTTTCATTTAAAAATAATCTATTCCTTTTTCGTTTTTTAGTGGTTAAAAGCAACTGTTCGTAAAATGAATAGGCTATTTTCAAGAATAAAATATCTTCTTCTCGTTATTGTGTACATACTTATCTAAACATATAATATAGAAACTCGGAAATGTCTTTCAATAATCGTTCCAATTAAAATGTCTAATAACCTAAAAATGCCATTTTTAGCTGACTGTTGAATTTGAAATGTATTTTTGATACATAAGTTCTAAAAATTTGGCCTCGGAAAAAGATATAAAGACTATTAGCCAAAGCTGATAGGACTTTATACGAAGTGAGTAAGGGAAACTCCATAAAAGAAATTTTTATACAATATACGAAACCTTTTACTAATTTCTGATGATATTTAATTGACAATGGGTAATTTATAAAAAACATTTTATTTTTGTATTTATACCCAAATACAAAAATAACAAAAACGTTTAAACGGCTCTAATTATATTTATGTTTATATCTTTATCAAAATCTAATTATGTTTAATGCAACTATAAAATAGCTTTATATTAAGGAAATACTTCACCATATCGTCTAGATAAGCAGCCCACAACAGAGGTTTCATCCATTACTCGTAAATCACACCATAATGCCAAATCAAAACCAGCTCCCACTGCATAACCACTGATTGCAGCTATAATTGGTTTTTTTAAATACCGTTCCGTTAATGTCTAGAAAATAAAACTAACCTAAATATTAATTTCAAAAACATGAAATACTCGATAGTATACTAAAAAAAATGAAGGAAAAAAAACAGAAAATTTCTAACAACTTGATTAAAAACTTACATTATGAATAAAATGTGAAGGAACTTCATCTTTTTTTTCTTCTAATTCTTTTAAATCATAACCAGAACAAAAATTACCTCCTTCCCCAAATAAAATCGCCACTGACATGTCTTTATCATTTTCAAAATCATTAATTGCTGTCTCCAGTTTATTTACTAAATTAGTATCTAACGCATTCCTTTTATCCGGTCGATTCAAACCAATCAACGTAGTAGATCTATACTTCGTACATAATAAGACATCTTTGTTACCTATATATTAAACAACTATGACATGTAATTCCACAAAAAATATTTACAATTAATTTTTAATAGTTTTAAAAAAGTATATTTAGACTATTTAAAACAAGGAATTACTAACCGGTATTGGTTTCTGCAACACTGCTCGAGCAAAACCGGGCAGACAACTTTAATATTTTATACCTTATCAAACTCATTGGCTTATTCTGTTGGCTCATAAAGAATATATATTACATTTGTAAACTGCTTAAATTCGAATAATAAACTATTAAATAAATGACCAAATTAACTACACCGCATATCTAAGTGTTCCGATATGAAAATGTTCTAATCTATATGAAGCGATTATCGAAAAAAACCAATAATTGATAAGCTCAAATCGAAAACTATCCTACGAATATAATATCGATTAGTCAAGACAAGACTACAGTGACTACATATTTATTTCTCTATTGTTTAACCAAATTAGTTTTTTTAAATTATATTTATAATTAATTAAACTTTACACTACCTAATATTTACCGCTATAATTTCCAAAATTTAATATTTTTTCAAAAACAATAGAACGCGGGTTTAATTTTTGAAACGTACAAAGGTGTCATCAGCCGATAAGTCGGGGGGAGGGGGGGATAGAAAGAGGATGTGAGTTATTGGGAAAATAAAATTTATAATTTATAAAAGCTTAATATTTTATTGGACAAGAATAAAATCTTAATTAAAACATAATTTTCGTGGGTTTCTGGCAAATTGTTCCATTACTTTATTAGCATGAGTGTGTTTATTTTTATTTTTATTATTATTAAAAATTTATATAGCTTATATATTTAATATTAAATAAGACGTTTGAACTTAATGTGTAAACATGGGCTAAATTGCTATTTTAATTTATTATACACTTCCCTTAAGGAAAGAGAAAGAAGAGAAAGAGGGGAAAAAACATTATATTAGCCCATATAGGTTTACTTTATATTTCCACTACTCGCGCTTCTCTGTGTATTTGCAACATCCAGCCCCGGGTCTACGATTTTTTCGAACCGAGGCAAGAACTTGATAGTGGCGCCCCATCTCTCCAGCATTTGAGATCAATTGTTAAAAAAAACTCATAAATATATAATGGGTGGCATTTTTTGTGATCGGGAAAAAAGTACTCTTTAATAAATTTGCACTCTATATTATCTATTAGCTAATAACTTTTTCATTTGTGTGACAAACTTAAATATAGAAAACATATAACCAGGAAAGATAATAGACAATCAAGACATCTTTAGGTCCCAGCATTTTTTCTCTCTAATCTTACTACAGCTTTACACGGCATACTTTCTTTTCTGCAAAATAATCTATTAGCTCATCAAAGTACGTCTCAAAGGCAGTTTTATTTTCAATGGCTGGGATCGCGAGGCCAGATAGGTTTCTGACTCATTGTTGAATGTAGATCGGTCTTAATTATTTTCAGTCTACTGAAACTTCGCTGACAGCTGGCAGATGTCGGTAATGTGCAGTATTATATCCTTAAAGCTATACTAATATTAGGAAACGCTTCTTGCTAGTCATGTTTCACGGATGTTGTAATAAGTCGAATGCACTCGATTTTTCATTAATTTCGGTTACTAGCTTTTTGAATGCGGTAAATTCCTGGCAAAAATCAACTGCATTCAAGTCTTTTGAATAATTTTGTGCTAGACCGGCTCCATTTTTCTGCAGATCCACAGTCGACATATTTAAAAACGCGTGGCCACTGAGGAAGGCGAAATTTTCATGCAGACTCTTTGCGATCTCTACCCTTGTTCCTATTTCTGTTAAAATTTTGTCAAACACTACCTTTATATCTTTGGGAAATAGCCCAGTCGGATCTAGCATTCTTGATTCATCTTCGTAGATTTCGCCGTGTTGCCTTTTCTTTTTGGAAATTGGTTTGTTTTTAACGATTGGTTCGATTTTCAACTCTTCGGATACCGGTGCAGCTTCTTTGTTCCAATGTTCTATTGGGTTTTCTCTCATTCCTTGCAAGATCTTAACAAGACCTTGCAATATCGCTGCAGAACGCGAAATGATAGTATCCTTTTTTTGGTATTTCAATGTTCACTCTATTAATTACTTGCACACCCTATCAACCACATAAACAAACAATGATCGTTGCTTGACGTTCGACCGCTCGGGTTTATTCGGTTCAGCTCGTGTAGCCCCTAGTTCTAGATGCGACGGGGATTCCCCTGGAAGAGACATCACGCAGACTATGCACACGTTCAAAAATCGACTTATGATACGTTCATAAATCAAAAATAAGCCAGTACATCAACGAGCATAAGAAAACGAAAATATAAAACGAAACTCACACCGTGTCATGGTTCTTATCCTGATGACTATCGGACAAGACGACAATCGTTGAGCCTCGCCGGAATTCGTCAGACTCGTTGATTGATGGTTCGTACGGCGGTGGCTGTCTGGTTGAAATAATCACGACATAATTGAGCGTAATTTGAAATAAATTCGGCGGTCGAACTGAAGAATAAATTGAGCGATGTTGTTGGATTTCTCTTATGGAACTAATAAACTTCTGTTTTTTATGTCAAGAATCATACATTAGAGACAAAGGCACCGACGGTTCCGGTATGCTCCGATTACTAAAAAACGGTAAGTATTTGGAAAAAGGTTGAATCGTACGGTTCTGACTTGGCACTCCAGCGTATGCAGGACCGAACGGACTATTTTCTACATGATATCCAGGTCAATCATTTTGTAATGTCGGCGACGATGCAGGCAATGGAGAGATCGAACACGGGTCGATGGGCTCAGTCAGTAGTAACGAAAACAAAATTGGTGCTGTCGGTGACGAGGGTGGAAATGCAATAATTAGGAATTCATATGATGACTGAGATGGATGGCCCAATAACGAAGCTTTACTGATTTCTGTGAGATCAGTAGATATCCCATTGGTTTATTCTGAATTTTATTTGGCCGGGATAACAATATACCGGTATCGAAAAATTCAAAAGGACGTTTTGCAAAAGCACCATTTCCAATACTTCGGGTGATTTCAGTTTTCTTACCTTCATTATAAAAATTATTTCTCTTCGCAGCTGCGACATTATATCTTGCATCTAAACGGGTGGGTGTTCAGAATTTTTTCTATATCTACTTCTGCATGATGAGTCAGTTCTAACCTCCGTTCTAAATTCATTGACAATGTCCAGAATTGCTGGACTGAGATGTCGTACTTGAATAGGGGAAGTCATTCAGTTAAAAATGGATATGGCTTTCAGTATACGTTCACTAGTTGTAGCAAACAGTATGGATTGTTGTATTTAATTTTCTCTTTTCGCATAACGATTGCAGGACTGTAATTGGTGGCGAGTATATAGATTCGAAATTAGTGTCGGAAAACGTCCGCTACTGAGGACATCCAGCCCCAAAACCATTTCGAGAGGTTGGTAATTATTATTCACAACCGATACCTCGCAGGGATATTCGATTCCCGCGATTTCTAAGAATATGTTCGCCATGGCTAGTACTGTCAGATTAGAGTTTGGTCCGAAGTTGGAAACGCATATGTCGCTGCGCCAAAGGCGGGCCTTCACCTACGATACAACCGCTGTGGTAAATGTTGAATAAGAGCGTCGAGCGCTGATTAATGGTAACCAAATGTACATATTCCGTGTTTTTCCGATTTCTGGTCATTACATCTGATATTCCTGGGCTGTTATTCTCTATCTTTCGCAGTGATAGTGTGGGACAGTTTCGCTTAAAATGTCCTGGCTAGTGATATGCTGTTAATAGAATCGGTTATGGTTTTTTTTTTTTAAATATATATATTTATTTTTAATTACATCAATTTTTTTCGTCAAGTTAAATACTCGCTATATGCTCTAACATCATAACTTAAATTATATGTATTTTTTTTTTTTTAATTTTTTTGCCCCGACTTCTACCCTTTGGCCAGTTTTAAAATTATATGTATACACACCGTCGTGTAATATCTGCTACCTACAACTTAATATAGGCAGCGCAGTAGCCTAGTGGTTAAGGTGCTTCACTACCAAATCAGAGGTCACGGGCTTCAGACTTGTCTCGTTCCAGATCCGAATCGCTCTTAGGTTTATACCTAATCTGAAATTGAATTGGGTACCAGAGAAATCTGGAAAAGTAAAGGCGGATCCCAAGTAGAAAGGAACTGGCCTCCCTACTCTCATTAGTGCCGTTGGGCTTAGTGCATTGTGAACCTTAACTTCACAATCCATAAAATCTTATCAAGGGTATAGGACCTGCTTTACTTTACTTACATCTTAATGTATTTTAATATGATTGTCATCCTCACTATTATGTTATAATTTGATTAAAATGAATAAAATAGAGTAAATACTAAAACATAATGGTACAATTTAAAAATATAAATATATTTTTATACTTATCCTTTCACACTGTTTTCTTGCGCATTATTTCTCATTTTATGTTTATTATTTTTTTTAACATTTCCTTCTTCCTATTCCTTTATTTTTCTCTTTTTTTCCCTATGTTTTCCTCCTCTATTATTTCCTTAGGTATTTTATTTAACATGTAAAAAAAATAAATAAAATAAGCATCATGCCCTTGACAGGATGTTGGGGTTGTGAAGTTAAGGTTAAGTTATAATATATTTGTCTGTTTGCTCCCCCATCTTTGTTTTGGCTAACGGCAGTTGGTGTGTATATTTTTCCTCAGCTTTGAAACCGATCGTGATATTAAATAGCTCCAACAATTCGTACAAGGTTTTGGATCGGGCTGGGGCAGCGTGTTTCGTGCTGCTTTAGTCATAAGTCCAGAACAACCTACTCAATGCTCTCTTTGGGTTTTAACTCACGTTCGAGGCACAATCGGTGCTTCTGTAATACATAGGCGTGAATCTATGCATTTTATCTATCCTATCTATTTTCGAGATATCTTGTCCAAATAAGCAGACATACCAACCCTTTCATACGTGCCACTTCTACCTTCTATCCATTATTCTCGGTAGCCTGTTCAATCTGTAAACTCCATTGATCAATCTTGTACCTAATATCCTCTTCTGTAAATGCTGGTATCTCATTTAGAGCATTTGCCGCATTCCAGGAGAGGAACGGTTTTTGTATAACGTTGGTTAGCACGGTGATTAATTCAGCTATATCTATTCGACATATTGGTGTTCGATTATTCCTCTACCATTGAAGGAAATTATTTTGTCAGTAGATATAATTAAGAGCGAGTAGTTCTTATGTGATGTATTAGTAAATCGAATAATCGAGCCGAAAAATATTTAACTCGTATGGACCCTCGATGCACCTTGGGTCACATACACAAAAAACAAATCAAATTAAAATAATAAAAAATGTTGTTGACAATAGTGTCAATAATTGTTAGACAGCTCAGCCCATTACAGCAATCTTTGATTTTTTCAACAGCGGTTAGTTTTATTTAGTGTATCGCCAGCCGTTATTTTATTAAAATATACAGAGCGAATCCCATATCTGATCTTTGAATCTACTAGCGTATAATAAACTACTTTTAATGTTTCATGTGTCGCATATTTCTTTAATGTATATAAAGCTAGTAAAACTGCCCTTATTTTCTTTGTAATGTATTCCATATGAATGTCCCATCTTAAATGTTGGTCTATCATTACTCCCCAAAAATATTTGTACTGAATTACTATCTCTAACTTCTGACAGTTTTTCCTTCCATATTCGTGTCTTTCCCTCATCGAATGTACATATTTGTTTGAGTGCATTATTATATTTGGACAATACAAATTCCAGCTGTCACTTTTCTTTCATAGTACCATCACTTTAGTCCTTTTTTACATTAATTCTTAGATTTTTATTATATGCTCATTTACTTATTGTCAGTTTCCATTTTTTTCTCATGCCATTTTCATATTGTCCATTGCATCTCTCCAACAACCACTTTAGTAGGGTAAAAGAGATGGTTTTGGCATAGTCAATGGGGTAATATCTGCGCAGGGGGGAAGCAATAACAAGCACTATGCCACCAAGCTGTAGTATGACGTCACCCACACCCACAACCTTATGTGGGAAACGTTATTATTCTTTAACTGCCCCACCACCTGGATGTGTCTCAGCCACCCCCATCCACTCTCTACACCTTTAGACAGTCCAACCATACCACTCAGGGACTGGATGACCTTGAACCCCGTATCAGCAACAAGCTACATATGTTTTATTGTACAATGACTCATTTACCACTCACTCCTGCCAGATGACGCATTCTTTGCAGTCGCCTACCTTCTTTTTATACTCAATCAACCAATCAGGGCCAGTATTCTCCCCAATTTTCACATTCTAAAGCATTAGTCTGTGTTGTAGTGAAGTAGTGTCAAGTTTAAAGTGGCATTAGCTATTGTTAAGTGTTAATAAAGTAAAGAAAAAAAAAAAAAAAGAAAGTAATGAAGCAGTTAATGCCTCAGAGTTTATTTAACAATTTAACAAAGATTTGCTCAAGGATGTTGTAATGCTTTCTATTCTAGAGCCTATATCACCAATACCATTTTTTTCCCTTGTTTTTTCCTTACCATCTACACCGTTTTAAGCTGTATTTTTTTCTAACAACGATAAAAACACTATACCAGAACAGGAAAAAGAAGACATTGGCGAAACGTCATCATACATTTAACGCACACAACAACCACCTCCACCACCGCCATCGCAGGATAAAAGTCCCACAGGGCTAGAACTGCCCAAAGAAATTATTAACTGACGTGTGCCGTTATCTATGTAAAAGACTCCACTGACCCAGAAAATAAAAATATCTTCATATTTGCAGTTTTGGCCAAGTTTGTTAACAACCCATTTAACATGTAGCAGTATTTCTGTAGAAAATATACAATTTTTCTTACATAGAATTTCCGATCCGGTCAATGCCATATATTGATGTTTTTGAAAAAGTCAACGGCCTAACCATCAACCTGTATAAATTAATTGAAACGGACAAAACCGAAACCAATGACAGTAAATATAAAATAAAAATTGTATCCGCTTTTAGAAGAAAAAAAAAAACTGTACGTTAACAACTATTATAACCATACCAATATTTGGTATCGGGGAGCGGAAGGTAATTTTCAGTTTGATCGGATAAAAAATTTTACTTGCCGAGAGCAAAATTCACCTGCTGGGCCCGCGGAGAGTCTATGAAAGCTAAGGATGAGCATAACGGATTCATTAAGATGCGATGCAGCAAGCTTTGAAAATATGTATAGATTATGATAATGTAAATATTCCAAAATTTTCATATATTTTTAGTATAATTTTTTCGCTTTATTTTTCATAATTTTTTTCAAATATTTGTTTTTGCTTAAATATTGTAATTGTTTGTAATTATAAGTTGTACATTTGTAGGATAAGAATACATAATACACAGAATGTTAATGAAATTAGTATCATTATTTCCGTCCTATTCGTATAGAATTTAGAAGTATAAGGTTTTCAGTCTTTAATGCTAAAAGGAAAAAATCAATCTATTAAGAAAAAAAATATTTGCGATATTTTTAGAAGAAATTGAATTTTTTGTATTATATAACTTAAATGTAACAATTGGTAAAAGTTTTGGCATACTCCTCTACTGGTCTAGTGGTTTATGTAATGTAAATGGTGATCCAAAGTTGGTGGTTGGTGCTGTAGCCACTATACCAAGGAGAGGGATAATTTTATTTTATTCGCTATATAAAATATTTTCTTTTAGTACATAAGAAGAAAAAACTTATATTTTAATAAGTCAGATATTATACTGTATATAATCAGAAAAAAAAAAAAGTCTTTCATTTCGGAAATAATATTATGACTGATCTAGGGGAAATTAATTAAAGAAAATTACGCACAATGTTCTAATTAAAAATTGTAATTTTAAAAATTTAAATAATAAAAAATATATAAGAGAGAAGAGGGCGTGGATTGTAGAGCTATAATTCAGGTATTATCCTTTGATACGAAAACAAAATAGAAAGCGTGTTAGTAATGAACCAGTGCGGTCGTGTGTTTCCCTACGTTCATCTTTGTGCATTGTTTTCTTATCTTATCGCATGCGTTATTGATTAAAAACGTTTTTTGTTCTTTTTTATAAGTAACAATTTCTGTCATGAACTGGTGCGGTCGTGTGTTTCTACATGCATTGTTATTTTATCTTATCACCTGCTTTATTGATTTAAATGTTTTTTGTTGTTCTTTTTTATAAGTAACAATTTCTATCATTGCGCTATTAAATAATCACGCATATACTTGGAAATACCAGCAATCGGCTCAGTCCGATTGCTAATATGGCTCAATTTTTCGTGCTTCTTTGAACTTTCAGTAAACTTCCAATGTTTCGTTAAGAAAATGAAATACGAATTTGCTCTCGACAAATAGGCACGCTTTCCAACAGTATATCATATGCCCGGGAAAAAAAAAAATCTAAAAGTTCGATGGAGGGGCTAACTTTAAAGTTGGAAACCTAGATCTTCCAAACCAAAGAAATATACGTAGATGTGCATATTTTCAACCTTGTTCAAAATTTTTAGCTATAATAAAAAGGGAGCTACATATTAGATCTCGCGCTTTTTTGAACTTTTTGTAAATTTCGGAAGTTTCGTTAAAAAAATAAAATATGGTTTTGTTTTTGACAAATATCAATCTTTCCAAAAAATATATCACATGCCCGGAAAAAAATATTTTTTTCCTCAAAATTTCCGAGTTTTCGGCGCCCTTCGAGGGTCTAATTTTAAAGCTGGGTATGTTGCATAATATTGTATTGTCATCTATAACAAGCATTTCTACAAAAGGACACTTTTTTAATTCATCGGGAAGTAGGTGAAAAATCGTTCACAAGATTCCCCGCAAACAGATAGACAGAATGACAAAGCGAGTTAAATAAAAGCCTATAAAAAATGAATGTTTGTTTGTTTGTCCTGAATGCATTCCTGTACCGCTGAACGGACCATGCTAAAATGTTCGGCGTGTATTTGTGTTGCTACAACGTTTTAAGGAATGGCTGAGTTTTTCACCCCCTCTCCTTCACGAAATCTGAAGTTTTAAGTTATTGAAATGCGACCAGCGGTACAGAGATGTATACGGTACGAATAAAAAAAAATTAATTTCTATAAAATTCTAAATAATGATTACCATGGTAAATATAAATTAAACGTAAACATTTAAGTAAAGTGGTTACTACGGATGATGTTTATATTCGTAATGCCGATTCGAATAGACGCAAGTGACCGTGCGCAGTCGCCGCGTCTTTAAGTAAAGAAAATAAGGTGATTACTACGGTAAATAATAAACTTTAGTTAGTTACTATTTTTTTTGCGTTACTCGCCAAACCTCCGTGACAGGATCTAAACATACAAGTCGCGCTCCTAGCCTAGCTTCTGTACTCAGCGCGGAGATTTATAAAAAAAGGCTAGTGTTTTCCATTAGTTTTTACAGAGAAATAAAAAATCCTGTAATAAAATTAATACCGGAGGAATGTTATTTAAACTAAAATTTGAAATCCTTATTTAACTACTGTAGTTTGCTGTTGCGGTAATAAATTAATTTCGATAAAGTGCTCCCCAGATGGAGCAGTTGAAAGATATGAATGAAGATATTCCCTTAAATGTGATCAACTGAAGTGTTCAATTTTTCCGAAAGTTGCGTGTATTTTCACCCTTTTCACCGGACTTGTCAACAACGGACGATTACCTATCAATATGTTCAAAAACAGTAGCAACTAGGAGTCAAAAGGGAAATCGAACCTGACTAAGAACACTATACCAAGGATGGAGAGACAGTGACAATCGATAAATGTCGAACGTATGCATACTGAAAAAAGAAGGAATGATAGTGCCGAAGGAAAGAGAAGCAGGAGTTTGCTACCCAATACCGTGGCCACATCTGCGATTGTAGGGCCTACAGTGCCAACGGACAAAGGAAATCAGGTTTAACGTATTTTTGGAAATTCGATAATTATCGGCGGTTTTAATTTCAAATTTTTCATCCGAATATTAAACGTGGACAGCTGGCTAAAATTTTTTTAGACTACGCTTTTACTTGCATCAATCAGTAAAAAACCATAATTGCCGTTAAGAGACTCTAATTCCATTTACGACTTGACACATTTTTACACTTAAAGCCAACACGAATTTAAAGCAAAATAATGTTATTGTTGATGTAGTTTTTTTTTTTTTTTGATATTTTTCATAAACATCGATCCCTAGTCCACCGCTGGCAACTTTGGATTTTGCAGTTAACGCAGGGAAAGGGTGGTATCTGAAAAATCGTTTGACCGAATTAGTACCGAAAAAAATATGTTGCTATCCGTACTAGTCGATGAACTTTAGTATAAGTGACCTCGAAAAATTACAAGACCTTACCCTTTTTTCGCCAGCGGATTTTTTTCTCTTTCTTCGCGTCTTCGGTTGAAAGTCGATTGGTCACCCGAAAATTAATATGAAAGAAAGCTTCTCCAAATTATTACTTAAACCGATAACGGAATCAATAATATATTAATCGTGAATATTGTCCATTTCAAATAATTTTTATGATTTAGCGTAAAAAATTTTTTTGAGCGAATTTTTGTATTTCAAGTTTTTGTCAAATGACCTTTACATGTAACCTCATTCATCGAGAACTTTAAGCTGTTTCGTTCACAACCGAGAGGATATTTAAAATTTTAACTAAACCACCTATAATAACGTGTATGTTCTTATTAGTTATAGCGTTTGAAGAATAAAATTCGCGTAATTCGTTTTACAAACATTTTATTATCAAAATGCAACAACAATGTTTACAAGACACAAGTGAAAAACAAAATAACATTATCTTATTATTATTCATACGATGAAAGTAATATACATATTAATATATCTACAATACACGTATATAATTCGTATGTATATAAAAAAATATATATATTTAGTGAAACATTTCTTTTATCTATAAGTTAATTGTTACAAAAAATAATTTTCAAAGAGAAAAAAGAAAAGAAAAAAAAATAAGGAACCTCATACACACTTTTAAAACAAAACAAACTACTAAGTGTTAAAAAAAAAAAAAAAAAAAAAAAAAAAATCGTTTATAACAAAACTAGAAAATAATAATAAAATTATGTCCGATATATAACGCATTGAAAAATTACAAGTACAAGCCACGAGACAATTATTAACTCTTCGTGAAATTTCGTGAAATATTACTGTTAAAATTTTATACTGCAGTGCTACTCGATATTTATTAATTACGAAATAAAAACTTGTTTTTTCTTTTTATTTTACATACATTACATACATACATATATATATATATTGCGGTATAATGTATAATGCATCTACTGAACCCACGGAAGGTAAAAATTTAAAACAACATACTTGCGATTTATATAAACGATATTTTATATCGATTACAAGTGTATAACATCGGAAAAACAAAAAAATAACACAAATTTATACTAATATGCAAAAATTCGAAGGGGATATTCGTCAATTTTTTATTTTCAACATTGCATTTCTTGGTAATTTGTGTGTTTGTACATTAACATATCCAGGATCGAGAAACGGGGAAGCGTATTAATGATGACGATAAAAAGTGAAAATACTTACTTGGCGTATTTTATTCGAAATATCTAAGAAAGAAGAAAAAAAGACAGTCTTTCTTCGGAAAAGAAGTTTAACTATTGAGTATGATATTGCGAGTAAAAAAGAGGTACTTCTTTTCCTATTAAATTAGTAAAAACAAAAAAAAAAAAAATAAAAACAATATAAGGAAAAAACTTCGGAGGCACGTTGCTGATGGTGAGTACAAAAATAATCAAAAACAATAAAGCTCCAATGAACTAGTAGTCGCAATAATAATAGCAAGGTTAACCGAGATAATTGCAGAAAACGAAGGCACATTCAAAATTCTATAATAAAACACAGTTAAATTTAACAGCAACTGTTAATAGTAACTTTTGCCAAAAAAAAAAAGGCTACTAACCACTCGAGAATAATCGTGATGATATTAATACCTGGAAAACTAAATACCGTTTGCAGCCCCTTATTTCAGAAAACAGGCAGGATAATCAACGTGATTAGCACTTTGAAGTGTTACAAGATGCAGCTATTTCTTTGAAATATCACTAATGTAGCAAAAAGTTGTCGTATCAAAAACAAGATTTTTTCGAAACGGATTAATCAGTGTAGCAAAAAAAGCTACAATTTTCTATATGCTGTATCAAAAATTTGTGTAACTGTACCGGTTGAGGGATTAAAACAGAAACATAACTGTACAAGTACGTTCCTACGAATAATGCAGTATTATTTTGGTTGTAAATACAATCTATGTAGAAGGTATGGAAACGTTTGAACTTAGGCAAATCCGTTAAAAATGCAAGTCTTCCATGAATTTATATTATCCGAGAGGAGCGCTGGAAATTGAAAAACTGATACACGGGTTACCTTTACGGCGGGGTCGTACGATTAATAATGGTATTAAAAATGGTGAGGAGGTATTTTTCCTCGGCAACTACGTAATTTCGTAGCTACGACGAAATTCATGTAACTCGGATAAAAATTACAAATTACGACTCGTCAAATCGGTGGTTCCTGAACGTTGCTGCGACCGGTAATTGTTGATTATAGTTTTGATTCGTCATCAGAGGGTTGAAACTATTTAGTTGATTGTTAAAATACCGTCGCCCATATAGATTATAGTCTCAGCAGCGGAGATAGATTGTATAGCGGTTATTCGAACTTTTTATACTATTGAAATATCCCAAGTACATGTTCTATTAACTTTGATGCCATTCTTTGTACTTATAATCAGAAAACTTTCTCAAGTATGAACATTCAAAAACACTGATGTACAAAAAGAAACATCAAAGTTTACGTACAATGTATATGCGGCATTTAAGGGCTAACGAAAATATGTAAATGTTATTAAGGATTTCTTCCACTTCCAAGGTTATCTCTCGAAATGCATTTTACCATTTACTTAGATATCGTACGATTAAAAATGATCAAGAAAAAAAAAAAAAAAACAAACAAAAAATCAATGATAAATGCTTACGATATAATCAAAAAACTAAATCCCCAATTTAGAAAAATGATCGGACTACTAAAGCAGCAGAAAACCGGAGCCGAGGCAATTTTTTATTGCCGATTTTTTCGAAAATTTAAATTTTCCCGCGAAATTAATAAATTTACACGATTATGCGAAATTTCAATTTCACAATTTCTCTGTGCGCTCTCTTATGTAGGACCTGCTTCATCTACAGTTCATCAAATTAAAATGGTACAATTAACTTTTAAATATTAAGGAATCTTAAATCACACAGGGTAATATCACTTTTTTCTTTTTATTTCATATTTTTTTATCTGTTTTTTACAACTAAAAAAAAAAATGACGAATTGTTACGGTTTTGTAGAACATGTTTTCAAAATACCGATCGATAAAATTTTAGGACCCATAAAACAGGGTTTCCGGACCTTTCTTATATTTCGCACTTCTAAGAATTTATTATGCTCTATCGGGCCCCGCGGGGAAAAAAAAATATGATTTAAAGATTAATTGTTTATGTTTTAAGGTAAGAAGATTAAGGAAGATTTAAATTCTCATTAAATCATATAAAGTTATCGTTTTTCTTTTTTGGTTTTTTCTCACAGATCAGGTTTAAAAATTTTCGTAAAAGCACCTTTTCATTTAGTTAGTATGTTTTTGTTTTTTTATAATTTGTTAAAAATTCACGTATATCAAATTTTTGAAAGTGTATTTAAGTTAAAATAATCTTGCTTGCACTCTCAAGGAGAGTAAATATCACCGGCTGGAGATTCCTACTATAAAGAGTTCAGCGACGTTTCAAAGTAACAAAAATGTTGATTTTCTCTCGAACGAAGATGATGAAATTGCATAAGACTACACCAACCGAGATGAATGAAATAACCGATCCGTATTTCGTTTAGCATTCAGAAACGTCAATTACGAACGAATCTGAAGTTCTGATAGAAGCAAAAAAAAAAAGCCGCAACACTGTTATATAATTACTATTTTGATGGAGCCATTTTAAGTTTCCATAATAAGCGTAAATCGTTCACCACACTATACGACTCGAAAACAACAACAACAACAACAACAACAACAATAATAATAATAAAATTTAATATCAATTCCCCGTCTGACTGGAAGAGTAAAAAATTACAACTTACACGGCAGACGTAAAGATATTTAAAATTTTTTAATTATAAAAGAAAAAAAGAGTTAAATTACGATCGGTTTTTAATTATGGTTTCCCTATTATTATTTTTTTTAAATTCAACTTGAATAAAAAAAAAGTGCCATTATTCAAACAAGACAAATCAGACTTTGTTTTTCAACTACCTCGTCGCAATATTTAAATATAATAACGCAAAAGAAGGAATGCGTATTATAATATCCAATATAAAAACGATATGGACGTTAGAAGAAATAAAGATATAATAAAATCGGTACGAGTAAATATTGTAAGAATTATACGTAGAGTATTTTAAAGATTAATTCATTTCCAAAAAAAGAAGTTGTTCGATAATTTAGTCGTTTCGTTTTAAAAAGTTTCGCATTCTAAGTAAAAGTCTACACAAATTGACTAGTAAATAGTTAAATATACAAAAAAAAACAAAAAAAAAAAATCACTTTTATTAATTCTGAAATCTTGATAATGGTGATTACGGACAAAAGTCGTAAATAAATAAATAAAACAGTAACTAAAGAAGTAGACGGAAAAATAATATTACTTCGTAATTTCGATACATAGTAAAAAAACAATCGGTGATGTGGAATTCGATTATATTATTAGCGCTAAAATTTATTAATATCGTTTTTATTTGCGTCATTTAAAATTTTTCACGTTTTATTTCTCAATGTAAAAATCCGAATTAAAATGTTTGCTCGTCTCAAAAAAAAAAAAAAAAAAAAAAAATATCGCTCAATCGAATTAAAAGCGATAATAAATCGGACTTGCACATTAAATTACAGGAGGTCCGTAATGCAAGTAAAACGTATTTAACAAATAAAAAATCGCAGGAATAACAGCGGGAAAAAAGATGACTCGTGTGACCATAAATTCACCGAATATAATAAATCACTTCCCTCCCTTACATCGCTAAAACATCTAAATGAAATCAAATCACGGAAGTGATAAAGATAAGAAAGCAGTTCCTTCTGATAGAGAGCGATCATTCCCCTACATGCTTTACATTCAGAGTTTCTTATAAACTGAAATGTGCTTCTATGATATCTTTAATTACGTTTCCTTTATATTCTCATTCGTCTACCTCGTACGGCCGTTAAAGTTATTTTTCGTTGCGCTCCTGCAGTCCTGCACCGAAAATATCTTTGGAGAAATTCGATTTTAAGACTGCGATGTTGCCTAATTCAAGTAGAGAATAGAAAGAAAAATGCTTTAATAAATGGTTTTTATTTCCGCCGATCCGTGTGATAAATGTCGAAAAAATTGTTTCAGTTTAATGTGCATTGAACCATAAGTAAATAAATAAAGTGAAAAATTATTTCTCTTTCACTACGTGTAAAAATGAATTACAATCTATTACACTATAAATGTTTGGAGTCTTACATAAAGTTTTATCTTTCTTATAGGATTCAAAAAAAAAAAAAAAAAAAAAAAAAAAAAAAAAAATCCGTAAAAAAACAAATAGAAAAAAAAAAAAAAATTCGCAATCTATTATCAACGTAAATAATGTTTTAATTCAAGTTAGGGCAGCCGAGAATTTTAGTTGAGTGAAAGAAATAAGGAAAATAACGGTAATATCGATTAGAGCAATCAGAATAATTCGAGTATTTATACATCAGTAATTCGAGTTTCGCGCAAAACTGAATAATGCAATAAATAAAAAATTATTATTTCGAAATAAGCGATTAAGTTGTTTTTTTTTAAATATTTAAAAACGTTTAAAAATTTTCCGAATTCTGTTCTAAAATGCGGGAATTTTTAAGTAAGCAATAAATTTAAGGAAAATCTAGTTAAGTACACGTCGTTTATAAATGAAAGCAAGGAGACTGATAATAATGGAAGTTATTTCAACTAAAGAAAAGCTTTAAAAGCAAAAAAAAAAACCAACAAAAAACGTTATAAACAAATTATTAAATATTGAAATTTGTTCGACAATGCAAATAATAAATATTCGTCTTTTTTAAAAATAAATACGCGTATAAAAAATTTGATTCAGACCACAATGTTCTACGATATAAAAATAGAAGAGACAACGATTTACACTAGCAAATCGCATTTAAAAAATAAATAAACGCATTATAAAAATTGTCTGAAAAGAAAAGAAAAAATAATATACAAAAATAACCGAAACGCACTTTTTTTTTTTTTTGTTCGAATTTCTCAAAAATATTACATTAATAATCGTAAATCGCTAAAAAAAAAAATCGGAAGTATAAAAGTAATTTTAATTTTTCGCTTAAACTTCATAAAAAAAAAAAAAAAATTAGTCTTAAAAAAAGATATAAGAATAAACTATTAAAATAGATAAAATTAAAAATTCAGCGAACAACTAAAAGTTTGCATATAACAAAATATTCTCTCTTAATGGAGCGGACTGAAAAATGTTATTGCAGATAAAAGTATATTGTTATATATACAAAATTTCTAGTTATTTTGCTATATTTATAATTATATTTATTTTAATAGGTTACAATTTTAGAAAACCGGATGACAGATTTTTCTATAATTAAATATAAAAATTACTAAATTTATTATCTGCTTTTTTAAATTTTATAAAAATAACATTACAAGTTGAGTGATAAGTTTATAAACAACCGGAATTTTCATAGACAATCGTTTTTACACGGTTCCCAGGAAAAATCGTGTATTTTGCGTATAATTAATTAATAACACTATATTTTTTATGAAATTAATTGGACAGTGTATACATTTTTTAAGTTAATTTTATTTTCTTTTTTAAAAAAAGTTAATCGATAATTATACGGGGCGGTACTAGCAGCTGTTTAAAAGGAACATTCTAAATCGAAATAAAAATAGAAATTTAAAAATTAAAACCAAAATCTTTTACAGTAAGCGGCACAAAGATTTATAAGCGTAGAAGCTGTATTTAAATTAATCTACTTTTAACGGTAACCAAAAATTATAATACTCGTTCGAATGTTATTCATTTTTTTTTTTTTTTTTTTTTCGATTGAAACCGCAGGAAAACAACATAAAAGTGATTTTTAAAAGTTATATGCAAGTATTAATCCGGCAAAATTAATAAACCTATTCAAAATAAATCGAGCAAAAAGTATATTTCGAGGAAATTGCTGAAATTCACGATTTTTCCCAGACAAAAAAATATGTATTTATGAATTGGATAAATTAATTTGTGTCCCCCTTTAAGAATATCCGAATTGCTGCAATTCGAATGATATAAAAAATCGCCTATTCGATACGTGGCGACCAATGGTATTACGCAACACAACTGACACACGATGACGCACGATCCTAAATACTTATTTGTAGAACCACGTGTAGGAAACGCTCGGAGTGGAAATTTACGCTGAAATTTTACAAATTTCATTTGTATTCTGCTTCATCCATCAAACATCCATGTGTTTTGAAAGTGGGTGTATTGTAAACGGTTCACTCCACATTCTTCGTAGATCACCCTATTTATTATGACGGACATATGTACACATATGCACAAATGTATTTTAATTAAAATAAATAAATGTTAGTTACAGAAACACAAATACAATTTTTGTTTTATTAGCTAAAATTTATATTAAGCATCACTAATTTAAAGTAATATACGATATATATATATATATATATATATATATATATATACAAAAATAAATAAATCGTAAGATAAGAAAAGCGAAAATCTGGAAATATTTAAAAGGTACAGAATTATTGACATATCGTTGCAACTACTAGGGGTCTATAAAGCTGAAAATTAGCATTTAATACAATGATACTATGTACTGACGCCATCTAAAAATGCATTAAAAAATTCGAATTTTTTTGTGGTGAAAAAGGGGGTAAGTCAGAAAATCGCTTTTTAAAACAGCCGAAACCATTTACACCAGATAACTGAAATTTTACACGAACATTACTGATGTACTGAAGATGTCAATAAAGAACGCTTTTTTGAAAATTCGAACTTGAAGGGGTGAAAAGGGGTTAAAAACTGTTTTCCAAAAAACATACAAATTGTAACATTTTGGTACAAAGGAGTTTATCAAATTTTAATTCCGCATGAAGACGCCTCATATGGTATACTAAATGTGTACAAAATTTATTTTAAACCCCAAAACTTTTTAGGGGGGGAAAGGGCAAAACCCTGTTTTTGAGAAAACCACAAATCACGCTACAGTCCAAACGAATCGTAATTATCACGTGTAATTTCATGTACATATAGTGTATAATTGAAAATGTCAAATAAGAACGCTTTTTTAAAAATTCGAACTTCAAGGAGTGAAAAAGGACTAAAAAAACTGTTTCCCCAAAAATACATAAACTGTTATGGTAGTTCCGGTGAAAATGAGTCTTCAATATAAAACAAGCGGGCAAAGAAAAGAAAATAAGGCGATGAATTGAGACAAATGTTACAAATTAGCAGGCGCTCGAATTACGAAAAGAAATAGGCCGTTCAAAAGTTATCTTCAAACACTAGTTTTCAATTAATTAAATTTCATGATAATTATCTTAGTGGATTAAAACTATCAGACAGTAGAACTTCACGATAAAATGACGAACGTAAATGCTAACAGAAAATATATAAATAGCATACCTTTAAATAAGCCATAGTTAATAAAGGTAATAGTGTAAATGGAACCAGATATAACAGAGCAGGTTGAGCGGCTTTAAATATTTCCGATGATACTGTTGCTGTTAGCAAGCCGAGGAAATAACCGATCAATGAACAATGAAAATAGCTGTAATCATAGAAAGTTCAATTATTTGAATAAATCGTAATTAACACATTATACGAGCTTTCTTCGTTAAACAGAACTGATCAAAAGCATTAGCGTATGCGCTGTAGTACTAAATTGTTCGCGGTAGCTTATTAAAATCTATTAAAGTAAAGTAGCATATATTAATCATTACAAACTATTAAATTATGCTGAATTATTTTAAATTTAAGTGAATTTTTTAAAATTTATTTTATTTTGGCTTACTACACTTACTTAATTTTACTCTACTAAGCTGGTTTGAGGGGATGGGGGGTCTTATACGCCCTTGCTGACCAGGCATTACTGGGCGATCGGTTGAGTTTGGCCTAAATTTTCACTTATTTCTATACGAACGTGTTTTTATCGACGAAGTAGTATTGTGTTAACGCTAGTAAAACTATTGATCAAAGCCTGTCTCATCTGCTTCTGTTACGCGTACAGTTGCTGTTGTTGCGGTAGTAAGCCGTCGTTATTATCACTAACATTGCGATTTGCTCTCAGCCCACTCCTACCATCTTCGCCTATCAGCTGATCGAGCTGTCTTCTGTTGGTTACGATGATCGCTTTGTCATTCTCCGATACCTTAACGAATGCCTTCTAATCCCTGTTCCATACGTACGCTAACTTGCCCATATTGCGTGCTTGTTTTGCTACAGATAGTAAGACACGTGTGTGACGAATGGTGTCTTCATTTATAAACATTTTTGTTGCTGCTGCTAAATCAGAATCTTTTGCAATTAGCTTCTTCTTCTTTGCATTTGCGATTAATTGGCTCTTCTTATTTCTGTTGTTCAGCGTTAATATGACTGCAGCATTATTGTTTCGCATACGTAACCTACGTAGAACTTTTATATCGTATATTCTTCCAATTTAACATCTAATTTACCGGCTATGTTGGTTATCTTTGATTTCAAGTTTATCTTTCCTTCGAACGATGTATTATGAGTTATAACATTATTTTTCCGCGTGTACCGATTAATTTTATCTATCTCCGCCTTTAAATATCTATTTTCTTCTTCTAACTGTTTCACTTTATCATCAATCGACTCGTCTTCTTTCTTCAAACCTGCAATTTCAGACATTATGCCATCTGAACCTAACGCATTCCGATTTTACCGATTCGACACTGGCACATAACTCGTTACACTTTTCCAAAAATTTGTCATTTATCATTGATAGCTTGAAAAACTACTAAAGTAAATTACTGAACGCGATAAAGTACGCCCGTAACTATTATTACTCACAGCCGAACTCCAATTTTAATTTATAATCTTAATCAATTTTAGTCAGAAATTTGGTAAAATGGAAAAAGGTTATTATACATTTATACAATAAAACATTTAATAAACTCTTTTTTTAAGGACGATGAAAATAAAAAAACAAACCTTAATTTATTGAGATGATTTGGTGGAGGCACTCCTGTTTCACCAAGATGTAATAACTGAGATTTCTTATAGGCATCATAACGTAATACAAAACACAGTAACAAACCGGGCATAACCTAAAAAAAAAAAAAAACAACAAAAAGAAAATATTTAAAATTTATTATTAAATTTAACTAATTAAGTAGTAATAAAAACAGGAGGTAGTAACAAATACAACGAGGTATTCACGAATGTCGAAGGAGTACCGATTTCGGGCATAGCTCATCATTAGCTAACAACACAGATTACACTTAAGCAGATATAAAACATGGGTTGCATTGCGTTGTTATTTTGCACTGGGTAATTTTTAATATCATTAGAAGTTATACAATTCGCAACACCGAAGTACAATTAATTATTATATAAAAATAAATATAAATTTGCAGACTAGTCCGGTTAAAAAACATAACAAACCCAGATGTAAGTTGCATAAGATTTTTTCATTCTGGTGTGATGGTTTATAATGTGATCATTAACATATAAATTGAGAACGGTTTTGTAAATTACGTGATAAGTCTTTCGAACTACATCTTAAATATGAAAATTACAGCATTAACGATAATGAACTGCAGTTATATTTGCTAGTAGTGATAAAAAAGCAATAGAGCATACCAAAACGGTTGTACTCCGAAATTTCTTAATGTAAGGCACCTCAAAATAAAATATAGTAAAAATCTGACATTTCACGTCCTGTATATTTCAATATAAAAATAATATTTAAACTATTTTGTTATGGAAAATAATAAAATGTTTACAGCTCCCTCCCTACACACAACCATATATATATATATATATATATATATATATATATATATATATATATTGTAACTATTTTATTTGCAAGTTCGTTGCTACTAAAGTGCTTTTGTTGTGTTGTTTAATCTCAACTAATGTTGCACTGGGCTCGACAACCTTTCTAAGAATGAGTATATAGTTTTATACATACCTTATTGTTTGCTAATTATATTTATTTTTATAGAATATACCATTCTTACACTGAAGATGCTGAGTGATGTACAAGACTTTTGCGTACTGATATAATTCAACAAAATTTTTTCATCTTACTTAAAATTTACATATTTCCTTTGTTTCTTATATTTCTAAATTATTTATTAATAATTACGATACTATTTATTTTGTCTTAAAATTACATAATGAAAATGAATGAGATAAGTAATGTAATTTAGAGTCAAAAGAAAACAAGTCACCTTAGGTTAAGTAGATGGTGCGGTGACAAACAATCCTGTACGAATAGAATAAAAAGCATTGACAGATGAAATTAAGGCACATAATTACATACAATAAGAGAACAAAACGGAGGGGGAATAGCATTCGAAATCTAATGAAACCTGACGCACACATTTTCTGAATGATCCTTAGCCGTAAAACATATCCGTGTCAAATCTTTTTAAATAGAAATTGTTACGCAATTCTTAAATTATTTTTAAACAGGCGTCGATGACGGAATCGAATCGATTGTAAATTAAATTTTTAAACGTTTCTTCGACTAGCAACATCGTTTACAACAATTGCCGTGATGATGTATCATCATTGTAACATCTAAGATGTCTGTCGCAGTGTTGGTAAAAAAAATTACACACAAATTGTGACACCTTATATGTCGGTCAAAACGTGACGCACAAATTTTTGTAATGACCCTCAGCCATAAGACATATCCATGTCAAAAGAACTTTTACTTACAAAATAAACGATTAATCACGCGTTTTACATAATATCTGAGAACAAGTTCGAAAATAGGTTTGGCAAGTTTGACCGAAATACAGACGACTGGATGCTACGTCACAATAACAGTCAAACTTGCACTGACTTTTCAACTTGGGAACTTCTGGCGAAGAGAAATATTCCCGTTTCACATCCCCTCTATAGCTTATATCTATCTTACTGCGATTTCTGGCTTTTCGCCAGGTTGAAATAGACGTTGAAAGGTCATTAATATAGAAAACAAACAAATAACTTTAACCGATAATCTTTACAAACCTGTGGAAAGAACTTACGATCAGTGGAGAACTTTAGAGCAGCTAGTCCGACGCCGAAAGAAATAACTTGTAATTTAAGTAGGTGCAATAGATAATTAAATAAAAAATCAATTCACTTACATCGGGTTCAAACTCTGTACATACATATATATTTACATAAAAAAAAAAAAAAAAAAAAATCGATCACCCCTTGAAGTGCGACCTGCTAATTTTTAATAAATAATTAAAAAAAAAAAAAAAAAAAAAAAGAAATAAAAATACTTACGATATCACCGAGGCCGAGCATCGAAAAATGTCCTGAATGATAGAGACTAGGAAATACTAATTTACCGGGTAGCGATAATTTCGGCGCCTCTTTCCCAACTGAACCGCCAAAATTAAGCTTCCTCGCTACTACGTTAACTGGATTTTCAGCTGGTCTGGTCGCCACCTGAAGCCATTTCAATTATCAAAAATAAACCAGAACAGAAACTTTTCGAACTAAAACGAAAAGGTGCTACATCGGCGTATTAAACGTTATTTGTTTTTCTCTTATTCGTAAATTAGCGATAGGAAAACAACTGCTCAGTAAAAGCACCACGATTTACCGGTTTATAGAAATAATTAAAAAAAGAAATATAAATTTTATAGAAACTGAACACTTAATCAAGCATGATATGACAAAGATTATAGTATGCAAATCAGACGAGTTTGGTTTCTAAACTTCATGCGTTGTAGAAATCAGATTAAAAGTAAATCAGTTATATTATTTAAATCGGCGATTTTATTTCCTTGATCAGACATTAATTGTTACCTTTATTTTATTCCAAGTTTGAATTACTTTTTTATTGTTTGTTTTTTCCTTTTTTCATATTCCACGCGTATGCGATTCTCTGGCATAGAATTTTTTCTTTCCAACCTTTACGACCTTATTTTCAAATCACAGTACTTATACATAAATACTCTTTTACTCTACCTTTTCACAATTTATTTTTTTCCGAGTACCTTCTCCTCACATCTATATATATAAAACTCATTCGCCACCTTCCTCCTCGACTATGCACGTTTAAAAATACTAACAACGTAACAGCGTGTTTTAAGTAGTTTTAGAACAGCTTACAGAAACACGATCGGAAAGTAAAGTATGAAAAGACATAAAAATAAATTCAACGAATTAAATATAAAATTTAAAATAAAATTTAAAATAAAATTTAAAATAAAATTTAAAATAAAAGTATAGCATTCCGATACTTTGAAAGTATCGATATATCTGACGACAACAAATAACTCTATATTATAATCGTAAAATAAACATTATTTGCTGTTGGTAAAATATTAATTTTATACCTCCTTTATGAAATTTACCATTCAAATAATTATACATTATTCAGAGGAATTCGTGAGCGCATAAAGCTCAAATTTGCTAATGATTCTTGCCACGATTTGGCCGTGAAAAGTTTATCTTTTTTAATAAACGGAAAATAAAATTTCAAAATCAATTATTGTACTTATAAACATACTTTTTTATTATCGAAAAAAAAAAGAATTAAAGAATCGAGTTCTCATTCTAACTATTATCGACATCACTGAAAAAACAACATTTTTGCTGCATCGCTGACAATACCGTTATAGAATGAAAAATCGAGCACAATACACCGTGCGCTTTAATGTTAAAATTAGTAACAGTCAGGGATGTTATTTATGCAGCGTGAACGTTTATAGAAATTTTTATTCGTGCGAAATAAAATTGCGAATATAATAGTCTTTATTTTTTAGATAAATCTAAAATCTGGGTAAGATAAATTCGGACAAATTGCTCGATAGGTAAAGTTACCGTACTTTATTAAGGATCTACTTCGATTTTTATCACATTATCGTAGCTTCTCCAAGTGTGACACTACGCACTCGCTTTTGTGATTACTTTAAAAAAAAAGTTTAAAAATTAAAAAATTAATTAAAAGAAATATATTCGATATAGTCAACTTTTACACCGCGCGAAAACAATTAAGGAAAAAAGTTTTATTTCTCCGGACGAATAGTTTGTAATTATTTCCATGAACGCACATTAATCGTTTACTTTTGCCCATAAATTTCTACCCCCCCCCCCCGGGTAGGTAAGTTGGTTGTTTTATCCCTTCGCTACTTCTTTTAATTCATTTTTTTGACTTTATCTCTCCTTCTCCCCACGGTGTGGTAAAGGATGTACCAACACGCAAAAACTATTACCACCGATCAGAATAGTTCTAATTTTAAATGTAACACTTCTATTTTATCTCGAACACTAAAGATTGTTACATTTTTTTTTTTTACAAAGCAAAATTCAGTCCATACAAAATACCGAAAATATCAGCTAAATACGTTTTTGGAACGAGAGCCGAGAGGCAGCAGTAGGGACAATAAAACACAATGACGATTTATTCTTGTCATTTTTGAGAAACATTTTGATTTCGGCTAGTAATTCACAAAACCGGGTAAGTACTTTTTCACGCAAAAGCCGACAAACTACAGTGTGAAGTGACAGTTGTAGTCCATTTCGTCACGTAACATTTTAAAAAGCGATTTTTAATAAAGTTTACGATTTTAACTGTTTCATCGCCATGATCGCTTTAGGATTCATGGACATTCCATTTGTAGCGAATTTACTCACGATAAATACTTCAATACGTTACTTTCATAAATGGTCCAACAGACTAAACTTATATACAGAGATTCCTGATTTCACCAGTAATGGCTGCAGAGCCATCAGTGCAAAGATCAGCAAATCTTGTTCAGTCAACAACATTGCTTATTGAATAATTATTTAGTATTTTGAACATTTTTTTTCTGAATTTTTACCAAATACGGTTTGGGAGAACAAAAAAAAAAAAACTCGTAATAAACATTTCCTAAATATTCATATCTAACATAAGCGAATAGGTGGGCTTCGCTAACCAAACCAGCAAATTCATCAATCTGTCGAGAGAAAAGTACATATTTCAATGTAATCGTGACAAAAGCTGACTTTTTTACATTTTCGGCCACGCTTATTATTCGACATTTTATCATATCATTAGACAAGGATATATTTTCGGTACCATTTTCTGCTTTTTCTCCGAGCATAATTTTTGTCATTATTTTTGCAGCTGCATAGCTTCATTAAGATTCGACTACAGGTGACCTTCCAAACACTTGGCTACTAACAGAATGACAGAACATGAAGCGTTTGTAAGAATTTTGTCCACTGCAAACAATGAAATGGTTTACATTTCCATTGCGTTTAAGCTTACTGGCATTATTTTTTAAAAAAAAAAAAAAAAAAAAAAGGCCAGATGCCTTTCAATGTATTTCTTATGTTTAACTTTAAAATTACGTTTTAATTTGGGAAAATTGTATCGATTCATTGAAAAGAACTTCACAGCAGAAAATGCACTCTGGTTTCGAGTATTCATTATCTCTTATACACGAGAATCCCAATTTTAAAAATTCATCATTACATTTCCTCTTTACTGTTTTAGTTTTTTTTTCTCACTTCCATTTTCAAACATTACTGCATTCACCATTCTCCATCGTAAAAAACCGCGTTACATTTATCACTTTTACAATCATCTATCCCAAAAATATTTATTCCTCAGACTTGAACGCATGATATATCTTCATTATTCTATTTTGTTAGCTTCGAATTTTCACCCTCAAAAGATTTCAAAGAATTAGTTATATTTAAAAATAATAACCACGTTAATAGAAATATAATTAAAAACAAGGTAGTTTTTAATTACTTTTAAAAGTAAGGATAAGAAAAGTGAAATAAAGCTATATCAACATCAGCAGGAAAAGAAGAGAGATTAAATTGAAATTCGCTTTTCTTTAATAATTGTAAAATAATTTTTGAGTTATTTTTAAAAAATTTTAACATAATTTTTTTTTTTGGTAGGGAACGTAAAAGATAATAAAGCTTTTACTACCAACACAGTTGTTAACTTATTTAATTTCAATTAACACACACATACACACGAAACAAAAACAAAAACATTGAAAAGAAAACGTTATATATAATGTAAATAGTGATGAAACGCGAGTTGAAAACTAGAGGAAGTACCTTTTTTTCTTTTCTTCACTTAGCGGCAACAAGAAAAAAGAGGATCAGTTAAACGTTGATTCGGTTAGAAATAGCCAAAATGAAATAACCGAGCACCGAGATAACGGATCGGGAGCGAAGTGGATGTATGAAGCACAATAAGGACCAGCAAAAACTGATTTAGGTAATACATTAAAACTATTTGTTATGACTGTCTCATTGCGTTCTGTTCCATTTAACATGATTTTATAGGCCGTTGAATTTTATTGACTCTTGCGGTTTTTTTTGTTTTTTTTTTTTGTTTAATAAGATTATATGAAAAATAATATTTTTTAAATGTCAGTATTATAGTTTTTGTTATTAAATCAGACCAGTCTTATTTTCTTCTACACTAGTTCATGGCTTTGAGACTTTTTCTTTTTGAAATTCTGAGGTGTCCAATACATCTCTCCTTGCAGTAATTTATATGTAAAATTACATAACTGTTGTAACAGAAACTAATAAACTAATAGCAAATAAAGACACGTTGGGATCAACAGAAAAATTCGCGTTAAAGCGTATTGATCATCGCACTAGTGCGCAATGTAATGGGATTTGTGTATGGGAATTACCGGAGATATACTTAAAATATACAAACAGAATTTTCTACAAATTTTCACAATTCAATAAAACACTTTTGGGCGCTTCGATTATGTACTCGAAGAAACACCGATTTAAGTATAGGTTAAAAGAAATAAATACTTTTAAACACTTCAAGTTTATACCAATTCTTTTTCGTTTTTTTTTTTTAAATTTATCTCTAAATTTTTTTTGATACAAACACCAATAATAGTGTTTCTTAGATCGATTAATTTTTGTTAAATTTCAGCAGGCTGTGATCAATGGCAGAACTGCGATTAACAAATTAGATAAACTTTTCGCGCTAATCTAGAATAATGTCCGATTAGATCGGATTACGCAGATAATGTAATCTCGATTATTCACCTATATATTACACAAAAGGAGCAAAATGTTTTAAATGAATACACAGACACATCGAACAACACAATAAAATTTGTACACTACTATACACATACGGAAAAGCGCGTAAAATTTTGTAATACGTACCTTTACCATAACATTTGTACTGAAAATATATGATGAGAAAAAAACCCAGAACACATCGTATATTAAAAGACCGGTAAGCAAAAGTGTGGATACTTTTAAACTTGGTAGTCGAACAAATGCGATAAAAGCCACACACAATCCCATGCCCATTGCTACAAAAACATTGTAATCATCCGCAAAATGCATTAATATGTCTTTCAATTGTAAATACAAATTATTACATTCAAAAAGACGACAAAATAAAATCCTGAAAAGATAAAATAATTTTTAATAAAGCATCATCCAATTAAAACGGTATAAAATATCCGAAATTTAATCACAGAACACGTTGCTTGTTGCGATCGATAGTAATAAATCCGTTAATAAAATTAAGCGTTAATATTCCTACGTATAGATATACGCATACATACAGAACAAACACACACGAAATCTCTTGTACATAACGACTAATGCGAAAGAATCATAGCCTGTTTACACCTCCTTCGAAGGTCTAAATTCAGTGAACAGTAAACAGTTTTTGAATCAAACATAAGTAATTCAAATTATTTTTTGAAAGATAGCAATAATGTTATAATGAAATATTTATTAAGTTTTTTTCGTTCACTGCCAAAACAAAAAAGAAGCAACAAATTAAATTAATAAAATTTCCATCTTTTTTTTTTTTTAGTTAGCGTAAAATATATCCATCCCAGATAGAAACATCAAATTTTAATTTTATTCCAATTTTTTAAAATCCATATTTATTATTATATCCTTATTTTACATTCATATTCAATTTCTACATGAATATATACAAAAATATGTTAAAACTAAACTTAATATAGGTATGAAAATTTGTCATTTTATTTTTCTGTACATGTAAATATAAAAAATTTTACTAATGTAAAATCAATTATTACGGTCTTTTATTTTAACATCTTTCAGATTTAAGATAATGAAAAACAACAGAAAATGTATATCACATTAAATATTTCTAATATTTCCAATACTTAACACTTATAGAAAATAAGTGGTTATGCAGTTATATTCGTTAAATTGTTTCTAAATATTATTGTAATTTGAAATCGGTGCGGACTCAAAAAAGTTAATATTTTCATGTTTATTCTCTGAAATATATTTTATCGTTTATTAAAAAAATATTTTTTATTTTTCAGTATAATTTTATTCAAATTTAAAGTAAATCTTGAAGATGATGTATTTTTTAAAACTATTTTTAGTAAAAGTAATATGGCCCCGTGTACACCAAATACGTCATATGATCTGATTCACTGTCTAGTCTAACAGCACTAAAAAACTATAGTACCAAAAATCCATTAGTGTACAAGTCTTAATGAATAATCTTCAAACTCGAGAAACAAGCCTTATTCTACTATGGATACTGGCACACCAAGGGATCCCAGGCAATGAAAGAGCCGATACCACAGCTAAAAAGGCTACAACCATGCCTATTGTATCATTGTATATATAAGTTAATATATTAAGACGATATAATAAGAAGTAATAATTCAGATGGTGGTATAATTGTAACAGGTATGATAAATAATGAGAGTGTGGATTTTGTAATATAGTAAGATATAAGCTAACATTTCTATATTGTAACATAAAGTAGCACATAAGTTGATGTTATATTAAACAAATAAATAATATAATTATGTTGGGAACCCACAAACGGGCTAGTGCCTTGTGGGACCCGCAAATTATTTAAACAAAAAAAAAAAAAAAAAAAAAACCCAAGAAGTAATACCAGTCCAACTTTACGAAGCAAAAAAAAGTATCCACGAAACTGTGAAAAACCATTGGAACATGAGGTGGCAAGCCATCAGCTCTAAGCTCCATTCAGTAAAACAAGATATACACATACACTCACCAAGACCAATGATTCTGACTAATTGATCAGACCCATGTATAATTACTAGTCTTAGAACTGGTTACATCAGAGCGTCGCACATCCATCATATAACTAAAGAGGAGCCACAAAAGTGCCCACACTGTGATCAAAACCTTGATGTACGTCATATTTTAATAAAATGTCGCCCCCTCAGGACAACTAGAGAACAGTTCAACATCTCGGAATCTATCAACAACACACTTGGAAGCACAGAAAATTACCTCAAGACTTTAAAATACATTAAATCCATAAATACAATTAGCTTCATTTAACTAAATGTCTTCTCTTGTTTAATTAATGTACAATTAACTAATTCGGAATTCTGTAAAACTTATATATATATATATATATATATATATATATATATATATGTATATAGTGGTCGCTAAAAACCTAGTTGTTATAAAGCGACCATAAATAAACCAATAAATAAAATAATTAATATTGACACTTTTTTTTAAAAATAATATATTTAATTTACCTACCAATGATTTTAAACTTAGAGACGTACTGGTAATTAAATGAAATATATTATTTCTAAAAAAGTGTTAATATCACTATTATTAGCAACGTAAATAACATTAATACCACTTTTTATATTTTTAACAGCGCAACAAATATAATCAAAAGCAAAAGGAATTAGAAAACATTTTTTGAAATAAACAATGGATTATATAATAATATATAAACGTAACTGGGGGGGGGGGAGTATTTATAGGTTTTAAATTATAATTAAGGCATAAGAACAATATAAAAAAAAAAAATCAATAACAATTTTGGCGACAGAGATTTTTTCCCGTAGTTTTGTTGATTTTAAATTTTTTTTCTTCTTCATATAAAAGCGATTATTTAATTGAACCATACGTTACTAATCGATATAAACATTTTATATTATACATTTTTAATAAAACTTTTAAAATACTTAAATACCCAATTTTATGGTTTTAATGAATACAAAGTAAAAAAAAATTAACTAATATAAATATTCAGAAAATCAGAAAAATTACAAAGACCTTATTATTTCGCTAAAGGAGGAAATGCAACTTTTTCTTTTCTGGTAAACAGTTTTTGTTTCTATACCCTATTAAATATTTTCAAGATGCTCTACAAGAAATGGAAAAGAGAAAATTAAATATACTTTTAATAACTAATCACTGAACTAGTATCAAACTGTAAGCTCCATACAACGTAAAACCTATAAAATTTTTCAACATTGGAAATATTCATTTATAACTATAAATACTATAGCAAAACACAATTTTTTTTTTTTTTTTTTGGCCGGCGAAAATAATTTTCATCTTACAGATATCAATCCAACACACATAAGGAGTCATTCTAAAAAAGAAAAAAAAAAAAACTAGTATCTCCTGATAATTATTTTTCATTGAAAGCAAATTTAACATTAAATTTTCTTTTTGTTTGTTCTCGAGATAAGTTATGCACGGGAAGGAACAAAAAAAAACATCTATTTTATGTAAGATAAATTACTGATGATAATTCGCAACGTTAACTGTTATCTCTTGTTGACCGGAATGGTAAAATGGGAAAAAAAATTAACGAAAACTACTGATTATTTATTTACGATATACAGCAAAAAAAAAAAAAAAAAAAAAGATATTGATTAAAACACACAGAAGACATTTATCCAAACACCAGGACAATTATTTAAACTGGCGATCTCAAACCTGTTTAGTCAAGCGATGGAACCGCCTACCAAAGTATACCTTTGCCAGTAGAACCCTGACTACCTTTTTGGATTTTATAAAGTTGTAAAAACATGCTAGAACTGCAAGCATATTTTACACAAAATAACAGGTTTCAAAATAAAGAACAAGCTTCTATTTTGACACACACACACAAAAAAAAATAGAATGTAAATAAAAACATTTATTCTGCTACAAAGAAGCATTAAATATTACCAAAGAAACTTTATTCTCGATCTATTTTCAACCAGTTTTTTTAATACCCCTCCCCCCGTGGGCATGCCACAATGACATAAGAGTCTCATACCAGATTCGATTTTCTCCGGCATGTTTTTATTTATTTATTTTTTTAACCCTCCTTTAGGCATGTCAGCAACAGATCTTCCCCCAGAAACGACATGAGGGAAAAGAATCAGTTAGATGTAGATTCGGTCAGCTACTAATAGAATAAAAAAATTGAGGATCGGAACAACCAAGATCAACCGAACGATAAGATATACGAAGCGCAATAAGGATTAGGGAGTTTAAATGATAACAGATTGGAGTATAAAGAAGTACGTTCGTTCACGAGAGATGGGCATTCAAAGAATATATGGTCAGGATCGTAGACGGCTTCGTCGTCAGGATGAAGAGGGCAACTAGGGGATAGTGCGAGACGAAAACAAAAACGTGAGGAAGGAAGAAGAGTTTGATTGAGACGTAAGCGAATAATAGAGACAAGTTTGAAACGTAAAATTTTAAAATATCAAAATATCCCTTTATATTTCGTAAGTTTAAAAACTTGTTAATGAACCTTCACACTAGCTGAGAAAAAATTTATTTATATGATTCGTGATAAATGTTAATTGTTAACGTTTTAGAGCAAGACGTTGAAAGCCAAAAAGATTTAAATTCTATTAAAGCACAGTTTTTTTTCCATTTATGTACAGACCCGTCTTGCGTGCGTACACTCGCGTTGCATATAACATTCCCTAGTACACTACCTACATTTGTACAGCTGAAAAATGTACGAATAGGTTGTCCAACAACCGAATGGTTGAGAAGATAATGATGATAAGCACTTTAAACCGTTTGTTAGCTACCTGGTCTCAGAAGCTGAGTATGGCACCATATGATGATGATGATGATAGATCCGGTTATGTAGTTAAATTTTCATAAAATCAAATTTTTGTTCTTTATAATTTATTAAAAATTGGTTTATATATATAATTGTTGTGTTATAAAGATTTCATTATTACACGCCTCGAATGGCATCACTTTTAGTTGGAAACCGCTGCATTTGATTATCCATAAAGTAATCCGACGAACACTTTAACACTAATTTTCTTATATGCTGCTTTGATTTAAACACTGGAAAAGCAAAAATTAACTTTATATAAATTTTTTACAAATCCACTTCAAATATCTGACATTTGAATTATTCAATGAACTCGTACAGTGATTCCATAAAACCTCCCCGCTAGATATTTTTTTTCAGTAATTTTTTTCACAAAAATTGGGAACCTCTACCGTTTTGACTCGTTCCATTTTAGTAGATTTAATTTAGTAATATGTAGATAATTTTGTAAACGATATACAAACAAGAAAAGTATCGAAAACCGCTGATTTTTTTGCAAGAAAATGAATTACTGACTTCACGTTTTTTTCGTTCTTTTTTTTTTTTTTTTTGATTCAATGATTATTTTACAACTTAAATATAATATTAATTTGAGAAAAAAAAAACGAAAACTCACAAACATTAAACTAAATCTACTCCGAAATTAAGACCGAAACAATATGGCCTCAAAAATAGGCACTTCAAAATAATGCGAGCAAATTGGAAAGTTCATATCAGGAGGTGATTAAATAATAATAAAAATTTTACATGTCAACGAAAATAAAGCAAAACAGAAAAAAAAAACAGCGAAACAAACAAAAAAGTAATAATTTTAATTTCGTCAACAAACAGCGAAACAATAATTAATCAAGGCAGAAGAGGTAAAAAGTGACAATCCTGTTTCAACAAGGACAATGAAGAAAATTAGCTCGTAGCTCCAAAAAACCAACAACACATAAAAACAAGAACAGTAATTTCTAATTCGATTAAACCAGATAAAAAGCTTCGATCATCATTTCTTATTAACTGTTTAATTTCTTTAGTCTATCAACCTTACTGACTGCAGGATCTAAACTACGTAAGAAAGGTCAACAAAAATAAAACCGCTAAAGTACATTGACCTACCAACGAAAAATATTAAAAACTAAGACCACGGTAACTCAAGAAAGTACTATTAAAGCTGACTAAAATAAAGAGCGTCTCGCAGCATATTTTAAGCAATTTACGTATGCACCAAAAACGACTGATACCGTATCTCCGCAGATAAACAATTACATTTGATATGTTCACAATCATAAAATGAAATGTGCAATTATCTTATCGTTTTTTAAATGTTAAGGATTATTACAAAAACCAGCATTTACAGAGATTGTCAAAAACGATTATGTTCGTTTGTCGATCCGTAAGCAGTTTAACGGCAGAAAAAAGTAAGTATAATCTGAAGTTATTTCTTTTAATTTAATGAAAATGAAAAAATTCATTTTGTAATTAAACAGCAATAATAAACAAAATAAAACAGTGAATTCTATAAATTAATTCACAAAACAAAAGGAAAAGATACATCAGCATTGCTTGGAGCACGCCCAAGTATTAGAATTATTCTAATTTACTACGCGACTATAGAGTAATAAATTGTTATTATTATATAAGCTTTTGTGTAAAAATGCGTCTGTTAAATTTATTATCATCATTATTATTTAAAATTATGTTTTGATTATCATATACGTAGAATATCTCCAATAGTTCACATTCGCATTTTATTTATCTAGAAAAATAATCAGTCTTCTAAATACTAGTTTTATTTAATTTTTACTTTTTTGAGAATATACAAGTTAAAAAAGAGAGAAATTAAAACTTTTGTCTTTTTTTTACTTTTCATTTTGAAACCGATCTCATAAAAAAAAACAAAAAAAAATAGATAAATAGATATAGATATATATTATTTACAATGTAATTCTTAGGCTACCCCCATTAGAAAATATTTCCCAATTTTATGTAACGAAAAATGTCCAAATTTTATAGGATTTCTGTGATTATGTTATTATATTCATATGGACTGATTTAGAATTACGTTGTAAATTTTGATCATTTTATACAAAGTATAGAAGAGAAAGAGATAGAAATTATATAACTCGGCCAGGGGTTGTGCCCATGGGCGTCGCCAGCGGGAGGCATGGGGGGGGGGGGCAGCTGCCCCCCTGGAGCCTTGAAACTTTTTAATCAACTGGCCATAATGAGTATTCATAGGCGCGTAATCATGAATAATTTGCCAGAAACCCACGAAAATTATGTTTTAATTAAGATTTTATTCTTGTTTAATAAAATATTAAGCCTTTACAACTTATAAATTTTATTTTTCCTATAACTCATATCCTTTTTCTATCATCTTGCCCCCCCCCCCCCTGGCCCATCGGCTGGCGACGTCCTTGGTTGTGCCCCTTGACTCCTTTTGCTTACATTTCTGTCTCTTTCTCTTCTATACTTTGTGTAAAATGATCAAAATTTACAACGTAATTCTAAATCGGTCCACATGAATATAATAACATAATCACAAAAATCCTATAAAGTATAACAGACGTTACATAAAATTAGGACATTTTTTCTAATAAAGGGTAGCCTAAGAATTACATTGTAATTAATATAAATACACATTATATCAATTTTTAATCAAATATGTACATTTTAGAATTATCATAGATAAATTATATGCTTAAAAATTATATATACGCATAACCGGGTTCTCGGAAACGGTTTTAACGATTTTGATGAAATTCATGAATTAGAGGTTTTTCTGGATTTAGATAATCGAGGTCTTTTCGTTGAGAAGATTCTACGAAACGAGTAGTTTTTAAAGGGAGGCGACCTGTGCGTAAGCGATCATTGTATTTTTGGAGTTTCTTAAAAAGTAGGCAAAACACTTATTTACACCATGGTGTAACAAAAAAAAAAAAATTTATTTACATTGTTAATTAAACATAAATAAAGACGTAATATCTTTGTTTCGTGATGAAATATATTTATTTAATTACGTAAATTCATACAGCACATCATTAAAGAATAGGGGACATGGTAGGAACGTGCGCGCGGTGCCCCTGGAAACAACGAAAGACTAATTGGAATTTACAATGCAATCCTCGTTGGCCAATCCTACCGACCACGGTTAGCAACAGTATAAGTCCTTTTCAGGACCAATCTTAACAGTGACATCGATAAATATAGAAAGATTAACATCAGGGAAAGAGAGAGTTTTGGCAAATATCTGCAAACAGACAAAATGTGATGTACTCTGCATCCAGGAGACATATCGCGGGACAGAGCATAAAAAACCAAGTATTAAAGGAATGAGTTTATCAATTGATAGACTACATAATAAATATGGAAATGCAATATTTGCGAAGCCAAACATGGAAATAGTTTCGACAGAATTTACAGAAAATCAACATGTAGAAATTCTGACAATTGATGTAAGAAAATGCACTGTAACTTCGGTATATAAACCACCCAGTGCGCCCTTTGTATTTGAAGAACCCAAGAATTATAAAAATAAGGATACAAAGATTGTAATTGGAGACTTTAATAGTTATAGCGTCAGCTGGGGATATGCAGAAAGCGATGAAAACGGGAAAGCGGTGGAAGATTGGGCAGAAAAGAACTGCATGAGCTCGATACACGATCCAAAATTACCGCCCTCATTTGACAGTGGGAAATGACGTAGAGGGTATACCCCTGATAATATCTTCGTAAGTGAAAAAATGTGTAGTATGAACACTAAAGCAGTTTTAGAACACATTCCGAGATTTCAACATAGGCCAATAATGTGCCAGATATATGCAATGATAAAACCACGATTTGTGCCCTTTAAACGAAGATTCAATTTCAAAAAAGCCAACCGAGCAGATTTCTCAAAGTATATGGACATAGAAATCGAACAAATACAACCTAGCCCCAATAACTGCAGTGAATTTGTTAAAATATTAAAGAGTATGTCAAGAAACCATATTCCTCGAGGCTGTCGCATAGAGTATATAAAACGAACTATGTCAAGATACTCGTAAAGATTTGGAAGAGTACTATAAGAAATATGAGGACGATCCTTTTGCGACATCAACAATCGTAGCCGGAGAACGTGTACTGGAAAAGATCGCAGAGGAATGGAAAAAAGAATGGATGTCGACAATTGAAGAGTTAGATATGACTAAAAATAGCAACAAGGCTTGGAAACTAATTAAAAATATGAATAACGAAAAACAACAACCAAAAGAGCATATAAATGTGACATCTGATTAAATAGCTCATACACTCCTGATGAATGGGAAAATCAAAGGAAATAAAATTAAAACAAAGCTGAAAATGCAAATGGAAACTAATAATACCCAGAGTGTCTTTGACGAACCTTTTGGGTTAGAAGAGCTGGATAACGTGATACATAGAATGAAATGCAGGAAAGCAGCCGGAATAGATGGAATAATGACCGGACAGATTAAACATTTAGGACTAAAAGCAAAACAATGGCTACCTGCAATGATAAATAAGTGCGTAACTACCAATCAAATACCAAAGGAATGGCGGAAATCACATGTTGTAGCGCTGCTTAAACCAGGAAAATCACCCACAGATCCTAGATATTTTAGACCGGTATCACTACTATGTCACAGTTATAAAGCTTTCGAGAGAATATTAAATAGAATAATGACAAAAATTGATGATAAACTTAGAAAACAATAAGCGGGGTTTCGAAGCCACAGCGCAAGTGCTGAATCTAGTACAAGAAATAGAAGATGGCTACGAAAATAAAATGTCAATCATAGACTACTATTGAAAAAGTATACCACTCTCCATTAAATACGAAATTACGAAGGAAAGATATCAAAAGCAAACATATTAACGTTATTGAATGTTTTTTTTTTTTTTTTTTTAAAAGAAAAAACTAATTTGTCGCAGTGGAATTGATAAATCGTTAATCAAAAAAAGAAAGAAACAAAAAAATTAAAATATTTGATCAAAATTGTTGATTTAAAAATTACTTTTTTTTCGCTATGGAATCTCATATCTGTCCTAAAGATCATATGGACACATAGGCAATACAAGGTGGTGGAAAAAAAACCAGTGTTACCGGTTAAATAAAAGTTTAGTCGTAATCGAAGAGGTAGAGGCAGAATCCATTCCAGAAAAAGGTTTCAAGACTAGAAAGATATGCGGATTGCTAGTTCAGGTAATTGTATGAGTGTTTTCTGCTTGTCTTAAAAAGTATTTTGTTGCAGCGCATCATGGATAATGAATAGTTTAAGGTGTTTTTCTCTCCATTAGTCAATAATATGAACTTATCATCGCTAAATTTATTTTTAAAATTAAACAGATGGCCCTTTTGTTACTCCCCATAGACAACTCATCTGTCTTCACTTAATTTACCCCCAAATGAGAATAGCTATCTTTAGGTTACTTTTAATCGCAACATTAATCCTAATTTCCGCATTCACAAATATGTAACACAACAACCCTGAAAGAAAATTAAATTACGGTATAAAGTTTAGAGATTATTTTCAAAATTATTAATCCACTCTATAGCTCTCTTAAACAAAATATTCAATTAAGAACAAGCTTGGCAGCACAACGTACTGTCTTTCGACCTCTATTTCTTGATTTTCTGCAAGCTTTCTGTACAGACGATAACAATCAAACGCTGCTTTTCATACCGTTAGAATCCCTAACTTTCATTTATTACTTCAACCCACAGCCCGATACCTCTTAATTGTACAGAGTAAAGAGTGTCACTTATTGTTTTTACATTTTCCTTTGGCAGCGGTATTGTTCTATTTTGTTCTATTATACGATTGCACGATCATAGTATGTCGGAATTCTAAATCACAAAAAGGCAAGTATCATGCAACCCGACTCAATCTAAAACGTTCAACACTCGAACATCTGCACTATCATCATCAATTTATTTTTATCTGTAATGCTACATTCAACAGATTAGTTATTCAGTAATCTTCTAGGGGAGTAATAATCATAGCAGTTAAAAATGATACTGCAAAAAAAAAATATATATATATATTAAAATAATATATTTACTACGTAGCAAACAAACAAAAATGAAAATAAAAGAATATATTGATCCGCGTGAACGTTTTCAGGCAAACCTCATCTTCAGCTGGAAAAACAGAAATGAATATATGAACATAGAAATAAAATATGCGTCGCAAACAAAAAGTAAATCATATTGTGACACTTATTTCTGTTCTACGTTAGTGTTTTAAATTTTTATAATTTGTTCGCGGCGTATGTTCGATTCTATATTTGTATTTTAATTTCTATTTTACCGGCTGACGGTTGGCTTTGCCTGAAAACGTTTTTGCGGGTAGGTAAACTTTTATTTATCATTTTTCTTGTTTGCTATTTAGTAAGTATAATTTATTTCGAAAAAATTATTTTTAACAAACAAGTATGAATAAAAATACTACTTCATACTGTACACATATATCGTAGCAGTTCCATTAGAAAGTAAACTTTTTCAAAATCAAAGTCTAAAAAAAGATAAAAATTGTAAAAGTTCGGTAAAAATAAGACCAACTTAATGCAAACGCCGGGAAAATTAATGTACATTTACGTCGATCGACAATGAAAATAAAATAATATCAATATTCTACAATTTTTCTAATTATCTAGCTTAATGCGAGCGCAATTATTTTGCTGAACCATATTTTTTACTTTTTTCTTTGTTTTATAATAAAACGGAATAAATTCATTTTAGGATTTTAACTATTTAAAAGTATAACCCTTACAGCTTTTTGTTTTTCTTATAATATTTTTAATTTATTTAGATTGCTTTAAACTAAGTAACAATTAACACAAGTCTGTTTCGCAAGATGTTTTCTGTCGTAATAGGAGACTTTAGGCCTGTTCGAGATAAATGTTAAAATTTAGAAGTCGCTTTAAATATACCTTTAAAAAACAGATGAATTATTAAAATATTACAATTTTAAACTTGCGTGGTACTACAACAATGTTAATATTTTCGGTAAAATTCACATCAGACATATTACGTGTTAAATTTCGAACAGATAAGCACTGTCCATCTTCAGAAGAACTGGAGATGGGCAGTGCTTATCCATTCGAAACTTAACACGGTCATTAAAATATTATTAATACATAAAGATAACTGCAAACTTTGAAAAAATAATATACAGTTTGAATTAATCGCGATAAACGTGGACAGAAGCAATTTAAACACAATATTATGTGTAATAAACTTATACACATTTTGATATCAATAATTACCCTTTCTATTAATATATATATATATATATATATAGGAGTATGGAAAATCTAAAAAAGTAACAAACAAATTGAAATATAAATAAAACGGCGGTATATGAGATGAAAATAATTTAACAAGAAAAAAAAACACAGTGAAAAAAATTACTTGTGAACATCGTTAACTACTAGTTTCCAGTTTGAAAAAATGTCGAAATAATCAGATAGGAAACACTGATTTTTTAAATTTTAATATTTCTTTTCGATTACGACTATTTTCATTAAAAATATACATATATAAAACCGGAAAATAATCAACGTAGAATGTGAACTTAAAAAATAACTGCTATTACCACGTATACATTATAACGGACTCTATAACATTCGATGATGAAAATATTTTCCTACTTCATATAGCCTAAATGCTCTCATCTATACGCCGAACTTTTGGCGTTGGATCTTCCTACCCCTTTCAATGCTTCCTTTATCCTTTCCTTCCCATCTCCAGCTGTTATTCTCCTCCCTCTTTCCTTTATACCTTCTATCTCCGATCGCCTCAGAATCTGAGTAGGTCATCTAAGTCCATGTAGTTGGGTCAGTGTTAACACCCAGCCCATTTAAAAAATAAAATAAAAAAAAAAAAAAAAAATGCCTTGTAGCATTTAAATAAAAACTTGAAATCTTTTTTATTTCTATATAAAGTATATCCCTGTTGAAAGTTAATCTAAAAAAAAACGAAACAAAACAAGAGAAAAAGGTCTTTACAACACGTATATACTTATTTACTTACCGTCCATCAGTAACCAGTGGCCGGTCAATATCCAAATACAAACGATAAATAAAGACATAGAAAACGATACTAATTCAGCGCAAGTATATCGACCACACATACCAAATGAAATCCTGAAAATAGATGAAAATCAGTTAAAACTATAATTTGACAAAAAAAAAATTAACGTGAAAAAACTTTTAAGGTGATTTTTATTTCGTTTAAAAAAAAAAAAACAACGTTCTGTAAGAAAAAGAATAGTTTATAAAATATTTCAATCTATTTGAATAAAAACGCAACATCGTCTCTATGTGTAATAAAAATGGGTAAATTACGATTTATATCAAACTGTTAATTATTAAATAAAAAAAATTATTTAATTTTGGATTTTAATTCCAGAAATAAGACTTCTTGTCCTTTTTTTATAAATTTTAATCGGTTTTACAGCTTTGTTTAATCGAGTGTAATTCCGCCCACTATACCTTATATCCAAGGCTAGAGATGTTTTAACCATGTGGAAGTCAATTAGTTGCCAACAAACAGACAACAAAAATTAGACTACATTCGAATACTCGTAATATAAAAGCATGAAATAAACCTCACTTTCTATTATTTTGTTTTTTGACATACAAAGAGATAAAATCTATGCCACATTCTTCATCTATAATCAATTGTTCGGACACAATGGAAAAAAGGTAAGGTAACAGCAGAAAACTTAGAACAAATCTCAAACTATTTCTAACTGACTGCATAAAGTAAACCATACCATTTTATTCAAGCGCAGTGATGTATAATTTTATCGGTTTCATATATTTGGTTAACAAAATGACAGCTAAATTTTAATTTTAATATTTTCTTGAAATTTTCACTTCACAATATTATTACTCTTTAAAGTTTACTGATAAGAAGCATTAATAAAATTAGTTGCATAAATACGATATTTCGCACATTACTGGAAAGTAAAAAATTAAAATTATTAATAAGTAAATGCAAAAACATAAATTTTTTAACGAAATAAAGTGCTGTCCTCTGTATTATAAGTACGAACACTACGTCGTCTATGCGAATATTTCTTTATTCAAAGTGAAAAGGGGAAAAAAGTTATTGATGTATAAGAGATACCAGTTACCGGTGCATACAGGGAAACGGGCAGAAAAATAAAATTTCTTTATTAGAAAAGAAACAAGAATTTCTTTTTTTATTTCGAATTTACCACGCTTTACCCAAATTTGACTATATATTTCTTATTTGATGTTTATTTTTAATAAATAACAGAACCGGTTTTTTTTTCTTTTTTTTTTTTTATAGAATTTTAAATATTTAATTCAAAATTTATTTTACAAATATCATACGGAAAAATCGTTTAAAAGTTTAAAAACCAAAACAAATTAACACTAATTTCACAATAGTGTATAAAACACGCACGCACACGCTGGAAATCTATTTACATATTAATGACTGTATCATTTTAAAGCCGGTGGGGTATAATATAAAAATCGTATAACATTTTTGTATCAATTATGAATAACGTTTAAAAATTGTAAAAGACTATAAATTACATAAGTACACGGATAAAACATATTTCGAATGCTAACAGGAAAAAAAAGGATCATAAGAATCGACTAATTGAACTTTTGTAATTACAGTTCCTGCAACCATATGTATAAACTATATTTCGAATGTTCTATAAAGCTATTATTACATATATCGCGATTCTAATAACATCAGTTAAAATCGGAAATATACTGAAAAGATATAGATTGCTCGACTTGTTCCACGTGAACTGAACGTACAAATTTTGATGAATGACAAAAAAGGTTCTAATAACCGATGAATATTTATTTTCTTTTTCTTTTTTTACGATATAGTATTTCGAATTTTATTTCAATCGCTCAATTTAGCATTCTTGCTTTTTTCGGCTAATGTGAAGTTTCTATTCGGAAATATACTGAAGAGATATAGATTGCTCGACTTGTTCCACGTGAACTGAACGTACAAATTTTGATGAATGACAAAAAAGGTTCTAATAACCGATGAATATTTATTTTCTTTTTCTTTTTTTACGATATAGTATTTCGAATTTTATTTCAATCGCTCAATTTAGCATTCTTGCTTTTTTCGGCTAATGTGAAGTTTCTATTGCACGCGTATCAATTTTACCTTTCTAATACAAAATGTATACAACTACAGAAAAATATAATATTTTGAATCAAATTTCTGCCTCAGTTAATTTTAGCCAAAAACTTTCAATTCAGAAAAACGAGTAATCAAAAACAAATGCAACTGCAAATTACGTTACGAATACAGAAATTGGTTGTCACTGAAATCAGATTTACAGGTACTTAAAAATACTCCACTAGTAATACGTGTTTAATATAGTAGGTCACAAAGAATTTCGCCTAGATAGAGTATTCGGTTTCCATTACTTTCGCAACAGCGATAACCGTCCGGGCTTTATAATAAAACCGATTTATCGCGTTCAGATTATTTAATCTGTCAATTAAAAAAAAAAAAAAAAAAAACATATAACACATTGAAAAATAAATTTAAATACGGAAGCAACGCTATAATATTTTTTTTGTTAGACATGAAAATTCCTGTTCGAATAAAACATTAACGATTTTAAAGAATCTGTAATCGACATCATTAAAGAAGAAGAAGAAGAAAAAATAAAGACGAAAAAAAATATTTACATTTCAATTAAGCTAATATTCCCGGAATTTTACGATCATAAAGATAACATATATCACTGGACAAAATAAAAACGAATATCATGCACACGCATAAGCTATAAAATTGATAGTAATAAAACATAAACATAGTCCCCTCAAATGAAAACGATAATTACGTATTTCATTTCATTCAAATAAAAATATTACCCGCAACCCCTAATTACTGATTATATAATTAAAATAATTACTTATTTCCGTCACAGCATGGACTCATTATATATTGACACATCGGTAATAATAAAAAAGCCAGTGCAACTGTCGCAATAACTGTAAACAAACAATTACAGCACATTATTCTTTTTTCTCTGAAGTAAAACTATTAAGTTTGAAAGGAGTGTGTAACAATGAAAAAAACAAAAACAAAAAAAAAAACGCTTACATAATCGTTTTTGATTGGCTGCATTATAGACGATTACGAAGATCTTTTCATTTTTTTAATCTCAACTGTTACAATTTTTTTTATACATCGAGAGTAATCCCCAAAACCCATAAACCAATAATTGTGAAATTTAGGAAGCAGCGTATCTGTTACGATACTATTACTCGCAAGAAAAGATCTATAAAATTTTACAGTAATAAGCCCAAAAAAGTATTTTAAAACTGATTTTTATTTAATTACGCAGCGTAAAAATGTGTAAATAAAAGTTATCATGAAGTTATTAATACGGTATATTTTAAAGTTCTGCATCAGTTCTAATCAGAGTAGGAAGAAATTTGATTGCTTAATGCATTTCTTTAAATTTAATTTCATACACAATATATGTATATATATATATATATACATAAAATCAAATTTAATATTTCGGCCACACACCATCCTCTCTATTTTTCTTCCTTAAAATCCCATAGTGCTGGCTGAAAAAATTTTTTGTTTCTAAGTTTTCAATATCAGAATGAAGCATAGCATTAAATTTAATCGTACGTTCTTAATAGTTTTTTATTTAATTTTTATGTATTTATTTACAATTTTCCTTGTCATTCACAATCATTAAAAAAAAAAACATATAACCTACGATTAAGTTAATAATACCTAAATAATGAAATTTACCTGTCTTCTAAATCATATTCTAATTTTTTTAGTAGTGTATGATAATCGACTTTATCAAATGTCTTAAAAAAATTCAAATACACAAAATCTACCAGCGATTAAGAACTCTGAGAATAAGACACTAAATTTGCAGCAGGAAATCGTAATATTTTGAATCCACGTTGAGAGGTAATTTATTTTCAAAATATAAATACACCGTTCTGAACAATATTGATTCTATTCAACAAAGCATAACTTATTGGTAAATTTCTGTCACTAGATTTAAACACTGGTATGATTTTAGCTAATTTTAAGTAATCCGGTCATTCCAAAATTCGTAATATTGTATTGAATCAATATCTGTTCTCACTGGTTGTAATAAAGCATCAAGACAATATTTAAAAATGATTGATGGAATTACATCAGGACCAACGACCCATTTAGATTTAAGACTATCAAATGCTTGCTGTATTTTATTTAATCTAATTAGTTTTAACTATAATGGATAGCTATTATCATTATACTTTAAAGTTATTTTAAGTGATGATCATTGCCTAACCATTATTATTATTATTATTATTATTATTATTATTATTATTATTATTATTATTATTATTATTATTACAGTGCCATACTCAGCTTCTGAGTATCGGCGACTACCTATTCGTACATTTCAGCTGCATCAAATACGTAGTGCACTAGACAATTATTATATGCAACGCGAATGTACACACACAAGACTACATTCGGAATTGCTTGTAAATGTTTGATTTATCGGGCTACAAGTGCAATCCCGTGTATGTCCGCTGCGTACTAACTTGCGCGCATATGATGATATACATGGCGGTTTTCCATTGCCTTCCACGTGAAATAGCGAGTATTTATATGTTTTCTATATACTAATTCAAAATTTTCAACAAATTCATTTACTTTTTACCTGGTTTAATTCGATTTACACCTGAATTGCTAAAATAATTCCTATCGGTATCGTTTTTTTAAGCTATGCCATGTGAGCCCAGAATTTCATTGCATCATTTTGGACTTCACTGTCTAATTTACCGTAATATAATTAATTTTGATACTTAATAACTGACTTTATTTTTCTTCTTAGTTTCTTAAATTTATTATGATCATCGGGAAACCTACTTTTCATAATTTTACTTTTTTTTTGTCTTTTAGTTCAGTACTAATTTATCTTGTACACTATGGTGAATATTTAAAACTTTTTAATCTGACAACTACATTATTTAACGCTTTATAAAAAAAGTTTAGAACAGTCGTATGATGATCGACGATTGTAGTAATTATCCCAATTTAAATTAATTGCTGATTTGATTACTGCCACGGAAATTTTACGTTAATTATATTTATTATTCTTGAAAGAATGTTTTTTATATAAAATCATTATGGCGTCTAATTGGGTGATACAAATCTTCATGAAGTACAGAATAATCCGATCTAATGACACTGCATTTAATATCATGTCTAAGAATTAAATCTAACATTTTCCTTTTGTGATTTTGTACTTCGTTTTTTAATAATAAATTATTTAAGCATAACAACATGTTAAGTAAGCAAATATAATTATTCTGGATTAAATTATTTGTAATACTTACATTAGTAATTGATAAGTTAAAGCTATCGCATATTAATACCTTATTAATATTTAGCCTTGAGAGACAATCCGATATCTTGTAAAACTGATTATAAAGGCTAGCGACAGTGCAAGGAGAAAAGTATACATTAAAATAATCAAACTGCAATTACTTATGTCTACTAATTTCTATCGAGCTGATCTGATAATAATAAATTATTTCTGCCTGCACTAAGTATGCTGTCACCTCTCTTACGTAATCTATCTTTGCGATATCAAATTTAAAGCTTGAAAATAGTTCACTACTATGGATATGCGGTAACTACCATATTATATCATTACTATGTAATAAAACATTAGGTTAAAATGTACCTAATTTAGTTCGAACACTTCTTAAATTTCGGTAGTGTATGAACAATGTTTCATTAATTCCAGAGAAAAAATATAACAATTAAGTTATAAACAATTACTAAGTAATTAAATGTAAATATAAGCTAGATAGACAATGGGTGTAATTTGAGTTTAAAGCCCAAAAAGAAAAGAAAATAAAAAAAAATTAAAAAAAAACAAGCTAGATGTATGCTGATTTAATAATTATATCCAGTTATTATTTTAAAGTGAGGCATATAGTCCGATATTACTATTATTAATATATACATATACGAATACAAATATTTATGAAACTTCCGGCAGTCATCAATCATCAGTAGTTTTTTTCAGCCAGCAATTAACAATAAATCCCCCTTTTTTTTCTATTTACTGTCTCTTCTCTTCATATTATAGTATCAATTTTATACTACTAATCTACGCCATCTTCACTTCTGTGCCGTTTTATTTACTTCCAACCTAAATGCACTTTGAATACCCTGTTATAGTTCATTTTCTTTTTTACCTTTAACATTCTTCCAACCTCTTCAAAAGTTCCAAATTTCAAACCTTGTTTGTCCACCGAATCTTTAATATTTTCTTTCAAATTCTAAAAGTCTCCAAATAATCCATATTCACCATTGTTTTAATTTGTTCCCATTCTCCTTGTAAGTTCTCCGTCAACATTAAGCTCTCTGCACAATTGCATTCTAGTTCTTTATTTCGTTAGCATTTCGCCACTGTGTTCATAACCTGTTCTAAACTTGGTTAATACGATTCATGTATCATGCGATTGTGGAGATAGAATACAAACAATAGACTTAATTCTGACTGAACTAACTGAAGGCGATAAAATACTTTTAGATATAACGTGTGACTCCACTTAGATGTGAGCATCTATTGGTTCTTCAGACCTATTGCCTTTAGATTACGAATGTAATATAAAGCGTCTAATTACTATATTTTTATTTTTATTTTGACTGAAATCTGTGAATATATATATATACTAGTTGTTACTTACAGCTTCACCCACACATTAATATATGTTTAAATCTTTACTTTTTTCTCTCCTTGTTTTTATATAGCGAATCTATATTTCTATTAAAGATCCCTTCTCTCCGCGTATTATCTTTATTTCTTCTGTTCAGTTTTCCTTTTTTTTTGGCTACATTACTATTATAATAATTAGAAGAAACTTTAAGAACAGCGCACGATAGCAAACCACAAGATTTTCCGAGAATTTCAGATTTGCATGTATTGAAACTCATACTGCAAGATTCTTTAACAATTTCTCTGTAATTTGAATTCTAACAAAATATATTGTTTATCAAATATACTAATACACGTCAAAACTATTAAATTACGTGGCCAAATGTTTAAAAAAAAATAATAAATATCATTACGAAGAATCATTTATAACATTTTTTTGTGATTAATATTTACGATTATTTAGCAATTTAATATTACGTCTATGTTATAAAACTGTTTCTCCCAGCTTCGACCGTAAATTTGTCCTCTCTTAGCCAAAATATTCATTGAAGTAAACTCACTGTTTTGTTCATAATAATTATCTTTGTTTTTATTCCTTCTTCACCATTTTGTTTTTCTCATACCGTTCTCTATAAACCATTAATTATACTTACCTGCCCACTTCTTTGGGTTTTAAATGTAAATAATTTTTATTTCTTTTTTTGTTTTTAAATTAAGATTTTATATAAAAAGAAATGTGCAAGCTTTACAATCCAACTTTTAGTAAGTTATAATTTTTTTTTTCTTTTCTAATTTTGCAGTATTGAAGTAACACAAGCCATTCGGAATACTTTGAAATTATAATAATGTTTACATATTCCCGGTTTCTTTCGAGTTTTTTTTTTTTTTTGTATTTTTCAACGTCAGACACATAATTATCTAAAATATTTTCTCATTAAACAATTAATAGTCTTACATGTGCCAAATTTCACTTTTGTATTCTGGGAATATCGTGTTTTTAACTTCCCGTTTTTGAAGAGATCTTAGTTCTTTCGCGATATCTTATATTCGATATAGACTAGTGAGAATTTCATTTCTAATTTAAAGCTAATAGCCAAGGAGGACTTACCTACAGATAGTTAAAATAAAACTAACGAATAATCAAAAAATAAATCTATTAATTAAGGATAAACTCAGTTTTTTTGTTTTGTTTTTTAATCGATCAACCACAAAGGACGAAACCGATTTTGATTTGCCTATTTATTAGTAAATTTAAATAATGGTTATTAAATTAATAACTCTGTACGAGCTTAACTTACTCGCTGTACAAATAGCAAACAACATTTGCATTGAATCAAAAAAGAAAAACATAATAAGCAATGAAACTGAAGCTCCCAACGGTAAACATAATGCCTGAAGTGTGTCCAACGTCTGAACCTCTGAAAACAGAAAAAATAAATAAAATATGAATAACAATATATTCCCCGTAGAATTCGGAGTTTACTTATTTAGTTTACTATCCCCACCCAATGGTCTCGTATTTACCCTGAATGTATAATGTATTCATTACATCTTTTTATTTATTCATTTTTATCATTAGTGGTAGTTTTATTTTTATTAAATTTATTACACAAATAGACGGTTAGCTTTTAAATTTTATATTACAGAAAAATTACGCTCATTTTGCTTAACCGATCATCGCTGAGACACAATTAGAAATATATACAAATAAAATTTACAATGATTAGTATAAATAAAATTAAATACTACGTATTACTATTGTTGTCGGCAACGAGCTGGAGTCTACTAAGTTGGTGCTCTGCGGAGTCGAAATCCAAATCAGCTGATTATGATCGACGAAGGCCAGAATTATGGTAACTGAAATATGACGTTGACAAACGAATTTCGGAAACGATACGTAACCAGATTCAGCGGTAACGTATTTAAGAAATACGAAACAGTTAAATAACTAAAAGAACAAGGTCAGCCATTGACTCCTTCCGCGGGTTAGTATTAAACGATGAATGGAGAGAAACTAAATATCGACTTGAAGAAAGCTAAAGCTCCAACTGACTATTTTCCGACCAAAATCCTTCGAAAGAGTATTATCTTCGATCATTCCGTTCCTTCCAATTCTACCGTCAACCACTAACATTTTCAAAAATGATATTATGTGCATACTTCGTTCAGCGTCGATACGTGAGGTAATATATTCATCATTGGCCGACAACAACATTTTACACACTAATATTTTCTCTCTCACTACATGTGCAATTCTTTGTTTACTGTAATAACCTACCGACTATTAATCTATTTTTTATTATTTCTATATTATTTAAAATGTTTTAACCCATAATGTAATTGACACATTACAATATATCATCGCCACTTTAAATAACACAGATTATATTCTATTGGTCTTAAATTTTCATTTGAATTCGTTTTTTTTTCCTTATACATACACCGCTTGTTCTAAATGACTTTCAAAGATCAATCTTACTTTTTTCTCTTTTGCATTTCATTGTAACTATATTTATATAACCTACCAATTTATTCTTTTCTACCTGCATTTTCATTTCACCCTATCTACCAAAAATACTACTCATCTTTATCACGTGTTTTTATCAGTTTTTTTTTTTTTTTTTTATCAATTTAAAAAGTCATATTTAGAGTTTCAGCAAAGACACGATTATAACCGAAGTTAAAAAACGTATAATTATAAAAATTTGGTCTGGCGCGTACTTTCTAATATTTCCTTTTTTTAATGTATATGTTCCTTATTGTTCGTGTGCTTTTAAATTTAATTGTAACAACGGGGTGCTGCTTCCCGTATACAATTCCTCGTAGTTCACCACGGGAAACGGTATTTATGCCGGCTAAAGTATACGGACCCAGGTGGCGAACTTGTATATATGTACCTCTCGTCATTATGAGCCAACGTTGGCAACTGTAACCTTTTTTTGAGATATTTTCATGAACCGACGAATTAATAAATAAATTAGGAGAAACAGTTGAGTTTCATATATAAATTAAATACATTTTAAGATATTCTACCTAATATTCAAATCCCAGCCTTTTGAACATAAAAATAAAAAAGTTATTCGGTAATTTACGTATTATTAAAACAGAGACCAAAAAAAAAAAAAAATCAATAGAAAAAAAAAATTGCGCACTACATATATATACATATATATATAATATATACATACAAAAATGTAAATGCATGCATTTAAAACGGGCAACGCAATTTTAAAAAACCGACTATTCAATTTTCAATGAAACTAACTAACCTTTAGCTTTACTGTTATTGTCAATTGTTGCATTTGTTGAAGTCTTCAATCGTTCTTTTTCTCTTTCTCTAGCCTCTTGCTCCATATTTAATGATCTAAAAAACGAAATCACGTATTTCCGCATAAAAATATCAATTAAAAATAATTACAATACGTACAATCATCCTTCTCTCATAATACCGATATGATAAGTGTAAATTTATTGTGATCAAAACTTAATTACCTAAAACTCCCATACACAATCAACAAAATCGAAATGAGGAACGTCGAAACCCTTGAAGAGTCCATAATCGAATATGTCCTATTTTATTTTAGGGAAAAAAGAAAGAAAAAATAAATAAAATTTACCGATGCACGATACAGTAAAGAATTAAATATACAAATTAATTTTAAAAATCGAAATAAATCCCTTACCACTGGAATTCCACTGGAGATGACATGATATCGCTCATTACGGTAGCCGCGAGTCTGTGCTACCACCTAGTACAAATTAAAGAATTCCTATTAGTTTATTTAACTTGGTTATAATAATAATATGCGAATAATTGAAACAATCTTGCAATAAAACCTAATATAAAAATTCTTATTCACGTTCAATAAAGTAGTCAACTACTATTATGGATTTCTTTTATTTTTTATAACTGTTCCTATTTCGAATATACTCCAATATTTTTTTTAAGATTATCATTCGACAGCTCCCTTTTTTTTATTTCCCCTCATCGAATGTATTATTGTATATTTTCATTTTATTTAATCTACAGTTGCAACTTACAACTTTATTATTTCAATGTTATTTTGCCGCTGAAATTAACAATTCAATATAATTCGTTCTGTGTACTCATTTAGCTAACCCATAATTTATTCGCTTTTTAGTCAATCTTCACGTTTATATCTATATAATGTCATACTTTACTCGGATAGATGTTCGTACGCAAATTAAATGATCGTTATAAACGAGAAATATATCCTATTTATATTAACAATCCCCTTGAATAAAATCTACGACTTGACACGAAACCAAAGTGTCAAAAATTAATATGTGCTATAATAGTGAGAAACTTCACGTTTAATAGGTATAATTACGTTCAAAGAACCAAATATGAAAATAAAATAAACTTCTTAATGAAATTTCTTAAACTGCAATCTTACATACGAATTGTATTTACTCGTATAAAAATTATAAAAAATTACATAATTAACTTCTTATTTTAATTCCACGCCATTTATTCGTCTATATACTAACTTCATTTCGATATTTATAAATATATTTAATGTTAGATTTCAAAAACCATCATTGCAGCTCGTAGAGCAACCTTTCCATGAAATGTTAAAATTTCGTAAATACTTTTAAAATTACGAACGCTATTTTCATGAATAGAATTAAATACCGGAAATAGTCTAAAAAAAAATTTCGAATAGCCTGGAAACATCTCTGCACAAAACAAAACCAACAAAGTTTTTTTGGAATTTTTATTAGAAACAAAAAAATAAGAACACCTTAATAGTTCTACTTTTGTTTAACAATCTATTTCATTTACGTCGCATTATACTATTTACTTTCAATTTGCAATTAAATATAAATATTGCAGAAAATAATTTCTTTTAAAAACTTCGTTCAATACAGTACAACTTTCACGTATGAATGTTTTTTTTTTAATCCTTTTCATTTTATTTTGGATTTGTAATACATTAACTTTTCTATATGTTTTTAACAATTTTTTTATTTCCATGGTATGTTTATCAAGACACGTGTACGACGAATAAGTGAAAAAGTTGAAAAAATGTCTTACGTTCGTATTGGTTGTTTAACTTTTTATGCACCGATGTTAATCACAATTCAATATTTCAATGTAGCTAAAGGCCAGCATATTCTAACTTTAGATGCTGCAATTCAACTGTTGCTTTCTTTTTGTATTTAATTTTTTTTCCTAGTAAATATATTTAATATACAGTTTCCACTTCTCAAAAATTAAATTGTATCATAGTCATTTCAGATGTGATATTTTATAAAATAACACTTAAAAATTGATAACAATTATACGCAGACAAATTATTAAAGCGAAGAAATTGAGTAATATAACCATTATCGGTTATTTCTAAATAAAACATAAACTATAGTTTTACTACATATCTCATATAATCGATAAAACAACCGCATAAACATCAAATCAAAGTAAACATGGACGAAAGATCAAGTAGCCATTCCAAATTCATTTTTTTGCACTTATCTTTACAATCCTATTTGTTTCAAATGAACATACGTATTACAAAACCTTCGTAACATTATCCAAGTAAAAGTACCAAATTATAAACAGTAAAGTGTTTTTGATTTTAATTTAAAATATATTAATATTTTGGACAAGGTGTTTTTATTAAATTATTCGAAACGAATTTTGTAGATATCAGTGTAGACTTTACAAAGATACTACGTATGTGATAATTTTAAAAAAATAAAAGGAAAAGACGTTTAAATACTTACTGAATTAAATTATTTAGGAACTGAATGTGATATCTTGCAGAAATGTTTACATGCATGTTAACCAAGTAAACGGATATAAATGCAATCGAGCTAACCGGATGCGATTTGCAAATATCCGAAACTTCAATATCTAGCGTAATAAGAACACGAATAATATTCATCAATTAGGTTTTCCGTTAAATTTAAATTTTAACTCTTTAATCACTTATTTGTACACTCTTCACCTGAAACTGTTAGTGAATTGAACTGACTTCACCGAAAGTAAAACAAAACGCAAAAAGGTGTACAACGACCTATTAAATAATATACTATTATCTGAAAACAAATATATGTAAAAACTCACTGAAAAACTAGCATACTCCTACATCAAATGTAATAGAAATTATATAATCTATACTTACCCCATAATAATACCACTAGTTGCTTTTGTTCAATATGTACCTCATTTAGGACGAGCGCAGTTTATACTTAAATCCGAATATCAATCGATACGAATAATAAACAACTGAAAATGTTATCTAAGTACTAGACCACCATACTCAACCACATTTGCCTGATTTCTCTTTTCAATTCAAATTATAATCTTAAATCAGACCCGCCGTTCGCTGCTCAACCGACAAACAGTAAACACTGCTCATATAAACACTAACAAACCAATTCATAGCCCACTCTACAGCCGTCTCTATGTGTTATAAACTAATTTTTACCGTAATGTAACGATAATCACATGAACTGTATTGAATAATTCTTTCACCAGTGTCACCAGTATTAAGATAATTATTTTTCATTGTTCCACTATTCTTTAAAACGCGAGAGAGAAAGTACACTTTTCAATAAACAATATCAAAAATACGAATTATATTTTATATCTAATTTTTAGCAAATTAGACCAGAACTGAAAAAACCGGTCAGTTTTATTCTATTAAATTACCATAAAAATACTACTAAGCAAAATATTAACGAACGTATTAAAATCATGTAGATAAATCACAATTATGCGATAATTTAATATAAGACATTAAATATTTAGATGACCCAATTTTGTATTAAGTAAAAATTGTAAAACTTCATTTATTCAAAAAAATTTAAAAAAATGCAAATTATTTGCTTTACTATATGTTACACTTCATACATACATATATATATATATATATATATGGCGGTATCTAGATTACAATTTTGGGGGTGAGTGGAGGGAGGACAGAAATATTTTTATGTGGAGTAATATTTATTCATTTATAAATAGTGTGCTTAAATTTTGCAACTACTTGCCGCATATACAAAATTTGGACAAACTATAATAAAAGCGAAAGAAAAATAATCACTATTGATACAAGTATGTAGAAATATGTAACTTTTAATTTACAAAAATATTCTTTAATCACAATTTGTATTTAAATAAGTTATCAGTATTTATTGTTGCACCGAAAAAAAATTTTAACAAGATTTTCTTAATTTTTTATTTTATTTTGATAAATAAATTTGAGTTCCACAGTAATCTGCAATTCAGAACAAAATTTGCCTGAAAAAACAACAAAGGCGCAGTTTTTGATTGTTGAATTTAATGAAAAAGGTTAAAATGAAATATTTTTAACAGGGGTCATAGGCGTCGTCAGTGGGAGGCAGGGAGGGGCAGCTGCCCCCCCTGGAGTCTTGAAACTTTTTAATCAACTGGCATTGATGAGTATTCATAGGCGCGTAATTATGGATAATTTGGAAAACTTATGTTTTAATTAAGATTTTATTCTTGTTTAATAAAATATTAAGCCTTTACAACTTATAAATTTTATTTTTCCTGTAACTCATATCCTCTTTCTATCATCTTGCCCCCCCCCCCCCTCTGGCTTCTTATCAGGAGTCCTACAGTACCCAAATTTATTACAATAAAATACCTTCTGTTGCAGCAGCTACTATATCATTATTTTCCCATTTTTAAATTAGAAATTATGATTGCATAAATATTTATAGAATTTTATGGATAATTTAAAAATCTATATATATATAAATGAATGTCTGTTTATACGTTTGTATGTTTGTTTCTCCTTTTTGCATTCATGTACCTAGCGCCGACCAAAGCGAGATTATCTTTCGGCGCCCTTTGGTCAATATCTTTACACCACAAATTGTATTTAGTTTATATTAAATGAATAATCACTATTAACTTTTTCCGAAAATCAAGTTTTATTTCAAAAGTCAACTTTTAACAAATTTAAATTTTATTTTTTGTATTTGGCATTTTGGCGCACCTTGTTACCTGGCGCCTGGAACCAACGCTCCTCTCACTCTACCACAGTGCCGCCTTTGTCTGTACAGCTGGACGGTAATGCTAAAATTTTCAGTGAGTATTCGTGATTTGCCAGTGAAGGTTTTAAGGAATAGCCGAGTTTTCTACCCCCCCCCCTCCTTGACGAAATATGAGGTTTTAAGTAGTTAAGATGTGACCAGCGGCACGGAAATGCATTCGGGACTAATAAAAAAAAAGTTTAAAATATTAAATAAAATAATTACCACGGGAAATATAAATTAAACGCAAAAATTTAAATTAATATTTGCTATCGGGAACGTTATTTATACTTTAAATTTTAAATCTTTACTCAATTATTGTAGTTTGCTGTTTTATTAATAAATTAATTTTAATAAATTGCACGGAACAGAGAGGTTGAAAGATAGAAGCATGAGTGAAGAAGATGTTCTCTTAAATGTGTAATTATGGGAGATAGCCATGTGAATAACTTCGCCACTTCAAAATGATGGCTGTGTGTGCTGTTGTTGAATCGCGACCGACAAGTTATAAAAATTTCAGGCAAAAAGAGTGGTGTTTTAGTTAACTGATGAAATGACGATCTAAGAAAGATCCGAATAATAGAATTAATAACTGCGAATATGCAAATGGATAGAATGAATAGTAAAAAAGTGTTCAGTATCAATCAAAGAGGGAAAGAAGAATTAGGGAAGAACCAGGTAATTTTAAATAAGAATGTATTGAACCAATTTCGAAGGCAAGTTATACAAAAAGTACAGAACTGTTGAAAATTTGTTTTTTTTTTAGGAAAGATGACATTTTATTACTTAAATTTGTTGTAACTAATCCAGAATTTTAAATTCATATTGTGTATTGCTAAGCATAAATATAAATAATATCAATGAAAAATGTTGTGTAAAGAATATTTCGGAAAGTCGGTTGAAACATTGTGCACGAGCAGGAGGAAATTTATTGTTATATTTAGAGATAAGAGTAGTTGGGATGATGTCTAATAAGAATAGTTAATGGAAGCCTATGGGTATCGATAAATGAGACACTGACCAATTCGGTTAAACTGTGTCATCAAGTTGTAAGTAATTTGAAGCTCTCCGAGGCTATTCATAATTATGACAATTTAAGAAACTAGAAGTAAATAAAGTTCCGTTTTTGATAAGATGAGCAATGGAAAGCATTGTAAATTGAAAATAGCATTTGTATCAGGTCGGTAAGCGAATAATAGCGTGAAAAAGTAACAAAACAATCGTTTGATTTCTTACTCGTGAATCAAGATTATTATCGAACAATTACGAATAATTCACAAATTAAGCGAATGTTGCGCGCCAACATAGGGTAGAAAAAGATAAAAATTAGATTAGGGTTACGGTGGGCAGTAGTCCCACAAGTACCTGGCCTAACAAAGAAAACACAAAACATTTTGGGAAAAAATGTTTTTATTTCTCAGTGTAGTCTCCTTTTAGCTCAATACACTTTTCCTAGTGATGTTCAATAGCTTCGATATCCTGTTTATAATGAGAACCGTCGAGCTCCTCAAAATAGCCATCAACTGCCAACTTCGCTTTTTCATTGTTGGCAAATCTTTGATCACCGAGCTATTTTTTCGAGTTTGGAAAAAGAAAATAATCCGAGGGAGCTAAATTTGGCGAACAGTGTGCACTCTTGATTTCATCACTCAAACGTTGCAATAAGTTCGCATAATACCCGCCGCTGATTGTTTTTCTTGTTTGAAGATAATCAATTAAAATTATCCCGCGCGCATCTCAAAAAATTGACGCCACGACCTTGCCAGCAAATGGAACTGTTTTCGCCTTCTTGGAACCGATTCTCTTCTTTCAGTCTTCTTTGTCCCAGGTGTAAAGTAGTGACGAACCCATATATATTTCATCCATGATTATGAATCCACACAAAAGCTCGGCTTTATTGTTGCGAAACAGTGCCAAACACTTGACTAAAACGTCCTCACGACGCTGTTTTTATGAAATGCTTACCATGTCTATTAGTTCCCGCGCACTTCCAGTCGACCGTCATCCAATACCATTTTGTGGACTTTCTTCACCATTTCCAGCGTGGTCACCTCATTTGGTCGACCACTGCGATGCTCGTCTTGGCAGCTCGCCATATGGGGCCCCGTTTAAACTTTGCCACCCAATATTATACTGTTGCAAACGAAGGAGTAGACTCCCACATAGTAGAATCTAGCTCGACATTTATATTGCTTGCACCGAGACCTTTCAAATGAAAGTATTGTATCACATAGCGATGACCAATTTTTTCCATGTTTACGAACTCACTCAGAATGTTCATTACTGGTGGCTGCTAAACAAATACTAAACTACGTAGCGCCTTCAAACTTGAAAGATAAGCTCTAAAAGGTGAACATTTCCTAAGATAGTAATATTTTTCAAATACTACCGCTATTTATACACGTCAGGCTAGGTACTTCTGCGACTGCCCTCGTACAATGGCCTATCAAAATAAAATGAATTTTGTAAAATAACGGATGGACGAGATTAAATATCTTAATGGACCCCGGTTTAAGGAAATTAAAGGAAATTTCTTCAATACGCTGTAAATAATTGAATTCGAATTTATTTTAAATAATCAAAGAAGGAATACCCGAATAGAGGGAAGCCGAATGTAGTGCAGAGTTAGAGCGTGTCCAGTTCGTGTATTTGTATCTGCGTAATACTTGAAAGTTCAAGAATAAATTCAATTTTATGCCTAACATACACGGTTCATCACATTTGTGATCAAACTATTAATAAAGGGTGTCGTTATATCGGTAAATGAGACGCAGAAAAATATTTAAGTTGTAAATTTTTGGGGATCAAAATAAAGATAATCAATCAATGGAGAGAAAAAAAATTGTAAATAAAAAATTTGTGGAAATTAAATGGTTATTATACTTTGCGTTAGAGGATGGTGCTTATTGCAAATATTGCGTTATTTACCTTGTTAAAATTGCTGGAAAAGATGACATATAGCTCGGAAAACTTGTAAGTTATTTAATGAATGGAAGCATGTGAAGGAAACATTAAAATATCACGAAGAAAGAAAAAAATATATAAAAAATAATAATCAATATTGAAAATTCGTGGAATATCGCTGGAAGAAAAATGGAATTAATTGATATATAAGTTGATAATAACATGGAAATAGTGAGTAAAGAAAACGGTGAAAAGTTGAAGCCAAGAGCAACTGCTTTTATTTTATGGAGACGCAGGGAGTATGGTCATAAAGATTTTCCAGATCACGAAACAAAATAAACAGTAAATAGTTATAAACGATACAACAATGAAGGAAATTTTCGTACCACAGTAAGGTAGCGCGCTGAAGATGTCATAATTAAGGATAATTCGATTGCTTCCGAAAAAAATGTCAGATATATATATACGAGCAAAATGATTCGAAATAATATAACTGACATTTGCCGCGAATTATTAAAAATGTTGTTGCTAAAAGAAATTGGTGGGAAGTATTTTCAATACTACTATATGTGCAAACCACAGACATTATCAGAATTGAAAAACTTTCAATTTGTGCCCGATATTTAGATACTTATACATCAAACATTTGTGAGGATTTTCTTGCATTTGTAGCAGTTAATGATATCGTTAGGAAAAGATTAGAAAATAGGATTGTTATTGACCGTTCACATATATGTATGGTCAAGGATATGACGGAGCTCTATCAATGAATGGCGAATTTCATGGATCTCAGTCGTATGTATAAGAATAATTTTCTTTGATTAATTATGTGCATTGCACAGCATCGTTTTAATTTAGTAGTAAATACATCTTGTAATATTGCAGGTATAAAGAATGTATAGAGACGATTGATTTGGTACATAATTATTTTCAGCGACCTACAAGGCAAAATGTTTCAAAAAGTAAAATTTTGAAAACGGGCAATGAAAACAGAAAACAAAAACTGAAGTAATTTGTTTCATGAGGTGGACTGAATGCCATGAAGTAGTCTCTATGAACTGTAAATAGCGGTAATTGAAATAAAGAATTGAAAATCATTCATGATCATACATCTTCAACTACGGCTTTTCAATTATTAGTTGCAATTTTGACAGTGGAATTTCAGTGATCTCAACATACTGATAGTTTAACTTTTTAATTTATTATTTTTAAAATATTTATACAATCTTATAGTTACTTTGGAACTCAGTAGATGCACTTGAAGTTCAAAATGAGCCAGAAGACTTTTACAGTCCGTTTAGTTCAAATAAGATCAAAACAAACTGCATATGTATGTATGTCACGTTAAATTTATTCCATTTGTACTTTTACTAAAATTAACTGTTCTAAAGGAAACTGTAGAATATGTATTATCAAAAATTTGTTACAGTCTGTTCAAGTTATAACAATTTTCAAAATAAAGGAATAGGTTATTTTTGCATTTTTCAATTAATTTTTTTCAGCATGTTGTCTGTTGAATTTTTATTCCTATATTATTCTTAATTTAATTTAAGGTTTGCGCTGCGAGATGAATGGTCTACACCAGCGGTTCCCAAACTTTTATAATCGTGGAACCCTTATAAAATTAATTTTATTTTATGGAACCCTTAATGCCAAATGAAAACTTAACAAATAATTGCTGATATGTAAACAAAATACGATTGTTTTCTTTTTACTTACATTTACTACGATTCCACATTCTACGTATAATAAAAGGTGTCGCAATTTCAAATATGTAAATAAAAGTTATTTCATAGAAATTTTTAAACAAATTAATGTGAAGAATGAAATTGTTTCAGTTTTACTAATAATGGTTTTAAAACTTAGTTTAATATCCGACAGTTATATACGTTTGCTCCTGAATTTATTTTTCGCTTACGTATAACCTGAAAAGCCTGTTTGGCATCTATACGTAGTTATGAAAAGGAGCAAAGTTAAAACAGCCTTCTTGGCTACTTGAGGCTATTCATTTTTAATACTAATCCAAAACTCGTTGAGTGACACTGATTTAAATGTGTATTTTAAAACAGTTGAACTATGAATATCAATGAGTGATATTCCAGCATTGATAAAATTTCAGACGTATCTTTATTAAGTAAATGGATTTTGTACCCGGTCGATGTCATTATCGGTAATCGGGAAGTATTCTGACAAAGATCTTAAAGGTTCGCCAAATGATCGGTAATAATGTTTTGAATTTCAGTTGGGGTAATTCTATCATGTTTTTTTGTAGAATTTCATTTAAAAGTGGAAAACATTCCGCATTGTTTTTTCCATGCAAGAAATCATCCAAAAATTTATTTTCCTTTCTAGAGCTGTTATTTTGCCTCTCGCAGTAAATATGGTTGGTGCTTTTCCTTGTAAAGATTTCAGCACGATGGGCTAATTTCATAAACCAAAATAGATCCGCTGTTATGAAAAAGATTTCCAATATACGATACGCGGACGATACAGTTCTAATATCTGATAATATTGCTGGATTACAAGAAATCGTTAACCGTGTTTGTGACATCAGTCTCCAGTATGAGTTGGAAATAAATGCCACCAAAACGAAGTGGATGGTTATACACAAGAAAAGAACTGATGCTAGTGCAACAGCTGGTCAAATTTACATTGGAGCTGAGAAGGTGGAAAGAGTCAGTAAGTTTCTATACCTGGGTGCATGGGGCTTCATGAGGAAGTAGATTGGAGCATTGAAATAAGAACTAGGATTGATAAAGCCAGAGGTATATTCAATACTACGAAGAGCCTGATAACTAGAAAGGATATTAGTTTAAATTTACGTATGCGATTAGTCCGATGCTATGTCTTTTCAGTACTTTTATATGGTGCTGAGAGTTGGACGCTGTCAAAACAGCTTGAAAAAAGATTACAAGCGTTTGAAATGTACATTTACCGGCGTATGTTAAAGATATCATGGACAGAACAGATAACTAACAAAGAAGTACTGAATAGAATGGCCAAGAAAAGAGAATTATTAACTGTGCAAGAAAGAAAAATCAAATACTACGGCCACATTAATCGCAATGAAAAGTATAGAAACCTGCAAACTGTCCTTAGAGGAAAAATTGCTGGAAAAAGAAGCAGAGGTAGAAGAAAATTATCGTGGGAGGATGACATGCAGCGATGGTGCAAATGCACATCATCGGAGTTACTCCAAGCAGCGGCCGATAAAGTGAAGCTAGCCACATTGATCGCCAAACTTCGACCGGAGATGGCGTAAAGAAGAAGAAGAAGAAGTTATGAAAAAACAGTGACCCCTTCGCGGAACTCACTTTTGGAATCGCTGGCCTACACCATGGCTAATGTTGTTATACGTAATAATATATAAAAATTTAAAATATTTACATTCTTACATTGCACACTTTACTTCATTCAATGTGACAAAAAAATCTACGTTTATGTATTTAATAGTATTACAAATTTAACGGACTCGGTATAAAGTCATACTGAATCCAAATTATTCAAATTTATGTTTAACGCACATCTTTTGAACAAAAGGAATTGGAATCAACGCAAAAGAATACCAAATATTGAAATATCTAACTTCGAGGTTTATAAATTTATTACGACAATTATTATACATTGTATTTTGATTGATAAAAGAAATCAATAGGATCAGGAATCTTTCGATTATTTGTGGTCCAGAAGGTTATTAGCTTCTGGGCAGATAGAAAGTTAGTATGAACTATTGTATGTCAGCATTAACGATTTTCCCTTTGTAGTAGTACATCTCGACCTTCAAGCTGTATGTTTTACATTGGAATCTGCACCAATAATAAATTTTAAGTCAGCCTCTGTTTAATATTCATGCTGAATTGCATGCTTCACGACAAAAAGCCGATTGTTGTGCATTACTACGATCACTATATTTTAAAAGTATTCTTCTGTAATTGGTTCCTGTAAATAATGACACATATTGTTTCTAATAATTATTGCTGCACCAGCAGTTCGCTGGGTTGTGGTGTACGATAGGCTTGACATCCTCTATTTTAATAACATATTTTTTTGCTGTAAAGTGGGTTTTACATTAAAGCTACATAAATTTTATTACGATTCAAAACGTATCGAGCTAGAAGTACATTTCCAAGTGAGAATAGATTGTTGAATCAGTTATTTCTTCTTTTTCTGAGGCTATAGCTGAGCCTATGTCTAACTTACTGAGCCGTGACTCCATTTCAGTGAATCTGATATTCATATGTTGAAGTAATTTCATAGCATCCGCAAGAGTAGGTTTCTACGAGGGCATTATGGTTTCGGCTCAGTGTTTTCTTATTCACAACTGATGCAAATGCGTCTCTTTGCCTCTCTCGAATAACGAACGAGGAAAAAAAAAAGAAAATAGCGCTGATTATACAAATTTCTTTACTCTACAGCAATGTAAGATACAAATCAGTTACGGCAACGAGATCAATAAGTTTTATAAAAAATTAAAAAAAAAAAACCGGTATGAGCAGCAGCGTAATTGTACAGGAACGAACATAGTGCGGCTTCTGACTCCATAACAGTCAACTGTGTCGACAAAATGATAGTGACACAGATAAAAGCCATGTTCCAAGAAGAGAATGAATCTTTTAACAAATTAATACTAGACCAGCTGCGCCGTCTGTTTTTAGTAGGATTTTATCGATCTTCCTTCAGCTCAATGCCACTTAGTCGCAAAGAGCGTGAAGCACATGTCGCAGATCTATGCCAAACCGCTGTCGCTGGCCATTAACACGAATACACTTCCAAAGGTCAATCCCGACACGTGCCGAAACTCCAACTATGTACGGGATTCCCGATTTCAGCCGAGTAAGCACGTTTGAAACATCCCAGCTGACGACAACGAACAAAACGACGATGCCGCGAGATCGAAAATTAAATGATTTTAGCCGACTAATAATTTCTAACTTCATCAAAAGGTGATACCATCAATATTGAATCTGTATCTATCTACCAAAGATATATATATATATATATATATATATATATATATCTTGCTGTGGTTCACTCCAAATTATAATAAAGATTCAGACAGCGAGTAACCAGAAACTGAGACAAACTTTTATTTAACAAATACGGATGCAAGTATGGATATTCACAATTATTCTACGCAAGTTTTTTCCCCCTTGTTTGGGTCTTTCACTGGGCTTGTCAGCAACGGACGATTACCCATCAACATGTGTAAATAGAAGTAATTAGGAGTTACAAGGAATGTAATCTGACAAAGAACGCTATACCAAGGATGGAGAAACAATGACAATCAACGTCGATAAATGCTGAACGTGTGTATTTTGAAAAGAGAAGGAACGACACTGCAGAAGATAAGAGCAAAACGAGTTAGCTGTTCCATATCATGGCCACATCTGCAAGAGTTTACAAAAACATAACGACACTTTTTATTTATATTAAATTCATAGCCCAAAAATCCTCACAATACATCAATATCATGAATAAACAACGAATAAATTCGATTAATACAAAATATAAAATTATTTATCTGGTTACAACGGACCTCGCTCTGGCTATTCGTACTCTGCAATTCTACATTGAGTTTTAATTACTTTGTCCGAACCACAACATGAATTTTAAATACATTCGGATCCATCTCCCAAAGTGGGTTGACAAGTAACTCTTGAATTCACGAACGTCTAATTGCTCATATGTAAACTTATATTTCTTCTTCCTCTGATGACGTTTAACTAAATTTAGAACTATCTTTTTATCCTCATTCTCTTTAAAATTAGTTAATACCAAACTAGTTATGTTTCAATCAGCCAGACGTGTAATATTCAATGAACACATAATAACTTTTTCGAAAATCAGATATATACATATGCGAGAGAAAATTGAACTGACATTGGTAAGTTTCTATCTAACTAACAATTTGTTATGTTCCTACTCGCTGAAACGAATTATCTCTCAGTTGATGATAATAAAATCAAAAGATTTATTTCGCCAACAGCTTTTCACACTAGTTGTCTATTACTCATTAATATTACGATTAATACCATTATATTCTAAGCTACCGCGCTACCATTATATATATTTTTACATATTCATCACATACACACATATACATGTATATATACATATATATATCTGGTACATGGTTCAAAAGTTGATTACTCATCATGAAGTTAATAATGCTATTAACCGTCAGTCACATCCTAGCATAAAAAAAGCTAGTCGCTGATATTTGTGTTTAGTGGCACTGATTGTTTAGTGTTGACAACTGACACTAGCAGTAAAAATGTTCAGGTTTGTATGGGTTTCTTTCATTCATAAAGAAACCCTCCCCCTTTTTTTTTTTTTTAAATTAAAGAAAGATATTTCATCCATAAAGATGTACCGCAATGGCGGTCACAAGAAAGGTAAAGGATTCTTTTGTCAGTTGTTTCAAGAGGAATATTTTAATAAACAATTCAATAGAAAAATTAACAACTTCATCTTTCATGCGGTCAACGTAAATCGGGTTACATACTTTTTCTAAAATAAATTTTCCTTTTTCCCGGGTTTTCAGATTTAAAAAACAATAGCCATAAAGAAAAAATCATATAATTTCCAAACATTCCGCAATATGCTATTTGTGGTACGCTAATGAAGGAACAAAAATACAATTATTATATAAAAAAAAAAAGGAGTGAAATACAGTTTATTTAATTCTTCGACTTTGCGTTTAACATTATCAGGAATTTTTTGCTTTTTTAGTTTTGATTTCTTTTAATTTTTCTGGAATTATACTTTTTCTATTTTCAAGCGAGTCTCAAATTCTGCTCTTGTTTTTGTTTCTTCAACTTTTTAGTACAAAGCACAAAAATTTCAGATTGCATTAACGAGTTTCTTAATTATGATTTTATGATATGCGCAGCTTCATCGTGTATTCATTTTTGCGCAACCAGAGATTGCTCGGATTATCAGTTAAAACGAATTTATTTGTTGAAAATTCCCTTTCAGCGAAAGAATTTTCATGTAATAAAATTAAAACCGTGTAATTCCCTATATTTTATTTTTTTATGTTATTTTGACTCATAAATGGACTAGACGTAGGTTTTCATTTCCACTGAAAAACTGTTTACTTTTTCGTCAAACAACGGTGTTTACAAACGCTGTTTTTACACTGTCTTGCTGAAAACCTGAAAACCAGTTGTTTTGTATAAAAACAACTAAAATTAAAAAAAAAGTTTCATACAGCAATGTCATTGTGGAGCATTAGACTGAAACTTGGTTAAAAACGGTTCAATATCCTACGTAATAGTCCGAAAAAATTCAAATTTAGTATATAACAATTTCGTATTTTGACCTTATTCATTTAATAGGATTTTTGAAATACCATATTATATTTTTAAAATCAAATTCATCTTCATCAACAACACTATCTTTATAGGCATTTTCACATATGTAGAAAAATTATTTTCTGAAAAAAGAAAACCTATTTTGATCGACATATGTATATAAAATATATAATTATTTGAAAGGTTTTATTATGTATCTTATACATAGGCATCTTATCGGTTTTCCATTGAACACTAGATAAATAAATATGCGTTAATTTAGTCGTTTATTATTACGAGCTGGGTAATTAGTAAAACCATAGATTTGTAAATTGAACAGCTATGATTCAAATCCTAGTCGGTCCTCCTCATTAATAGTTGACGAAGAGTTCTACAGATTTGCTTCCCAAGTAATTTTAACAAATAGACAGAAAGGTAACTGTGTACAGCATATTCGGGTCTTGTCAATCTAATTTGTTCGCATTAAATTTCAAAAAGTGAATGACTAGAATCATTACTTTATTTTTAACAAAAAAGGAAAAAACAAATAAATAAATACTAGCGATTTATGTGATTCTTCTGGTCAAGATATTGTATAATATACACTGGTATCTATCTTGCTTAATATCGAGTGTTGCTATTACAGGTAGATTGAGATAGGAAGATACAAAAAATCATCCTTTGGCACCAAGAAAAAAAATAAAAAATAATAGGTACTGTATTGAAGGGGGATTGCGCAACAATTACTTTAGGTTAAAAAAGCAAAAAAAAAAAGTAAAAGGATTAATATTAAGAGAAATTCCAGCTATTTTTGATGATATTTGCAAAACATAATTTGTTGAACTAGTTTTGCCACTGAAAAATTTTTATTGTTAAAAATTTTAAGAGAAAGAAAAAAAATGAATATTTCATCTAATATTTTTTGAACAATAAACTGATAAAAACTTTTATTGGAAGTTGAAGTGATGAAAATGGAACAAATTCAGTTGAAGATGCAAGGAAATAAAATGTGAGTCAGGATCGAGTGTATAACGTATACTACTACTAACACACGCATTCACCCGCGTACAAGAGCAATTGATACTCGAAATTACTGCTATGGAAATAAAACCGCAAAAAAATGTTATAACGGAATGCTTTATTTTTCATATGAGTTTTCTTGTAATGCAACACAGACACAAAAACGCACCACAGAATCAGAATCAGGCAAAAATATGCTCGCAAATTACATCATAAATGATTCTATTATATGATAAAAATTACACAACCAAAAGAAAAAGGTGTATACATACATACATACATACATACATACATACATACATATATACATATTACATTTTTTATATATTTATATATATATATATAAAAATTATGAATAAATGCAATTGCAAATGAGTGTTTAAAAGCGCATTACATGGGGTTTTTTCCTTTCTTCCTTTTCGTTATTTTTTTAAACAGCTCATATTGAATAACTAATTATTCGTTGAAATCATTTTCTTTAAATATTTACTCGGTTACAATTAACTTAATTCGCAGGCAGGAGAGGAGGAACAAGATTAAACTATCGCTCGATACACCCTTGGATAATACAAGATAATTCAGAGAGTAGGGTGAGAGGGAAAAATACTTCATCATGGTATCATCGATAAAAATTTTTCATACTGTTCCATCAAAATTCGTTTAATTTTATAACTCTTTCATATTTAATCATAAGAAATGTTGTTTGCAATTAAACCGAGATAGAATGTAGTAGACAAAGTTAATAGAATTTTGATGTTGTAACAAGAATACAAAATCGAGAAAAATTCGCCTAGCTACAGCATTCGCCAAATTGTGTTTCGAAATAATGAACGCGGAGATATGTTAATAACATTTATAGATTTTCAACCGTTTTTCCTGACTGTTATTTACGATGTTGTAATCTATAGACGACGGATAAAAAGGTTGTTTATGATTTTGCGTCGACTATACTTGGGCAAAAAGTGAAAAACATATTCAAAACTGCTCTGAATGAATAAAATTACCGGAGGAAACAGTGGGTGGGGGGAGTAATTGTTCGCTCACAATCTTCAGCGAAGTAGAACAATACCAGTAAAAGAAGATAGTATAACTTACCAAAAAAGAGAAAAAAAAACAAACGAGATGAAATAAACGAACGCTGAAACACAATTTTTCACTCTCTGGAGCGCAATTAGATATCTATATAAATTACTAAATAACATTAATCGACTATTAGCTAAGAATTATGTAGATAGATAATAATTACATACGAACGTAAGCGTACACCTATCAGTAGCAATAAAATTATCAGTAACTGTAGTAATACTGAGATGTGACGCAAGCCATCGAAAAAAGAGGAAAAAGAAAGAAAACGCGAAATAAAAAACGAAGAAACAGAATTTACACATGAAAAGAGAATGCGTGGGTGTATTAACCTGTATTACGGCAAAAAAATATAATAAAAAAAAAAAAAAAAAATCGGATTTAATAATACTTAGTTTTCCTTTAAAAAAGTAATTATCTTTCAGTTTTCATTCGAATCGTTTAAAGTTCATAGTACGGGCGGCAGAACGTGTGCAATGTCAACATATACGTACACATACATCGTTATAAATAAGTAACCGCTAAACTGTATTTTAAGTATATATATATATATATATAAAAAAAAAAAAAAAAAAAATGCCTGAACAATTATTTTGCAACGGGTTGAAACGGGCCGGCAATAAATAGCGAAGCGGGAATGGCAACTGCATAAACGGATTACGATACATCTTGATCTTCTACATCTTGAACTTGTTCTCTTTGTGGTTCCGCATCGCCTATATACATTTACACACACATATATATATATATATATATTTATAAAAAATCAACTTCTTTTATATCTAATTTAAATTAAGAAAATAAATTCCAAATACTAAATATCTAGTACTTTTTTTTTTTTTTTTTTTAATTTCATTATTACTGCACGTGGTCATGAAATTGTTTGTATAAATTATAAAAAAAAACAAAAAAAACAAGAAAGCAACAATTCCAACTTTACTCCATGGCAGCAAAAAAATTTGGTAGCCAGGAGGTAGAAATAGGTCAAGAAAATTGAATCACGCAACCAGCAGTTTTTACCAGAAATATACGAAGTAGATCCCAAGTTTGGGATATTTATAATATGAGAAAGTACCAATGCTGATTCATCTGAAAGCGCTGAACAGTACTTAGTAAAAAAAAATTATAATATGAGAAAGTACCAATGCTGATTCATCTGAAAGCGCTGAACAGTACTTAGTAAAAAAAAATTATAATATGAGAAAGTACCAATGCTGATTCATCTAAAAGCGCTGAACAGTACTTAGTAAAAAAAAATTATAATATGAGAAAGTACCAATGCTGATTCATCTGAAAGCGCTGAACAGTACTTAGTAAAAAAAAAAAAAAAAAAAAAAAAAAAACGAACTAGACTGGCATATTACACGGATGGGAAAAATTGGATAGCAATTTTTTTTTAAAAATGCGCGTAAGCGGTAGAGAACTTCAAGCCCTATCATCTCTTCCTTCACATTCCTCTGACAGTATTATCCTCTCAATTCATTCTCTTACCTCCACTGTGCAGTCATCTCGCTCTATTCTAATTGATTTTTTATGGGTTCCCAGTCATTCCGGAATTGATGGCTATGACGCAGCCGATTCTTTAGCTCGTTCTGCTGGTTACCTTGATTCATTTCTCAACCATTTCCCTTCTTCAGATATCCTTTCCTTATCCACCTCCAATCATGCCAGACTTTCGAGAAATTTCGCGTGCATGAGAAATTAATAACAGCCAAAGGAGTATGTGTTAAGGACAGAAAAGTATTGCATCGTCTATGGTACTTTCTATAATATGACAACGGCGGGCATCCCAACAAATTGCACACGCTGGATGCAGGAGTGGTTCGATGAGTTCCTAGTATCGAACGAAGGGCAGAATTATGAATTACATCTAATGAATTCACTAAGGAATGACATGCTTGGGAGTAGGCTGAGCATCGGTACATGATTTTAAAATTGGAATTATTAGCAGCGAAATTTTGGAAAACAGATAAAAAGTAAAATTAACCAATCTTCAAGTTCGTTGCCTATTATAGTGAAGAGTGTGAAATATGAAATGTGTTTTTTTCGACTATCCATTACAGCGAACTCGCTGAGCGAGAAATTTCTAATTTATCGTTAAATTAGTGAATTATTTTTTAATTTTTTGTAATTTTTAGTTTATTTTTAAATATGTATAAGTTTCTTTTTTTTTTTTTTTTTTCTTTTTTGCCATAGACTAGTCCATTTCGCCGCAATTATAATAAAGTAAAGTAAAGTAAAGTAAAGTAAGTTCCATATATCCTTGACAAGAAATTGTGGATTGTGAAGTTAAGCTTTTCATATTGTACTAAGCCTAATGTATCTGAAGAGAATATTTGAGTCAGTTCCTTTCTCATGGGACCCGCTTTTACTTTACCAGATTTTTCTGGTATCAAATTATTTCCGGCTGGGTAAACCTGGGACCGGAATGAGACAAGGCTCGAAAACCTATGACACCCCTGGTTTGTTAGCCAAGCACCTTAACTACTAGGCCACCGCGCTACCACAATTACAGTATTAAATATAATTTGCCTTTATTCGAATTTTAATTAAGTATCGCAATTTTATGTTATTGTTAAATACTAAAAGTAGTTTTCCTTACATTATTTTAAAAAAAATCACGATTTCTAACAATTTCAGTTAATTTCTCCACTTTCCAGTAATTTATAAGTTAAACGAAACTAATAAATAATATAAATTAAATCGAGTAAAAAAATAAAATGATAATTTAAGTTGGAGTAAATAAAGTGTAATTTGAATGACATAAAACACCTATCTAAGGGAGGAAATAAGTGTAGGGCGGCGTTTATGTAGTGATTTTCATGAATTTTTTTAAACACATAAAGAGAATTTATATAATTTATTGATATTGCGAGGTGGTCACATTATACACATATATACTTAAAAATATATTCTCAATTTTTTAAAAATTTTCCTCGAAAATTAACGGCGACATCAGCTGCCGCACATTTTAGGTCGCTATCCGACTGAGCGGTTTGTGTACATCTTGGACGTCGCAATTTTCATCCGAAATCAATTGCATAAAGAATATACCCTTTTTCTTATATACGTGTCTCTTCTATGTGAATCTCATTCTTTTCAAAAAAAAATTGAAAATTATTAGTTTTTAGAGGGGTGTGAACATAAAGCATGATAATTTTTTACCATTTTTTCATTTTTTTTTTTTACAATAAAAAAATTATTTAAATAAAGATATTGTTTAGGATTTAGGTTCAAATAGAGTGTATTTATATAAAGAAACTATATGCCAAATAGTAAAGTAATTGATTAAAAACTTTTTAAGCTAGTGTGCACAAATTCGAAAAAAGTCATTCCGAGAAAAACGCGTTTGAAAACGAAAATGGCAGAAAAGGTTAATTTAAGGCGGTAATGAATCAATTTAAACAAATTACTGATTAATCAACGATTCCAGCACCATATTGCAATTCTTCAGCTTCATATGATTCATTTTCAGCTTGCAACTTTTCTATTCGAGCTTTCTTACTGTCCAAGGAGCTGCGTCGATTTTGTCGGATTACGCGTCGATTACCTACTTCTTGGGCGTGATCGAAGCTACGGTTACCAACTATAATATTCAACCCGTTTATAACTGATAAAATACTTGAACTACCTTCATTGAACAAGCTAGCAGCCAAATATGCAGAAGTTTTTGGAGCCGATCGCCAAACCGTCATTTGAAACTTCCATTCGCGTTTTGGATATGACCGTCTAAACATCTCTCCAGTAAATCATCTCTCGATAAATTTTCATAAACTGGAAGAATTTCTTCTTGAATTTCAGGATGTAATGGATTCAGATGTGCTGGAGGCTTTGTTTCAAGAGCTTCAGCTTGTTTTCATTTACACAAGCTGGGCAATCGTCATTCGTTCATATAATGTGGTTATAAGTTGCCTTTATTGCCTTCTTCATGTCTTCGACGCTATTAACATTTCTTCTAATAGCCAAGCCATAATAGGTACTTCATTTTTTCACTAAAGCCTCTGTCAATTTTCCTCTTCTTCCCAATTTTTTCTCTTTCGTCGGTCCCATCCAAGGTCTCTACTGTGAAAAGAATCAAAAGAACATCCGCTAATGTTCTTTTCTCTTTCAAATACATTTCCGGTAGTACATGAATGACTACCTGCTCGACCGCTCCGTATTACATGCAACGCGCTCCGACCCTTTGTTAACAGGGGGCACTCACTTAATCGGTTATAACTTTTGAACGAATTGGAATTTTGTTTTGTAATTTTAGGAGTATATTTTTGAATAGTTTTACAAGCAATTTATAGGTAAAAAAAAAAAAATTGAATTTTTTGAAGCCTCTACACCTATTTCCTCCCTTTAAACTTCAAAAAAGTTTTAATAAAAAATATTAAAATGAGTGAAATGTGTTTAAAAAAAACTCACTCAACTCACTAAGCTAGCGATCTGAGCGAGGAATTATTTTTTTTTGCCCGGCTTTTCGCTATAGTTTGCAGTTATATTTAAACGTAGTCGACTTTTAAAAAATACATTACACATTTTGTATTTCACATTTCTCGCTGCAATGGACAACGGACCTTACGAATGAAATATGGAGCCGCGAAAGTACCGTATAAACGTAAGCGCAGCGTTTATAATAAGGATTTAAACAGGCGATAGATGAGGGTGTTGTTTTTTTTTTTTTTTAAATTGTATAGAACTTGATGAAAAACAACGAATTCTATTATCGCAAAACCGCTACTAGGAGTTATAATATCAAGCAGATACAGCTTTGCGGATGTAACACTACCACTATTTCAACAGATACGTTGATTGCTCTGTAAGACAAAACCTGCAGCATTCGACACAAAAATGAAACGGAAAAGGAGAAGCCGCCATCCAGATCATCATCGGTCACCTATTAAGGGGGTATTCTGGTCTAGAGACAACAATTTTGGCGTTTGGGAAGAAAATAATAAAAACTAAAAAATATATAAGTTGGTAAAATTAGGAGTAAAAATGAGATGTTTCGGTTGACACAATTACAACGTTTCTGGTCGTCTAAAGTAAAATTTAAAAAAAGATTCTTAATTAGTAAGAATGTCATTATAGCCCCCACCTCTGAGAAAATGTATTTTTTTTTTTGCAAAATGGTAGTCTGAAGAAAAAAAATACATTTTTCAACATTTTTCTTTAAAAATTTTTAATTTTTTTAAAATAATAAAAAAAATAATTTTTGGTACAGAAGTGATAGGGGCGATAGAAGATTAGTATAACATTTTAAGTAAATTGGTTAAATTGAACTTCAGATATCATGTCAACTACGTTGAAAAAAGTAGTTTTGAGGAAATGCGTTGAAAGTTTTGAGCACGTTTCAGACAGCCGCAGCAGTTCAAGTCATAGAATGGTACGTTATACTTACATTTTATTAATCGGCGATTCTATAAAGTGTGCCTCCTTCGGCTTCAAAATAGATATTTTCAGAAGCTCGATTTGATTTACGAGCAGTTCTAGCTTCCCTAGAAGCATCAGAAGTTCGTTGCTCGAAGCGCTCGACTATTGTCCAGTTTAGTAACTAACGCATAAGCTTTGGAGCCCATAGTAATTCCCATGGCATTGATAATTTTTAAAATTGGTAAAAAGCCTTCACTGAAAATGCGAACAGCTATATAATTTGCGATTTCAATTGTCCACTTCAATCTTCCCTCGACTCGATGTTATTTGACTCACAGTACGGATGTGCTTAGGCACAACATGTTACTGTGTCTTACCTTTCGACTACTACCGCTCAGACACCAACGCAGTCTCTACCCGATGCGACTGTTTTTACGAACGTGCACGGGAATTTTTGGGTTTGGCCGAGTAAAAGCATCCTTGACGGAACCATATAGCGACGACAAACTAAAATGATGTCTGGAAGATTGCGAATCAATGAAATATCAGGGAATATTTTCTAGCTCAAACACCGCCAAAAGATAACGCTACAAGTACTAAATCCATTTCACATTTCACACAAAAGTTAAAATTAACACTCAAAATTATATATTTTCAAGCTGTGAGTAGCGTAGGTATATCTATGTTTCTCGAACATTTCTTGAAGATTGAAGCTAAATTAAGCTGAACTGACACTGAACACGAAAAGGATGTCAAAAAAATACGTCATTACAACCTTCGGTAATCGATTTTTGAGCGTTCGTGGTTACCAATATACATTTATATAATATCATCATACTGAAGAAAATGGTTAGCTCCGGCGTGACAGGCTTAATTGCTGCGCCACTAAAATAGTTATAATTTCGTAAATTATTGGAATTTTTAAATTTTCTCCCGTGGGTATATTATTAAAGGTATAAAACTTTAAGAATGTGGGGGAAAAAGTGATTTTTTCAATATTCTACACCAGAATGAATTCTTTTATAGTTTACCACACAGACAAATTATTAATTTCATACGGAGATTTATTACTCTTACGCATATGTAATAATAAACTAAAACTGTAAGTAGCAATTATAAAAAAAATCGTAATTTACAATTTTCCCTTCCGGCAATCTAATTAATCCGAAAACAGAAATAAAATACAGAAGAACGAATGTGATGAAAAAATTATAAGAGGCAGCTGACCGCAGTAAGAAGATAAGAACTGTTGAAAGTTTTGTATGATCGAAAAATAGATTAAGTTGCATTAGAGTCCGTAGATCTCAACGTTCCGCTCGTTTTTTTTTTTTAATAACTAGCAATTTCAATATATATAGTAAAATTTGTAGAAATACCTTACACCCACAGAAGAATATAATCTGCGCTGTTTATTATTTATAATTATTATTACTCTTTTGCCGGTTTTATTTGCTTTAAACGTCTAGTGGCTTTCGTTGATGTTTCATAAAGCAATCGTCAAAATATTCTAATGATAATATTATTTCCACCCATATTCATCAGCTTTCCGCCGCATTTCTTATTTATAAAATTTCAAAACTTGCTTCCGCTTTTGCGATACTTTAAGATTTAGGCGAAAATATGATCGTGCTTCTACACTTCGGCGCATTTCCAATTTCACTTAAAAAGTTCCAGAAACACTTATTTTAGCGTTTTTTTCTTCTTCTGATTATATGAAAAACTAAAAGAATTTTTGTCTTTCTCAAATGTTTTTTCTATAAATTTCTTAATAGGAATACGAGACTATTTGGATCTTTGCTTAAATTGTTATATATATAGAGTAATCGCTGCTATACCACCAAATTAAAATAGTATTAAAAATACACGTTAAATTAGGTCCCCCTCTATTCTTTAAACTAACAGATAAACAGAAATTAAAAATATACAAAGAAAACACATAGCATATGAAGATGAAAGAAACGATATTCTTAACAGTCAAAAGAAAGTAAAGAAAGATACACCAACCTTTCCCCTTGTTTTATTTTTTTATTTTTTTGGGCTCGTCAGTCGGGGGGAACTATACCCAGACACAATTAGAAAAGGAACGAGTCAATTATATCTTCATCCGATATCAAATGTTGTTAGGAGAAAGGACAAATAATAGGAACCATATGCGGAGAGGGAAAAGATAGGATATAAGAAGCGCAATATGGACTAGGAAGACCAGGTCGCAACAAACTGAAGTAGAAATCAGAACAAGCAGCAAAATGAGATGAACACTCAAAGAATACATGCATCGCAAACATGCTCTTCATTTCAGTGGAGTGGACGATATGGAGAGCCAACCAACGAAAAACGAAAACGGGAGGAAAAGGCGCAGATGAATAACGGAGACAACAACAGAATGACGAAGTGAATGAAACAAAGAGAACCACGATTTGGCAGCAAGATACTAGGTTGAACAGACAGATAAAAAGAACAATTGTTAGAAAAAGAGGAAATGTATATACCCGATACCATAATCTGAAATGAAAACCTTTGCACAGCGGAAGGAGATTAGATGATGGGACTTCTTTAAAAGAAGAAATTAGAAGAGGCAGCAACCCGAGACACGGAGTCCGTCGCTTCATTACCGAAGATGCCCGAATGACTAGGAACCCACAGCAAATCAATTTGAATGGAATGATGGGAAGAAAGAACGTGGATAAGTGAGCGTATACGGAGTATAATAAAATCATAATAACGATCAGATAACAAATGGCCTGAATAGCGTTCATGGAGTCAAATACAATGAAGAATTTAGAGGAAATGAAAGTAATGGAATGTAGGCAAGTCATTAATACGTTTATGAATGTAGGACAGAAAGGAGGCAGACGAATAGACTCTGAAAAGCCAATATCTGGCAGGATAAAAAAGGCACCGACACCATCGGTAAACACGGTTGCATGCGAAAGAAATTGAGAATTGATAATACTGTGGAATTTCTGTCTAATTAGGGCCTGCGGAAGAAACTTGGAGAGCGTAGGTAAAGTAAACATATTTGGTGGGTAGCAGAGATCGGTGAAATTAAAAGAGAAATAAGGGAAATTGACAAAGGACATTATGTAAGGACAAAACAAACTGAGCCGAAGGGAGATGAGGGATAAAATAGGGGGTTTCTTAAGTGCGAAATACCACTTCCTGGAAACGGAAAGATAGGAATAGATAAGAGTAGAGGACGTGAGTGGAAGACGCTTAGCAAGAAAACGATAGCCCAAATAAGATCTGCAAATAGTAGATTGGGCAAGGACTGCTGAAACTGGAGAGAATTTAAGAGCACGAAGGCACGGATGAAGGCAAGGATTTTGAATTACATCCAATTTAGAGAGTCGGAACTTAGAGGCACAAACGAGAAAGGAATGCATCTACTAGGGACAGATATACAGAATCAGGATTATAAGGTCGTAGAGTAAATACGACATAACAGGATTTAGTAGGAGAAACAGAACGGTTAATTGAGTAAAGGGAATGATTCAACACAGAAGGAGACGGATTAAGTGTTTCACTGGCTGATATATCATGAGATGAGGCGTAAAGTAGAATGTCATCAGCCTCGAATAAAGACGAAGAATTTAGAGTAAGAGAAGCCACACTGATAGTGTATATGTTCAAAAGAGTAGGATTGAGGGAGGAACCTTGGGGAAGACCTCGAAAAACTATTCTTGAAATTTAAAAAGATGGAGCAGAGAGGTGGATAGAACGATTAAGCATGAGATTGATAATAAGGGAAGTAAATTGCATTGGAACGTTAATTGTTATCATCTAATCTTTTAGAGCGGGTAAATTAACATTATCAAAGGCATAGGATACATCGATGAAGGAAGCCAAAGTATAATGTTTTTGGATAAACGATTGTTAGATATGGGAAACAAAAAGACTAACACAGTCAAAAGGACCAATACCAGGCCCAAAGCCAAACATATTGCTAGAAAATACATTATTATGCTCCAGCCACCAAACAAGGCTCTTGTTTAACATATAAAGTATTCGGGGAACAGTATAGTACGGTATAAGAAATTTTATCTTGAAATATAAGTTGTTATCCGCTAAACCGTTTGAATGACTGTAATGTAAAGTAAATAGTTTAATTTTTTGTTTTTGTAACCTGATAAGACATCTTTTTTTGCTTAAACTGTCCTGAACTTTTAGGAAAATGAAATTCGTCGTGAAAAATATAAGAAAGCAAAATTCGTACTAAAAGCAAAAAAAAAAATCCGTAGATTAAGTAAACAAAATACATACCGTCTCCTTGCATATCGGAAGTCCACAAAGTTAAATTATCCCTTAGCAACTGCATAATTAACGTTGAATCTTTGTAGCTCTCTTCCGATAACGTATCCAGTTCAGCGATGGCGTCGTCAAATGCTGCTTTCGCTAATCGACACGCACGATCCGGCGAGTTCAGAATTTCATAATAAAATACGGAGAAGTTTAGAGCTAAGCCCAACCTAGAAAAAGATCAATGTACAATGAAAGTTCAGTAAACACATTTATTTTATTATGCAATAACTGGAATTCGAATTAATAACATAATTTGGATAATCCAGTAATCATCTTAATTTTATCTTCGATTTTTCCCAATATTTAAAGTAGTCATTGGCAAAAAACTAATTTAATGTTTCATGCATATGTATATGTTGTTTCAAGTGGACGATCACTTACAGAAAAAAATAATTAACAATCCAAACAAAAAATTATCGACATAAATTATACATTAGTTTTGCTAACTATAGATCATAGCCGCGGGTGTGAGTGAATCAGTAAATTGGAGTGCAAATGGTTGCAATAAAGAGAAACTGTAAAAAGGAAGAAGTTAAAGAGCAGTAACGAAGGAATATAAATTAAACCCATTGCGTGAAATATAATATTTACAAAAGAAAAATTAACAAAATTGTTTTTAATCAAACTGCCAGGGGTTTTACCGACAATTTAATATTTTTCATGACTCCCAATTTAGAAAAAAAAGTTTTTATGAATTATCTGAAAAGGCTCTGCTTGAATTAGTTCAGTTAAAAGTGATTTTATTGAACTTCTGTTTCAGTAATAAGACATATTCAAAAATTTCACATTTTTATGTGAATCGTGACACGTTCGCCGTTTATAAAGTAGGTCGCGGTACTCTTAGAATCAAAATCACTGATGATATAAACAAACGTACACACGAACCGGTTCTAACATTTTTGTTTCATACGTTCATTTTATCACAAAACGATCGAACAAAAAAGAAACTTCTTACTTCGAAATTTTAACTTAGTTATACTTGCGGGTAATTTTAAATTGTAAAAAGTTTGGAATTTTAAATTATACATACTTTAAAACTGTTGTAATTAGTACACTGATTAAATTAGAAATAAACGAATCAACTGGAACACTCCAGATAAACTCAGATGTTTAATCACATTTTACCGTTATTTTTATGTTTTAACAATTTTGAACTAAATATTTTAATTCACGAATTACTTTTTTCAAAACCATTTTCATAGACATGCGTAAAAGCATTAAAAAAATATTTACTTTTACAAAGTTACAATTCACGTCTCGATATTGTTCTATAAATGAGACGGCTCGTTATATATTGATTTCAGCGCCCTTTTTAACTATACGCAGTAAAAAAAAAAATTCAAATCTAATCAATCAAACAATAATAATAATTTAAATTACAAAAAGTTACTAATAAAAACATATTTGAAAATGAATGATTGTTATCGCAATACTTCTGAACAAGTTCAATCAAGCATGATGTTTCATGCGCTAAGGATTATTCCGTATGCTAAGTTAACGGTAACCGTAATATTCATATTTACCTAATATCGAATTCAAAACAAAGGAATCAGATTTCTCGCGCCGCAAAGAGGGAGAGACGTGTACTTTTTTGCGCTTTGTTGAATAGTCGCCATTTTCGAAAATTTCATTAAGAAAATGAAATACGATTCCGTTCTCGACAAACAACGATCTTTTCAACGATATATCAACAACAACATGCCCGGGGGGAAAAAAATATTTTCACAAAATTTCGAGTTTTCGGCGCTCCGAGGAACCTTATTTTAATGCTGGAAATCCGGATGTTTTAAACTAGAAAAATATATGGGGATGCACACATTTTTAACCTTGTTCAAAATTTTTAGTTATAATACACGCGTCGCCAAGAGGGAGCACGTCATTTTTCACGCTTTTTTCGACTTTTCGCCAACTTCGAAAGTTTCGTTAAAAAAATGCAATATGGTTTCGTTCCCCCGGCAAATAGCAATCTTTCCGACGATATGTCACTTGTCGGGAGAAGAAACAATTTTTTTCAAAACTTTCGAGACCTCAAGGACCTGAATATAAAATTGTAAGAAGCTCGGCTATATTTTTCCTATAAAGCAGCCCTCCTTTAGGCATATGTTTCAGATACGTTTTGGTTTTTTCAACATTTTTATTCGGGCTATCACTTACGCGAACTTACTTTTTTCCCTGTTTTGACGGAGAAAGGGAAAGGGGGATCATTTTTTAGTTTCACGAAAGAACTTCTGCATTTTGTTTTATATTCTGAATTTCACTTTTGAAAACGTATCTGGTGACGAATTATGAATATTTTAAGGGTGATTTTCGAGGTCATTTTAAATTCCATATTATATATTCTTGACGGTTTTCTGCGCTTTCCCTCGCCTAACGTAATCCATTATCTTATAGAGTTATAAATAGTCTTAAAGAGAATTTTAATTATAATTTTTGATCCAATTTTGAAGTTTATAAGTCAAACCGTTCGTGAGTTATTGATTTTTATTTGATATTTCTGTTGTTTCTGAACCATCTAATAAGGATTCCATACATTACATGTGTACGGTATCCTTCTTCTTTATAGCGCCGTACTTAATTCCTGAGCGTCGGCGACTACCTATTCGTACATCTCAGCTAGTACAGACATAGGCATAGTGTAGTAGGCAATTGTTATATGCAACGCGAGTGTACACGCGCAAGACTTCATTCGGAGCTGATTAGTAATCGTTTGATTTATCGCGCTACAAGTGTAGTCCCGTGTATGTCTGCTGTGTACTAACTAGCGCGCGCATATGATGGTATATGTGGTGGTTTTCCATTGCCTTCCACGTGATTATTAGCGAGTATTTAATTTAATTCTTTGTAATAAAAACAAAAAATAAGGCAAATATAATATCCGGAACAATTCTTTTCAATAATTTCAGGCTAACTTTAAAATAAATATATGTGACGTTCGCCGAGAATAGGAACCACCCCTGTGGTGCGAAAAGTCGTTTTTGAGAAAAACGCGTTTAAAGTTTGCGCGAAGTAATACTACCATTATATACTACTGTACCGCGCATGCCTGTATTTAACGTGCTGCCAATTCTCAATGGAGTATCGTTGGAAAATTTTGGCTTAATTAAATTAGAATTTAGTCGCTCAAACGTTGACTGCTACGAAGATTTTGAAGAAGTTATTAATCGATTCAGTCATAAAAAATTGAATGTCGCTGTCGAATGCAAGCAAAATCCAATGGCTAATGTGGGACACAAAATTTCAAGATTTTTATCAACAATTTCCATAGGTGTGCATTTGTCGTGATTCTGTATTTTCATCTCTCAAACTTTAATTTTATCACATTATTAGTTCGGTATTGTTTTCATAGTAGGTATTACAAAATATCATTTCCAATTTTAAAAATGCCCGCAAAAAATTTGACAACTCAGAAGAGGAAAAATTCCACTTACATGTACAGCGAAACGTGCCACCAGCAAACGATTTACCCCCTTGATCACACCTAGTGATTTATCATTAGAAAAGAAGTGGTACCTGTACGATAATATTGCTTCTTTATGTACCGATCCAAAAAAAAACAAAAACACACAATTCCGTAACTTCTAAACTTGACCAACCTAAGCCGCAAAAACAGTCGAATGCAGCAAATGTAACTGTAGAGGAATCTGCAGCAAAATTGATACAAAGGAGAAAGGAGAAAGAAGAAAACTACAATAAAAAAAAAAAAAAAAAAAAAAAAGAGGAAAAAAAACGCAAGTTCTAAAGAATAAAAAAGCATTAAAAAAAGTTAAAAAAACCAACAACTAGGGGGAAAAATAGTTTTACAGTTTTTTAAAATGTTTAATGTTTTTCTACTTGTTTCCAATTTTCTGTAATTAGTTTTGTACATTTTAAGACATTAAATAAACGTTTACGGGAAAAACTACATATTTCGTCTAACTCTACACATTTCTAGTATCAGAATCTGTGTTTAACTCAAAACCCATATTTTCGCACCATAGATTACTTTTCTCGGCGAACGTTACATATGCACAATTTTCAGTCGATAACGATAAATCAAGAATATTGCGTTGCAAATGGGATATTTTTTGTTTTGCGAGGACATATTTAAAATATAATTTACAATTATATTAAATTATTAAGCAAAATTTAACGGAAGAAACAAAAGTTAGATCGAAAATATTCAAAATTATAAAATACAACTATTTTAGAGTAGAGGGGTCGTTGCTGTAAGGTATGTAACAGAACATTACATACGAATTTAAACGTGAATTATGCAACAGAAGTAATTAAAAAGTTCGATATAAAACATTAAGAGCGATTATATAATTATATAAACCAAACGGTAATCAATCCGCTGTATAAGGACGTAAAATGCCAGATATATAAACTAAAAAAAATTAGGCCACCAGATCTGGTTTGCAGCTTTGCCAATGGATAAAGAACCGCGCACATTATTGCGACCCATATTCTTATCATCTATTATAATAAGCTATGAATAGACTTAAAAAAAAAAAAAAGAAAAAAGTTTATCTAATCTTTCCTCCTATAGCAGTTATATCTTATTCAATCGTGACTATCCAGGATAGATTATAAGTACTTAAAAAATAGAGTAAACGAATTTAAATGATCCACGCGCAATACACAAATAACAGAATATTTAATTTAATAGGCAAAAATAGAAATACCGAGATTTTTATACAAAAACTTATCAGTAATGCATCTTTTTCACATTGTAGGATTAAAATACGAAATTTGTCTAGAGCGGCCTTTGTTTTCACGCCGCGTAAACTTATTTTAACATAGGCTAGATTATTATACCGTTTATTACGTGTAAAATTAACACTAAATTTTAACTTAAAATGATTTTTTAATTTAACCACCATTGAACTACCACATTGTAACACGAGAAGGAGTAATTTAGTACAAATTCGAAGGCAACTGTCTAATATAATATTTTTTGAACCATTTTGGAATCTCAAAATATGTCGCCAACTTGCAATAAAATAGACTGCCAGACGACCATATTTTCACGATAATACTGTAGAAGTGTACAGAGTATATTATTTTAGGAAAGCAACATATAACGGTAAAAAATTTGGTATACCTAATAGGATGCGTAGGCGGTAACTCGCTCATAGCAATATCACTTGCTGCTTTATAAGCAACTAAGGAATTTTCCGCTGCGTCTTTTCTGTCTTGACCTGTGGCAAATTCTGCCAAATATCTATGATAATCACCTTTCCTGGAACAGGAACGAGTATAATTTAGCGGAAAATAATATTTAACTACAACCGTGCCACTACTTAACAAACAATAAAAGTAATCACTCACATTTTGTAATAGAAAACTTTAGACTCGCCAGTATTCGCACAAGGTATTAAGTGTTTGTCCAATACCATTAAAATATCTGAGCAAATATCTTTCAATTCCTTTTCAACCTACAAGCACATAAAACGGAACTAGGTATTAATAAACATAGCGTTAGACATTAAAGAAAGGAACTTCTTAGTTTTGTAACTCTCAAAATGTGGATCTATAAATAATCTTCAAGTTAATATTAAATCTAAATATTATAAGACACGTTACAGAAAAAAAAAAAAAAAAATACAAGCAAAAGCATTAAGTGACGGAACCGCCTGGAAGCGTCATTTTTTGGGAAAATAAGGAGTTTAAGGTATCTTTGTTATAGTTTAAATTTTTGTGCCACAATTCATCAACAAAAAAAAAAAAAGAAAGAAATATGCAATACAAAGCTGCATAAATAACAAAAATAAATTTTACAAAAACGAAATAAACTTCATCAAATACAGTTTGAATAAGTTTGCATTTCATAGAAAATTAGAGAAAAAGAAAAAAAAGAAAACAGCAAAAAGATAGTAAAAAATTGGTATAATTAAAATAGATTTATTAAGGCATAATCGACAATATATAGTCATTAATTCACATTAGATTTTAAAATTATTGTCAAAGGTATTCACATGTAATGTCGACTTTATATACTACAGAATTAACCAATAAAATTAATAGACAAGTGTATGTGACGAAATAAAAAAAAGACATTTACTTTTGATTATCGCCCCCCCCCCTTTTCCACTGTACCGGTAAAACCATAAACAGAACTAAAATACATTTTTGAATGTCCGAATTCGTCGTATTATCTTTTATTTTAGCTGGGAAAACGAAAATACAAAACAATATCAAATTCATAAACGAATATGTATTAATTTTTAGCAAGGTATTTTTACTTTTTGATTATAAACCAATTTTGATGTAAAAACGACGTTCGTTTAACTTTACAATTATTACGTCGTTCAGTATTATTAGGCAGATAAACTTATACACCAATTAAATTGAACAATTAAATAAATTTAAATCTTACTGTTTACCGTCATTTTTACTATTTAACCGATAAAAAAAAAAAAAAAAATTGTATCTATTAATTAAAACAATATTTTATTATCCCTTAATCTATCGTCCTGTTACTTGATCCTTTGGACCTCGCTATGGGACAGTGTTACAACGACATTAGGTAGTATTTAAATATTACTGTTTAACTTAATTTTTATTATTTACCAAAAAAAAAAAAAAAAAAAAAAGAACAAAAAGAATCCATTAATTAGAACAGTATTTTATTGACCTTTAATCGCTCGCACTGTAACTCAACCCTTTGGATCTCGCCATGGGAACACTGATAAGCTACACTTTATTTTTGCAACATAGTTCTGAGAATTCACGATGGAATACGATTAATCGCTACTAACAATGCCTTTAGGAAGCATCTTTTTTTTTTTTTTTTCTTATTTGGGTTTTTCCCTGGGCTTGTTAACAACGGACGATTACCCATCAACACGTGTAAATAGAAATAATTAGGAGTTACAAGGAATAAAATCTGACAAAGAACGCTATACCAAGGATGGAAAAACAATGACAATCAACATCGATAAATGCCAAACATATGGATCCCGAAAAGAGAAAGAAAGACATTGCCGAAGGTAAGAGCAAAAAGAGTTAGGAAGCATGTAACTGACTTAATACAAGTTTTAACACTTCCGTGATCAAAGTGTCTAACAGAAAAGCGAGTAGCGAAGGGTATCGTGACCATAGACGCCTGTCCGTAAAGCCTGTACAACCGTTAGTAGTAGTATTATAATTTTATGTGAAATAATTTTAAATTATCTGTAAATACGGGTAAATTTAAATGTTGAAGTAATAGGTTTTTCTATTTTTTTATAGTAATTTATTTAATATTTATACGAATAATATAATGAAAACTTGGTTAAACGATTTATAGATACAGCTTGGCTTACAGATATCACACATTACCGAACGCGGGGAAGGGGCTGATCGTGTTCCACCGGAAATTTTCGAACCAGTTTGGCAAATTAAGCATAGCGGACAAAAATCTATAATTGTTAGAGACGAATCGATTTTAATTGAATATTTTATTTTTTAATTCACGTTTTTTTTTTTTCTTAGCAGTTTTTAATCTGGGGTTCACTAATAGTTTTCACAAATAACTTTCGTTACATAATTTTCCTAATATCCCCAGCATAAAAATTCCATCGTCATTAATACATTCTTTTTTTTTTTAAAGAAAAAAGGACTTCAAGATTTTCTGTAAAAATGTAATAAGAACGCATTAAAAAGCAAAAAATAATTATACGATAAAAGATGATAAATTTCAGAGTAATATACATCAGGATATTATGATTATTTTTAAACATTAATACTTATTATAATCTCAAATTTTAAAATAATTGGAAACCATGTTAAATGAGTAAAAAACTACAACCATTAGTTTTCCATAAACCAATTCTTTTTGAAATACTAAATCAGTGTCTGCTTATTCCTATATTTTAGGCAATTGGGGGTTTTCCTTCTTGAAGGTTCCTATTCCTTCTCATGTTTCTCGGCGCCTTTCTTTTTATTTGCCATTTATCTATACATATCATAAACTCTCGTTCTTTACATTCATCTTATCAAGCTTTAAAGCTTCGAGTTCGTTATTTCTTTCTTCTATCCATTTACGGATGCTGGTTCCAGGGGCGATGGGAGCGTCAAGGTCTCCTTCCTTTTTGGTTCCCTTCCATACTATGAACTTTATAAACTTCCTTTCTTCTGTTCCATTTTTACCGCAGAATCGCGTGCAATACTCTGTGCTGTTCTTTTCATTGCACTTTTCTCCTAGAATAATAAGCATCTTATCTGCTCTGACTCGATGAGCGTCTTGCAGGCCATATCCCCCCCCCTCTTTTCATTCCCCTTCATACGACTGCATTATCTTTTCTGTTCACTCCTTAATTGCCAATCTCTTTTCCTATTTCGTTCCATTCAAATCGATCTTCTTTGGATTCTCAGTCATAGCGGCATCGACGGCAACAACCTAGTTCACTCGTTTGTTCGCGTTGCTTCCTGTAACGGCAAATTTATCAATCAATTTCCTGTTAACAATACCCCTTTTCCATCTAAGCAAACACACTTCAAATCATGGCCAGATGCCTACATTACCTCCTTTTCTAATCCTCATTCTTTTTACAAACTAATACAGCCTCTACCCTCATCATGGTCTTGGTTTGCTCATTTTCCTAGTCTCAATCGTTTCATCATTTCCTCCAAAACACGTCTTCGTTCCAATCATAGTTGTCTTCTTTCGTTGCTTTTTCGTTTTTCTATTGTTTTTTCTCCACATTGCATTTTTCATCCCTCGGATCACGGCTACGTTTGTGATGCGGATCACATTCGCTTCGAATGTTCTCTTCTTGTGCAGGAGTGCTCTCTTCTCTATATTAAGTTCTTGCATCTTAAACTACCTACTCCTTTTGGTGCTTCCTACATATTTTCCTTTCCTTCACTAAATATTTTTCCAGCTTAAACTGAGTTCATTTCCTCCATTTCTTAATACATTAAAATTTGATACTTTTGCCTCTTCCTAATTCTTGGATAATGGGCCATTGTCCCTGACTAGCGCCTTCGCCAGAAAAAAAAAAAAAAAAAAAAAAAAAAACTGTTCAAAGTATCAGGAATATTTAATGTGATTTTTTATCATAATATCCTTCAGTATGTGTAATCCTAAAATATATATCCTTTTATTAAATAATAATTTTTTACTTTTTAGTAGATTTTTATTATATTTCTAATAAATCTTTCTTTTTTTAAATTTCATTTTAAATAAGTTTGTTCTGTCGATGGGTTGAATTTTCGACGCCCCCCCCCCCTAAAAAAAATTATTTTAAATAATTTTATTTCAGTTTTTAACGTAAATATTTTTGGGGTGATAATAAAGATGGACCAATCAAAAATTCTGCTGTCTCGTTTACTTTCTAAAGCTGTTGGTTCAAAAGTAAAGTTGAAACGTAATATTTCCGTCAGTTATGAGCTTGTAAATTGCGTTATGTGAGGTTTCAAATTTTTTATCCTTATTCGAATCTACATCTCTACAGGAAACCAACGTTGATAATAATTTAAAAGTTACTCGTATTTAGCGCCCCTATAACTTTAAAAGTTTACCAGTTCATATTTTTCCTATGATATAATGAAATTCATTTAGCTAATTTTTATCTGGCTATTTCTTAAAAGAGACTCCGTTTTTAACGTTATTCGAGGACTAATCAACTTACCGATACTCACTGGTATTTATGTGGAACTACCACTGACCGGTGCATCCCGAATAAACAAACAATTATTCGAATCAGTCCACATGGTCAAAAGTTGTGCATAGTATAATGTTAATATTCAATATTTCCGTTAATGATAAGCTAATAAATTGCACTATAGGGGTTTCAAATTCGTTTTCCTTATTCGAAAATCTACATTTCCATGGGAATTAATGTTGATATTTTAAGTCACTCGCATTCAACGCTCTTTTAATTTTAAAATTTTGGAGGTTCGTAGCGGCGAAATGATGGAGAGTAGTCCGCAACTTTCAAACCGAAACGTGGCATCAGGCAAGAAGATATTCCGGCACGTTATTTTTTTTTTAATATATTCGGTTGGAATATAATGCGAGAAGCTTTAGTCGACAGTCTCCAAATCAAGGTACGCAGATGAAACAACTCTACTGGCGACATCGAGAGTAAAAGTAATGGAAATAATTAGACACGCCAAAGAAGTCAACGAGAAATATAGTGTTCTCCGGTTAAAACAAAAATTATATTAATAGACCAACCGCACGACGAATTCCGAAAAAGTAACCTTTTGTGCATCTAGAATCGCTCACTGATGTTAACAGAGTTTCATCAGCTGAGATAAGAAGAAAAAATATTTTTGGCGAGAATGCAATGACGCGATTGAAAAATCTAACTTGTAACAAGAAATTTTCTCTGTAATTGAAGAAACTAATAAAAACGATTATTCTCTCGATTTTCTTCCACGCGGCGGAAACTTAGACTCTCAAGACAACAGATAAATACGGAATTAAAGCTTTTGAGATGTGGAGATAGCGCCGAATCTTATGTGTGGTGTGGGGACTAAGCGAAAAATGAATTTATCAACACGCGAAGAGTTCGATGAATCGAGTAACCTAAACAAATTGCCATGAATTTTTCGAATACGCTGTAAAAGGTGCAACGATGAAAATCTGAAGAAAACGCTACGATTGGGAAGTCACCCGGTGCCTCAGGAAACGTCGCAGTGTGTACAATTTGGATTGATGAACTACGAGACAGGTTTAGATTGGTCGTTAAAGCGGTATCTATAGCTCAGACTCACGAACGCTGGAAAACGACTACTGGTCATAACGGTCGGAACCGACTGAGATTCAGATGGATGATATTAAAAATCCTTTCCTTTCCTATCCACATTTTTACGCTAAATAACAATGTGTAGGTATTTTAAGCAAATCGTTTTTGTTATATTAAAAATTTCTCTACAGATATCCTTTTTTCACGTCATTTGATAACTGCTCAGTGTGTTCACCGATACTCATCAATACTCATATGGAACTCTCACTAAGCGGTACACTTTCGAATAAACAAAGAATCATCGAAATTGATTCACGCGGTCAAAAGTTATGCATGAAAAAACACGCATACACAAACACACACCCACGAAAAAAATGAGTGCTGAGTACAAAAAGATTTTTTTACAGCTTACTCAGTCGTTTTCCAGTAATATTAATTCAAAAATTTTTTTAAGTTTATTTTTTAAAAATAACAATCAAATTATTGTACACAAGACATAAATTGCACGCAATAACAAAAGTACACTAGCAAGAAGTCTAAAATTCATTATGAAGTCAAGATTGTTTTGCGTGTGGACACGATACAATTCGGAGAAAACAAATTCAATGAATACGAGATTGGTAAGTATTTCTAAACTCTGAAAGGGAAGAAAAAGGGTTACGCTACTTTTTTTTTTTTTACTAACAAACTAGCAAAATCGGTGAACTGTTTGAATAGTCTTTTGTATATTACTCTATTGAAATTAGTAATACCTGCACAAAAACAAAAACTAATAGAAAGTATAAATAAACAGACCTAAAAAGTAACCGATAAGTAGTTTATTTATCAAATTACTTTCTCTTCACGCATTTACATTAGTTTCATCTCTTCTTAATTCATTCAAACGTACTTCTTCATTACTATTAATTTACATAGGTAATATTAAAAATTAAAAAATATAATATTAAACATGAGTCAATCTGTATTTTAATACTCAATTATAAACCGGCAATATCAATATACGTGTAACTGTTTTCTACTGGATAATTTTCGAACATTACCAAGCTATAATTAAATAATGAAATATAAATTCTTATTTTGAAAAATGTACCAACCTCCCCCCATTAACTTTTAAAATCAACCAACTATATAAAATAACCGAAGTGGCAGGTGTACATGAAAATTAACTTAGGAATTGTTAATCTATAAAACGCATGATCTTAGTGCGTTGTGCACTACTTTTTAGGTTCAAGAATCTAGGTACACTTTTCACAGGTTTCTGTTTTTGTGTGAATACGCGCGCACAAGTGCCCATACACAAAAACATACAAATAAATAAATAAATAACTAAATAAATTTGCTGAAAGAAGTAATTTTGCAAGAAATTCGTTAAATAAACAAATTTTTAAAATTAAATAAATTTTTGTGGATCGAATGTATTCCAGAAATCGGTGCATTTAATCCTTGTGTGGTAATAATCTGTTAAACAGAAATTTTTAACGATGGTACAAAACTAAAACTCTAAAGTAATGCATAATAAACGTTTAGAAATTGATAAAAACAAGGAGTTATTGATTTGAATGAGGAGGAATGCACGTTAATTTTTGGTCGAGTAATTTAAAATTATTTTAACGTATTTACTAAATTTATCGCCCATATACGTTGTGTTGAACTTGTGTTTTAAAACTACCGATATATGGCAACAGTCAAATTGCTACTTGAACAAGACCAAATTGTTTTATTGTATTTTAAAACATGACCAAAGATACACACCTGGACCCGGTACTGACGTATCATATCAACTTTTTCTTGGTCGCATTTATTTTCTTCTTTCTGCTCGATACTGGAAATTATTCGCCAACTGGCACGACGAGCACCGATAACGTTCTTATAGGCGACTGAAAGTAAATTTCGTTCTTCCACTGTTAATTCATCATCCATTGATGCAACTTTCTTCATTGATTCTACCATTTCTAAAATACAAAAACAAATTAATTGCTGCTTTAAAATGCATACGATTTCTTTTTATATTTTTATCCCCTTATTATTATTATTCTTTTTTAACAATATTTCTTGCAACTCATTTAATCGGTACAAAAACAAAGGTCATTAGAAATGTTCATTGTGCAAAAAGTGGCAAAATAACAACAAATAAAATAAAACCGATGTTTAGTACGCACCACACCAAATTTATCGCCTTATCAATAACTTAAATGGATGGAAACTTAATTTAAGCAATATGTTACTGTTATAATTACTCCGGAGGAATAAAAACTACCGGTAAGATATATCTAGAAATTTGCTTAAAGATCAATATTTGAAAAATTTAATAAGTTCGAACACAATAAGATAAGGAAGAAAATTTGCCCAATATAAGCGACAAGTAAAACTCACAAGCCCCATTTTAAAATTATAAGTTAGCAACGCTATGTGTAAATTAAAAAAATAAAAAAATAAATAAAATATATCGATTCCAAGATTTACTGTAAAAATTTAATAAAAATGCACCAAATAGTGAAAAATAATTATTAAATAAAAAATAATTTATTTCGGCGTAACATACATATAAATATTATGATTATTCTTAAACAACGTTAATATAAATTACAATCATCATCAGATTCAAATTGCAACAAAAATTAGAAACAACTAAACAAAGATAACACACTACGAGCAATCGTTTTCTGGAAGTCAAGTATGGAAACATCAGAAATATTTAACACGGATTTTAACTGTTCATAATATCCTTATGTTTATTGCCGTGAAATAAATTATTTTTCACTTTTTGGTGTATTTTAATTAAACTCTTAAAGTAAATCTCGCAGTCAGTATTTTTTTTTAAACTATTTTATTTTTACTTATCGGTGTGTAAATGTTGAGTACTAATGCTTTTCTCGAGAGGTAATGTGGATTAAACAATCTAAAATGATACACAATTTTTAGTTTTGTATAAAACTGGATATTGATTCATGAGTAATGTTCAAATTTCGTAGATGATAAGCTTATAAATCACGCTTTGAGGGTTTCAATTTATTATCTTTATTCGAATCTAAATTTCTATGGGAACTAACATAATGATACTTTAATCCACTTGCGTTTACTGCCCGTTTAATTTTAAAATTTTTTGGGTTCATATTTTTCCTATATCCTGATGAAATTTTTTTGGCTAATTTTTATCTCGTTATATATCAAGCAAAGAAAGTATATCTATAAAAAGACGTTTTTTAATGCTATTTGACGAGAAATTCGATTAGTAAATACTCTTTCGCACTCATGTAAAGACATCATTAAAAACAAAAAAAAAAACAATATAACCTATTCCTTTTTTGAATTTAGCATAAGACTTAAACTCTTTCTTTTTCGCTGTGGGAATTTTGAACGAACTCACTTTTATCATTTACGAATGATCACAGATCGTAACATCATCGAATATTTTCTTATACATTCTCACATAGTTTGAGTCTGTTACAGTCTTAAATTTTTCAAGTATTTTTTAAGCATACATATCTGTTAGGAGAAAAAACTACATTGAAATTGCGCATAAGCATATATATGCAAAAAAAAAAAAGAAATGGTGTCGTTTCCAGCGTTGTAAATACTGCAAATAAACGTTTTCCTTCTGATTTTTTAAATTTCAAACAAATCTTAACACATTACATTTCGGAGCATAAAATAGGGTATAAACTAGGGGACAGTAATGCAGCTTAAACTTAATATTCCGCCTAATGCACAGCAACTAAAAAAATACTATTAATCTAATAATAGTTGATATGATTAAACAACTAATTAACAAATATCTATTATACCTTTTTTGTTCTTTTAAAGAAAAAAAAAAATCGCGATTGCTTCTTTTTATTCAATCTGTCGTGTGTGTATAATTTTTTAGTTTTTGGTTTCTATAGCATTTATAATATATATATATATATATATATATATATATTTATTTATATACACACACACGCGCGCACACATATATATATATATAAAATAAACTATTTTCATTTGAAAGCGAAAAAGAGAGCTCAGTTGAGTTAAATGTTCTATGCTTATTGCTCATATCTATGTAGTATTATATTGCATTTATGACTTTATTACTTCGCAAAAATGATATCTAATTACACGATATTTTTGGATAGGAAATAACATGTTTAGTTTGATATTCATGCTATAATCCAAACTGATTATAAATTGTAATGTCGCCTAGCAAAAATTGTTTAAAATAACCTCTGTTACATTCAATCACACAAACGAGATTATAATGCGCTTTCGTTATATGCAATGGCAGCTGTAGAATCAGAACATCGATTTTTATGTTCTAGCAACACTAAAATATCGTATCAAATTATCTGATGCATGTAGACATCAAATTTTACTAAAATATACGCGTAGTAAAAAGTTAGTTAGAAATGGAATATATTTCAGCAAAAACACAATAACTTAAGTAATTTTTATAAATGCGATAAATGAAAAGTTAACTGGTAAATTTGAAATAATAAAATAATATTTCGTGAATTACTGCTAGAATTTTACTACTTATCTAAAAAACAAAAAGAAATAATAATTTGCGTAGTTAACGAGTCACGCGAATCCCGTCAATACGACCGAACTACGGGTACCCGCAATTTAAACATCGATATATAAACTGTTCTTCAAACTGAAAATAGCTTTGGAAAATTCTTAATTACATTTTTGGTAGCTTAACTATTAATGGTACCGTTTTTATCACGTTCTAATATTCCAATATCAAAATAGTATCATTTTCAAAATAAATTAAACAGAATTCTCTACGAGCGAAATCATTTTCAGTTGATTAAATTCTTTTCTTTAACTGATCGCTAAACAGTTTTCTTCTTTTTAAGTAATGTTTAATCTCACGTATTACGTATCAATTCTGTTAAACATCTTCACTTCAGTTTTTCGACATCTTTTTCGATCATTTAGTATTACGTGTTTCCAGTAAGTTTTATTTTTGCAAAATGCTTTTATAGTTTTAAAACTTTTATACACACAGTAAATAATACAAATAAAATTAAAGTAAAAAATTATACAAAAATATATCACACTTTAACCGTATAACATAAAAAAGTTCATATGTATATGTGCGTTGTTTATTATCAATTATTTTTCCATTTATCGAAAGTTTATAAATATATGCAATATTGTTTATTCTACTTTTTTAATTGTTTATTATTAATCACAATTTTAATATATATGTCTTAAAAAATATCTTTCTTCTTTTTGAAATGAAGAAAAAAAAAAAAAAAAAGGGATTTGAACTTAAAATTATTTGTTGTTTTACAGAGAATAAAATAAAAATAATTCCTATAATATAAATACTTGAGGAATCTACAGCCTGTAAATTATAAATCTTACTTCTTCAGTCATATTTTTTATTCGATGTATGGCTTATTATTATCATTCGTTAAACAATGTTTTGAAATACAGAAGTTAAAACCATTATATAAAATAAATTATGAGTAATCATATTTATGCTCCAACAAGAAATATCTAAACTAGAAATTATCGTTTTTAAAATTTCCAAAACAAAGCTTACAGTTGATTACACTATGAATTATGAAAACATATTTATAAGACGAAATAAAAAAAAATTTAGAACGATCAGAACTGCCAGTAAAATATTACGAAATGAAATTATAAATATCTATTATTTTCGCAAAATTAAGCAACATAACAGAATAATAAAATTATTAACAACGAAACTATAAAAATAAATTTCAATAAATCGCAATACTCAAATGTAAAGGGTTTAAATGTAGATGACATAAAAAAAGTTAGTTTTAATGAAAGAATCCACCCACACATCCATGGATGTAAAATTAAAATAAACTGCGAAAAATAAATGAATACTTGAATTTTCAAATAAACTAATTAGTAATAGGATATATATATATATATTAAGCATTTACGGTAAATGCAATCAAATGTTTAAATTTAAGCTTCATAGTTGTCCTCCATTTAACGTACTTCTAATAATGTTCTTTTTTTAAAACCGTGTATCTAAGTCTTTTTAATTTTTATTTCATTTTAAAGTTACACATTGACGAAATAATAAAATTTACAGCGCATGCGTATAATATATTTAAAGAAAAAACGAAATCAGAAATAAAAAGATCTTTTAAACAAAAATATCCACTAAAAAAAAAAAAAAATGCAACCAAAATCCAAATTTCCTTTTTTATACTTTTTTTTACAGCGCATTTTTTTCCCTTTTTAATACGATTATTAAAATATTTCAATTATGAAAATTAATTACAATTTAACTTTGTGCACATAATTTCGTCGTGAGTCTATCTGATTAATACAATTAAAATTTTAAGGATACATCCAAAAAAAAATATATATATTTAATTTTTGCACATAAGCGGTAAATTATTACGATATTCTTTACTTATAAGTTTTATCGTTAATATTCGTACGTTACAAGGAAAGATAATACGCGACCAATAAAGTACATGAGCAATATACGCAAAAAAAAAAAAAAAAAAAAAATCGATACTAGATTCCTCAAGTATAATACAATCAACTATGGGAGAAAACTATCACACACGGTGAGTCACGAAGTTGGCGAAAAGAAGGTTTCCATGGTAACCAAATGTTACCCTTGCGATTACTGTACCTTTGGCGAAAACGTTGCTACGCCTTTAGCAATTTATCCCCTTATTCTTACTACCGTGAAAGATTATATAACCCTTTCCATTCTTCCCGGGGCCCGTAACTATTGTAGAATATTAAAATTTTGCCGCAATGATATACACATACAGTAAAAAAAGAAAAAGAAAATGTCAGAAATTAGAAATTCTACAAATACGTCGCATAAAAATAACTATAAAACACCGCTTTACCTTTATAATTACTCTAAACATGAAGTTTAAAATATAGAAAAAGAGCTATTATCGATGTCGTATAAAAATTGCGCTATTTTTCGTATAAAAGTTGGTACACTATTATATATTAAATTTAAATAGCAACTGTTCTTTCTGACTGCGGCAATTAGCTAAAAAAATCATTTTTTAAAATACTTTACAGTTATTAAATATTTCACGTCTAAAACATTAAGTTATTCTTAATATTTCATCAAAAACGTCTACTGAATTTAAAAATAAATATATGCACATCTCTATATTTTTTCAGAATTCGTTTATATTAAGTAAAAAAAAAAAAAAAAGAAAAAGGTATACTGAAAGCAGTATTTTTATTTTTTCGATTTCGCATTCTTTTAATATAATTCAAAAAGTCTGTACAGTGTTCCGTTCGATTACGTAAAACATTTTAATTAAACATGAAACTATTTTTTCAATTATTTCTTAAAATTTATGCAAAACTCTGCAGTACGTTAGTTTCACAAACCAATTCTATTAAAAATATTAAATCTACTACATTACAAAGAAAAAATAAATTACATAAATCTCTTGATATTTCAAATTATTGAATTTTAATTCACATTAATTTTAATTTTCTCTTCGTAATTTTAAAAGGACGAATTAAATACGGGCGGATAGGCAATTGCTAAAAATTACAAGTAATCGGTTGAATTTAAACATTAAGATGCGGAAACACTTGTTTCCCGAAAAATAACACATAGCCCTACTTATTCGTATTATACACTATTTACAATGTATAACTAAATTTTGATACTACCATTCGAAATGCAGTTTAGGTATTCATAAATTCATGCATAAAGCGGTAATTTAGCATATGTCTTTGACTTACCGTCATAACGTTCGGCTTGTTCCGCTAGTTTTGCTTTGTACACATTTTCATCTCTTTCACTCATTTTTTGCATGGTGGCCATGATTTATACAAATATATACACTAAATAAATGAATAATTATTAGATTTTTTCGCAAACTACAAAATAAAATATAGCCGCACCCGCCGACAATAAATCTCAGTAATACCGAAAACCAAAATTTTAATACGCAGTTTGCCCGTTTATAGGAAACGTCATACACCGTTTATATTATGAAGTCGATGGTATTCACTTAAAAATGTTGAAAAAGAACGAATGTAAATTTCGGTTTAGTAAATATTACACACGAAAGTACTTCGAATTTAATTTAACGGCGCTATAGCATATTTGTAAATTTAATTTTTTTAACAAATCGTAATAAAAAGCAATAGAAAAAAAATTGAATTATAATTAATTAAAAAACTAAGTTATTAATGTTGCAACGCACGGAATATTTCGTTTTCTTTTTTGTAATTAAACTCGGTTTCATTAATGAAAATATTAGAGAATAAATAATATAATAATTCCTTAATGTGTAGCGTTAATTCTAGTAATATCTCATATTTCGACGAAATATGAATAATAAAAATTTTAAAATTGTTTAAAATATTTAGCTTAAAGAAAGCCAGCAAAAAGCTTTAAACCGTTGGTAAGAGAGATCCGTGAAAAATTTAAATAAACTACACAAGAGTTTAACAAGAAAGTATTTATTAAATGTTTAAAGATTCACGATGATTATTTATTTAATTATCTTTAATACAGTTTCATCTTTTCCTTATTCGGATACACAGTTTGTCGTTCAATGTTCACTTAATCATAATTTAATAAATACAAACTAAATATAATAAAAATTATGTTTACAAAAGCCTAGCCTACTGGTATGGTATTTTCGATGAAAATTTACAAAAAGTTTACTATTTTACTAACAAATATAAGGAAATTAAAGAAACAAATTTCACAATTAGTTTCAAAATTTACTAATTCCGTAATTTGACTGTGAAACTTAATATTAATTTTGTTATTTATTGTTGCAAATTTAAAGAAATTTCTGATTAATTGTGTGTTTTTTTTTCGCGTATAATTCATAAAAAAAAAAAAATAACAAATTTCCAATAAATTAACTTAGAAATTATGAATCGGAATCGATTCTTTTCAGTCTATCGTTCGGGCTAATGTTTTCATAAATCGTTAGTGTATTATGATTATTTAAGTTCGGATGTTAACTTATTTGAATACTGTTTTTCGAAGTATTATTTTCAGCTAGTTAATTTGTCATCTCAGATTTACTAAGTTGAAATGTGATAAAATGTAAAGTGAGTATGTTAGATTTCGATACTCTAAAGCAATTATTGAAAATAATGCTAGCCCAAATTTGTTTAAAAAATTTATATAGAAATTCGAATATCGAGAAGCACCTTTTTTTGACGGAAAATTTTTGTGGTCTCGTACGCTTGGTGAATACACACTGTAATTATCGTATTTTATATGGTTTTTTCTTTTGTATCCGTTGCGACTTCATCAAATCTCATATAGCGTACATTGCAAATAGCATCTAATTTAAATATTTCGTACAATCCTATCGAACCCCGATTTTACTAAAGGAAAAATCAACGTAGTTCGAAATGTACATTTTTTAAGAATTTTTTATTAAATAATTTTATTCGAAGCAATATTGCCGATTCGAAAACTTATTAGATGAATACTGCGAATTGTGTAACTCGTGTATTATATTCGAAAATTACGTCTTATAAGAAGTATAATGTACAAACATTAAATCGAAGCGATGATACGGAATCAAAGATGTTTGCGCGATGTAAGAAGTGTGAAAAAGTAATATAAAAAGGTAAATAATTGTTGGAATTCGATATTGCTCTGTAAATAAAACGTGTATTACGACAACAGAGCGTACGTAGTGATGTAAAATAATAAAAATCACGTAAAGAAGATTCGCTTATCTACTTGTTTGGAAAATAATATCTAATAATGGAATTTCAGAAAGTAGTTGCGTACAGATTCGCTTTTAGTAAAATTTTAACCTAAAAATAGAAGGCTTTTCGATACGCATCCAATCATTTATTACGAAATATTATGTCTGCACTTAAATGTACAGAAAACATTGACCGGTTTTAGAAGGGGTAAAAAGAAAAAAAGAAGAAAAAAACAATTTGGTTTGCGAGATTAAAATTTCTCCCGAGCTCTAAAAGTATTAATTGTAATAAAAAGATTGAGTCATCATTTCTTAAAATGCGGTGTAGTTCTCTTCGCTGAATACATGTGTGTATATACGGTTAACGTGTAATGCAAATGTCAAAGAGAAATAAATTAGTTCTTCAGTTTCGTTTAAATATCGTTCTGAACATTTTTTATACATTGTACAAAGTTACTTTTGCGAACTAGAAACGATGTTTTTAATACACATTTAAATTGTTCTTATTACAGAAACGATAATGAGAAGTTCTATTTTTTCAGTGCGAGTTTAATGAAATTCTCACTTGAATGACGACAAAGATTTCCGAATATGGCTAACCATTACGATGTTCCGGAATGGGCCGGTAAACCTCCGGTCGGCCTTCACTTAGACGTGCTAAAGGGAGACCGTATGGTGCAGAAATTGATGATCGATCAGAAAAAATGCTACTTATTCGGTCGGAACAAAGAAATGTGCGACTTCGCGGTAGATCATCAGTCATGTTCGCGAGTTCACGCAGCTTTCGTCTATCATAAACTGCTGCAAAAGAGTTTTCTAGTAGATCTGGGTAGTACGCATGGTACCTTCATCGGCAACATAAAAATCGAACCGCATAAACCGACACAGTTGCCGCTCGATAGTCAATTCCATTTCGGTCATTCTACCCGGGTGTATATGTTACGATCGCGACCGCAATCTCCGACGCGACAGATTATCGAGGAACTGGAAGATGATCACGAGGACATCATCGGTGACATGGACAATTCGCTCGAGAACGAACTGGTAATGGATAACATTACCGAGTACAATACTGCGCACAATCGTCGCATCTCTTTAATCGGTATCAGCGACAAGACGACGGTAGATTCGTTCGGGTCGGTTACGGGCGCGAAAGATCTGAAGCAGAAAAAGCGCTCGGTTACATTTAACGACGAAGAAGAGGTGATAAACCCGGAAGACATCGATCCGTCAATCGGTCGCTTCAGAAATCTCGTTCGCTCCACTACCATCCCGTCCGCGAAACGTTTCAAGGCGGCCGGCGGCAGCGGCACCTACGAGAACTTCTACAACAATCCTTACGACGATCGTAGTCAGAAAATCAACAATTCCAAATTCGTCACCATACAACGCAGCCGCTTTAACGACCTTTACTACGATATTCCCGGACTGCACAACGAGCACGACGATCACGAAGAAGAGGAATTGGCCCCGAAAACCGTCGTTGAACAGCTGGGTCTTCCGCTTCCGAATCCGGCCCCGGATGTCGATGCGGTAGTCAGTTGTAAGCAAGTCATTCAGACGAACACGTTACTTCCGCTGCGTCAGAAGAGTGAGCCAGAGGCGCCGAAAAAAAAATATGCCAAGGAAGCCTGGCCCGGGAAAAAATCCGCTCTATCTACTACCTAATAAGTTGTTCGCGCATTTTCTGTGCACAATTTCGATTGCGGCCTTGTGCACTAAAGGCACGTTGTTACTGAGCATGCTCTGTCTCTCCTGTTTTCGCGGCAATGTTTACAGATATATGGCCGCTGATACTTTTATCAGTCTGATATCGTTTGTTTTCGAATTAAGAGGAAAAAAAAATAAACTCGGGAATCTCCGTTTAGTCAGACAATTTATTTATACTCACGTTTAATACTATTTAATAAGAAGTTTCAATGAATTAATGTTGATTATTTGTTTGTTTTCGAAGCGGGATTCGGAATGGCCTTGCATAATTTCCAGTAACGCGTTTTTACAGGGAGCGCAGTAAAAATTTTCCCCAGATGCTCGAGCGAAAAATCTTGAAAATCGACACATCTTTTCCGTATGTTTATATTATAATAAGGTACGTGTCGTAAAGAGAGTGTAATAAACGTATGTTTTGTTTTATCCGGAAGAACACAGAAGTTAGAAAAAAAATCTTTTTGAAAATGTATTTACGCGTTAAAATTACGATTTATTTTTAAATTACTGCCAGATATCGGTTAATATGTTACTATTTTTACTTGTACAAATGTGAAATACACGAATGGTCGTTGAACAGTTACAATGCGGTGAGTATATCTCTTATTGGAAGATAGACCTTTGGCCAAATAAAATGTATTTGTTCAGGCCAATAAAAAAGAAAAAAGAGATAAAACTTGACTTCTTTACAGTTTTGTATGGTGTAGTGGCTGGAAAATTGTTCTTGTTTTTTGATTTTAAACTTTTTTAATAGACCATTTCTGTCTCGTGACATTTTTTTCGTCAATGATTTCGAAAACTCTTCCATTTTTTTTTTTTTTAGTTTTATTTGTTTACGTATCTGCATTTTTGTTCGATTATTCGGAATTCTTAATAATATTCAGGATGACCTTGTTTTATTATAGTGTGCGCCTATTTACGCTTGAGCTGAAATGAAAGAAATTAGGTTATTATTCAACGTATCGTATGTGTAGGAGCCATTTTACTAACGTGTGTACGAGTATAATACTCGCCTAAAAATTTAAGCCTATATTACGTCGGTAGATTAGAGTAATTAGGTTTCTTTTTATTTTACATTTTTTTCCCCTCTCAAAACAGTGCTAATTAAGGTGTGTAGGGAATTGTTAATAAGGTTCTATAGTATGTTTTCTGGAGGTTTGATGAAAATTTGTTGTACACATTCGTGCCCATCTGTGTGTTTGTTTCACTCCAATTAAACCCGGCTTAAACAAGTAAAACGAATAGCCGGTATAATTGGGAACCACATTTAAGTAAAAAATGAAAAGAAATTTGCTTTCTTTTATTTCATCTTTACCGTAAATTTTATGTTTTATTATATTCCAAATCCGTTTTTCGTTTGTTAGTGCAGTTTAGATTTTTGTAAATTTTTTTCCTTATTGTTTTCAGGAATTTTTCTCGAGCTCACTTAATTTAACATGGAGATAATACTCTTTTTCGATAATATGCGAAATTTGAGGTAGCACTATGCTACGTGAAACGTCGTCTTTTGAGAAGCATAGCTTGCCCAATTTCATAGTAATGTAAACTGCTAGAGCATTTGGTTTGCATAAAAAACAGGACTCGGGACAATCAAGGCGCAAAATAAAAGCGATAAAAATACATTATCTTTAGCTTATCTCTGCGACCTCAATTAAATTTTCAAAGAAATATCGTTGCCATTAATGTGATCGGTAAATCTATCATACTACTGTTTTCGGTCTAGATGCTGAACATTCGGTATACGTTAATGATTTTGTAAATTTTTTAATCTCCGTAATACACCTGTTTTGAACCTTATTTTTACGCGTTGTTTATATTATTCGTAGATTGTTACTTGGTCGAAAAATAAATTGAAAACAAAAATTCGTATATTTTTGTGTGTATATATATATATGTATATATATATACAATACAAAACTACTTAGTCACGTGCTGGTTTTTATATGTCTCTATATGTAGTACCGGTCTGTGACGAATTATGAAGTTTTTTTGGGGGGGGGGGGGGGGGTAATTCGCAGTTTGAGAGACGCACCATGATTTTCGTCTACTTCCGTTTGGAAAAAGAAACGTCGAATTTACGGAAAGATAAACCGGTAATTCGTATAGATTTATAAACAGGAATATTTTTACGATCTAGTTTTATTTTACTTAAAATATTCCGTTAGCTGATTATTTTCGAATACACCGTGTCTTTTCTTACTTATAAAAATCTAGTAAATATTAACGATAAGACTTAATCGGTATCGACAGAAGGGCTATGATAAACTAAGGAGGGGTTTGTAATGTACATTAGAACAGTCGGAAATAAATATCGAGGAAGTAGTAAGTACTTCATGTATTCGCTAACAAAATGATAAAATGCATCATTATTATGAGACGTATTGATATTTCCCTGTGAAGGTGGTTAAAAGGTGAAAGATAGGCCAATAATAATAATAAAAAAAATAATGTATCCTTAATTGGTTTGCATTTTATAAGATCAACAAGAATCAAGAAATTTTTTACTCTGTTTCGTAATTATTCTGAAAAAATAGGAAGTCTAAAAAACGATAAATAAAATAATAAATCAATTAGTATAATTAGAGCAGACAGTGAAATAGGGTTCATATTTATCCGTGACACTAATTTAATTTTAGTAGTATACAATTTGAAGACCCGACCATGCCCCAGGCTTGTCGGCGGGATTTTTGAAAAAGTAACACACTCCTCTCCACTTTTCATTATGAAGAATAAAATTACGTACTGTTCATTGTGTGTGCTATATACGTAAAGGTACGGAAACATATATACATACATACGTATATAGCAATGTCAGTATATTAATCTTATAAATATTAAGTTGAATAGGTTTTATATGTAATTACACAGAAAAAAAAATATATACAGGGCCGTATCTAGACCAAAATTTCGGGAAGGGTTACGAGGTTACGAAAATATTTTTATAAATGTATATATATATATATATATATATATATATATATATATATATATATATATATGTGTGTGTGTGTGTGTGTGTGTGTGTGTGTGTGTGTACGTATGTATGTATGTATGTATGTATATACGCGTGTGTGTGTCATGAAATATATTTATTTATAAATAGTACACTAAAGCAGGCCCGTGCCCAGAATTTTAAGGGGGGGGGTAAAAATTTTCTTTGCATATTTATTTTATAAATAATACATTTTTCGCTACTATTCATACTATTAATAATTTCCATCATTTTTATTTATATGTATTAATAATTTACATAAATGAATTACCGTATAAATATTAATAAAAATGACATATGTTATTAATTATACTCGTAATAAAAGGTTTTGCATAAAATATTAATGAAGTACCTAAAAATATAGAGCATATTTTTCATTTTTTCTTTTAAAGGTAAGAAGACCCGAAAAAATCATCAATAGTTATTTTAAATTTTTGATTTTTGTGTATTTATAATAACTATTTTAGTTCCCATGAGGGAGGGGGGGGATTAACCCCCAAAACCCACCCCGTGGGCACGGCCTTGCACTAATGACTTGTAGTCAATTATTGTATACGCAATATTTGAACACTACAATAAAACAAATAAAAAGTAGTCCATAGAATTAATAAAAATTTTAATTTTCTTTTCTTTTGTCGAAAATTGAAAAGAAATAAATTTATTCCGAGTTTCGGTCCATTTAATTCAAGCAGTTATGATTTCGCAGACATTTGGAGAGGGTGACCCCCCCCCAGTACGGATGTATATATATATATGTATCTTCTATGTTATATTAGTGAGTTATGTATGGTTACCTTATATACATACATGTTTACTCATATACTAGAGTTAAGCATTTTTAAATTAATTAATAGGGTCATATGTAATCTATTCTGAATCAGAATTGCATGCCATCGATTACTCTTGGAGTAATCAACTACAAAGATGATTTGCGAGCAATTGCGACTATTTGGTGCAGTTGATTATATAGTTTTTTTACTCGTAATTAATAATTATAATAAATAATTACGGAGAATGGGAGGTGATTTTTAAATATTAAAATAGTAGTTTTAATCTTTTAATAGTGTACATATATTGCTGCACGATAAATAATAACATATATTATAAATAAATGAAAGAAAAAAGAATCTACCACTCACTATTTTATACGCGCATACTTATGGAAAGATTAACAAAGTCAGTCAAGCGTGATGTTTAATGCGCTAAGGATGCCATATGTTAAAACATAACTATAATTTGTATTTATATAAATTAAATCCAAAACAATGAAATTTGATTTTTCGCGCTTTTTTGAACTTTTCGTCAACTTCGAACGTTTCATTAAGGAAATGAAATACGGTTTCGTTCCCGACAAAAATAGCGACCTTTCTATCAAAATATCATCACGTGCCCGGAAAGAGAAATATTTTTTTCAAGAATTCCGAGTTTTTGGGGCGCTTCGAGAATTTAATTTTGAAGTTAGAAATTTGAATGCTCCAAACTAGAGAAAAAAACCGGGAATACGTATATTTTTAACCTCATTAAAATTTTTTAACTATAATACTCACGTTGCAAAGAGGGGAGCAAGACATTTTTCACGTTTTTTTTTTCGTATTTTTCGCTAACTTGGAAAGTTTTATTAAGGAAACGAAATGCGGTTTTTATTCCCGACAAATAGCGATCTTTTCATCAAAATATCATCACACGCGTCGGGAAAAAAATATTTTTTTCTAAAATTTAGATCTTTCGGCGCTCCGAGAGTCTAAATATAAAGTACAGGGTGCGGCAGCATAATTTCCTTTTTTAAAATGCGCCACTTTTTTTCTAATAAATTTTGTTAAAGAGAAATAATAACAGAAAATCGAAATAAAACTGCAAGGGAAGAAGCATACATATTGCCCTCCAATTTGGGGGAATCGAGAGTATGTTATTTCGATTTTCCGTTATTATTTCTCTTTAACAAAATTTAGTAGAAAAAAAGTGGCGCATTTTAAAAAAAGGAAGTTATGCTGCCGCACCCTGTAGTAAGCTCGGTACTATATAGTTAAATTATAAAGCGGTCCTTTACGCATATGTTTGAGATACGTTTTTTGGTTTCGGTAACTTTTTCCCTCTGGTTATATTACTTACGTCGTGAATAGTCTTTTTCTTTACTGTTTTTGGCCCAAAAGGAGGGTGTAAATAATTTTTTGATTTTATGAAAGAGCTTCTATGATTATTATGAATTTCACTTTTAAAAGGTTATCTGGGGTAATGTAATGAGTTATGAGTTCTGTAAGTGTGATTTTTGATGTCGTTTTAAATTCCACATTACATATTTTTGACGGTTTTATTTGGGTTCTTTTTTCGGTCCAGGGCAAACAGTTAGCTTGAAGTTGTAGTTATTTTAAAGAGAATTTTAATTGTAATTTATGTTCCAATTTTGTAGTTTATAAATCAAACTGTTGCTGAGCCTATATTTTAATAGAATATTTTTGTCGTTTTTGAATCGTCTTATTAGGATTCCGTGTACATTATATGCGTATGGAATCCTAAAAATAGTATCCTAATATTTTTAATTATTTAGTTTTATTCGTGTAATCGTTCGGAATGATCAATTTCGATGACAAATAATGCGATTTTTTTTGACAAATTCAGAGTACTTCGTAATTATGCATTTTAAATATTACAATCAGAGGAGAATACAATCTATTACACGTCAAGCAGTCTTTCGCAATTGCAAGAATCATTTTTGTAATTAGTTACTGCGAAAGAGTAATCGACTACGATCAACTATGATTTCAAGTAATTTCGTAATCGTCGCAGATTTAAAAGAGGAGTTCTCATCAGCTCTGCTATAAAGGGGAAGGTTGGGCAAAACGGGATATCTATAACTTAATTCCTTGTATACAAGTTTTGGTACGACTCGAGTTTAATATTTTAGTAAAACCTTTATGAATTATACGGTGTCTTTTATAATTAAATTAATTTTAACGCGCTGATTATAAATGTCTGTTTTAGATGTATTAATGGTTTTTTAAAAGCCGTCAAATCATCCGGTTTTGTGCAACAGTGGCTAGATAAAACGAGCTGCTACTCTTTTAAATGTAAATGTACCTATTTTTTTGATGTTAAATTTTTTTTTCTTTCGAATAATAGTATTATAATGATAATATAAAAAAAAATATGTACCAATAAGAATCTAATGGTGATGTATTTAGATTAAAAAATATTGTTTTGAAAAAAATACCGGTTTACTGTAACATTTAAACAGTTATACATTTATTAATTAATCGAATAAAAAATACAATTTACAAAATAACTTTATTAGTGTGCGACTACCAGATACGCATCTTTAAAATTAAAATCTGAAACTAGAAAAAATATTCTGAAAAATAAAAACGGAGCCCGCAGATTAATAATTAAAGATTAATATTACAATACATGCTAAGCCAAAACTACAATCACTATATAATGTTGCTCCATTGTTGTGCATCACAATACCACACGTACCGAATATTTTTGTAACCGCGGCCTCCGCTTTCATTTTTCAGAATAGTATTTTCTAGTTTCAGATTTTAATGTTAACATGCGTATCTGGTAGTCGCACACTAATAAAGTTATTTTGTACTTTTTAGTGTATAAATAAAAGCCTATTTTTTTTTTTTTTTATTTTTTGCGTTTTTAAATCTTTCTTCTGAATATTCAATTCAGCGTTATTCCTTTCTGTACTTTTGTTTTTGGCTTGAACAACAAACAGTTCGTTTTATAACGAAATGATATTATTAATAGTGTAAGTTTTTCTACCCTGAACATTTCCTAGGACCGGTTTGGTTCGCGTGCGTGGTACCTTTTGAAAATCAGCCGATATAATTGTGAAGCTGACAGAGGGAATAACTAATTTTGACTTTGGGAATTCTGTTATCGATTCTTTAACTTGTAATACGTTTGTAATCAAAACCCAAAAGAAAAAAAAAAAGTTAAAACGAAGTATTAATTTAATTTTTATTGTTTTTACATTTTAAAATGCATTCAAAGTATATTATGTTCGAAATTAGGGGAACATCGAAGTTAGTTTCCCACTTGGTAATTTTTTTTTTATCGTGTATGCTTTAGTTCAATTTATATATAAAAACAATTACAGAAAACATTCTAGCGTTAGAAGCTAAAAGTGAATAAATTCGGTTTGACAAGACGGCCGATTATTTAGTATTTTGTCCCACATTGCGGAAGAAAACCACGTGTAGTCGCTTAAGTAAGTAAATAATTTAGACATATACATATACATATATATATATATATATATATATATATATATATATATATATATATATGTACCCGAAGAAATATATAAAATAGTTTACTTAACCAAAATTCAGTTGTGTAATGAACTCAGTAGCGTGCTGTAACATTTGCAAAACATTTAAACGTAAAATACCGCCAAATTACATAAATATGTTAATACTGACAATATTCAATGCGTGCTCTTGAATATTATTTCCGCTGTCAGTGACAAATAAAATTCCTCAGTGATTTAAAATAAGTGACGTTGTCCGCAGAGCATGAAAACGAACTATCCTGTTTTGTCCAACTTTTCCAATTGTCTATTTTTTAGGTACATTTTTTCTTCTTTTTATACTGACCGTTATTTGGGCATTTTTATAATTTCTCGGCGTGTCTTCGTGAACGTTGCTAACAATTTTTCCTTGGGAGGGGGGGGGCATCTGACCAGCTGAATATCTTAATATATATATTTCTTCTGTGCGTGTGTATATGACTGAACTCCTCCTAAACGGCTGGACAGATTTTAATGAAATTTTTTGTGTGTGTTCAAGTAGATTCGAGAATGGTTTAGATTCACAATTCAGTCCATTACAAAATGTTTTTACGAATTTATGAAGAAAATTCATTTTTTTTTGCCGTTTTTGGTCCAAAAGGGGGGTTTAAATAATTTTTTAACCGTAATTTTTGAATTTCCATAAAGGGCTCCTGTGTTTTGTTTTATATTTGAAATTTCGCTTTTAAAGAGTTATCTGGTGACGAATTACGAATTTTTTAAGGGTATTCGTTCTGAATTCCATATTATGTATTCTAGAGGTTTTTTTACGCCCAGGGTAATCGCTCAGTTTAAAGTTGTAAATTGTCACAGATAGAAGTTTAATTGCAATTTATGATCCAATTGCGATAAGTCGAACCGTTTCTGAACTATAACAGAAATAAATATTTTTTGTCGTTTCTGAACTGAACTATCTTATTGGGATTCCGTCGTTTATAGTGTGTACGGAATCTTAAAAATCGGTATAAATTTACTTTAAGAAATTAGAGATCATTAGAAACACGTTTTTTCGTGTATAGCCCATCTCATCAGCTAACTGCATAGAGTACACACTTTATTAAAAAGTATATAAATTGAGTGTGTGCTCTGTGTTGTTAGCTGATGATATAGCCCGAAAAAACATGTTTCCAAAGTACATTAAATTTTTAATATAAATTTATACTGATTATTGTTATTAGAGTTAATAATGCCTTGCTGCCGCGTAAATTACATTCATTTCAAAATATTTGTCTTTTTGGTTTTTGCACATTTATTGAACTTAATTCATTTTCAGTATTAATTTTTTCTTAATAAAAAACTGAATTTAATTCAGCTAATAAGTTAACACAAAATTTACTTTCTAAGGCGGTACGAAGTTCGCCGGGTCAGCTAGTATATATATATATATATATATATATATATATATATATATATATATATACACAGATACATATATACGTATGTACGCATATATAATCATATATTAAAAAGTTGATATAAAATTAATAATTTAAATAAATATATAACCGAAATAATTAACAGCTTATTTAAAAAAGGGCTTTATTCACAGATCATTTAATTTTTAAATACTACACCAAAGAATCAAAATACTTCAAAATAAAATACAGTGTACTATAATATACTTGACTGATTTTTACATTTCTTACAATTTTCTGTGTTTTTCGTTGAACCGATTAAAGACTGCCTGAGAAGTTATTGTGGTTTTGACTATTTCACTCTCTCTATATAGGAGACATATGTGAAAATTTATTTTGGAGCATGTCATCAAATGGCCTACATGCGCATAGGAAATTATTGTGATAATCACGACATTAATTTCGAAGTACATTGTACTTTTACACTTTTCAAATTTTTCTACCTGTGACATTTAGGCGATTCTTCTGGAAGGGGCAACGGGTTTTCTAGAGTGGTTACTGCCCACCTGTGTCCCCCCTAGCTATGCCCATGCGTGTCTTATATGGTTTATGAATTTTATTAAATAAAGGGTACACTGATATTAGCGGAGTGTTGTAACGCGGTTTGCCGCGTGGATGGCATTCTAGTGTGGAGACGGTTATGTTTTAGTGGTTTATATTCTTGACAAGGTATCCATGGATTGTGGAGCTTTTCATATTGTACTAAGAAACCTGATGGATCTGAAGAGAATATTGTGGCCAGTTCCTTTCTCACCGTGGTATCGGCCTTTACTTTATCAGATTTCTCTAGTATAACCAATATATTCAGTTTCAGATATTAGGTATATACCATTGGGACAGCGGCTTGGATCCGGAACGAGACAAGTTTCGATAATCTATGTGACACCCCTCTGATTTGGTAGCCAAGCATCTTAACTACTAGGCTATCACCGCGTTACCTGAAATTATATTACACATTGTTTCAGTTTTCAAAGTTATTTAAAAGTAATCAGATGAATAAGTTTTCACAATCGAATAAGTCATTATTTAACGTTTCCCCGTTATTAAACACCACTTATCATCTCAAATATTAATTACGTATTCTATTACAGTTTTCAAATTGTAGTTCCACGTGATAACGTTATTTCACAGTATTCGGTATTTCGTATTTTCTTCTATATACTAAGGAAAACTGATTTCGTTGATAAGACCACTTTTTCCCCCTAATACGCCCCCCCCGGGGGGGGGGGGGTAGACTCAACAAACGCACAACTACTAATAACAATATGACAACGGTATGGTTAAACACAATGTTCGACATTTCATTGAACTTATTTTCCCGATAAACGATGCAGAACTTGCCGCAAAGTCGTGTGATACGATCGTAGTTGTAAAATGTTAATTAAAACCTGAAAATTAGCAGTTTAAACAAGTACGAGCACTCTTTCTCGCATTATTAAAATGATTAAATATCACATTTCAAGAGTACGTCAAGCCCTAGCTACCGTACGACCTAGTTGGTTAGTTAATTGTGTCTCGTTTGGGTATGATCATTCCCGCTGCCGCTCGATGAAACTTACAAAAATTTTTTACTGGTGCTAGCTCAGTGTGATCATAGTTGGCGCGTCGAAAGAAAAAAAAACAAAAAAAACAGAAATATGTCAAAGTTTTTAGCAGTAATTTGCCACAAAAAACATCTATAAATATAATTTTTTTGATCACTGATCTATGTTTTCTATTTTATCTTAGAAAATAATTCAATCAACTATTTAATTAATTAATTAAATATCGCAGCGATATCTATAATTTACGGGTTTCCTTAACGCTGCTGCTTTAATAAAGTTTAGTTATTAAAAAAAAAAAGAAAAAAAGAAAGTAATTTGCAAAGTAAAAAATAAAGAAATACATCTCCTTTTTGTTTACTTTTTATAGACGATTACATTTTCAATCTTCAATTTTTGACGAAAAAATTGACTAATACGGCGTGACAGTAACTTGATACTTGACTAAAAAAATTAGGTATACATCCGGCCCCTAAAACGAACTCATCAATTTTCAATATTTGATGCGTGTGGCAGCGAAAAAATTTCCGAATAGAGATGTTTAGAAGAATAGGGGATTATTTTCTATTTCCTTCAAAGTGGATTATTCTGATGGTGGTATTCCGGATAGTTTTTACAGCTGGGGGGGGGGGGGGGGGGCTGAGCGAGTCTGATAATAAATTAATTTTTTCGTAAAAACTATTTGTTAAAAGGAAAATCACTAATAACAACTTTAAAATAACGAGGCACTCCACAAGAAATAATTCACCGTGTATGTACGAGGAATCGAGAAATGCTAGCACGCCGTCACGTAATCCGATTGTAAGTGACGCTTTCGAGAAAATCCTTTCGGCAAAGAACTGCGTCCTAATACCTTTTTTCTCTCTCTCTTCATTAAATTAAAATGTTTTTTATCTTTTCGCTGTCAGAGCTTTAAATTCAAGCGATTTTCGAAGTAAAAAATTTGTATTTTAAACGATTTCTTCTTTTTACGATAATTAATCGATTTTCAGCTGGTAGTTCAGTTGATACGGCCTTGAGATGAACTGTTATTAGGGACATTTATTCGATGCGAATTTATGATACCCCCCCCCCCCCTGAAGCTAATAAAATCGTTTTCACGCCTCTTCTCAACCCCCTGTTCGCACAGTAACAAACGCCGAATAATTATTTTAATTTATCCGGGGAAGCTGCTTATTCCGATTTAAAATACACACTTGAAACTTTTTTTCGTAACACTGTTAAACCTATTTTTAGAAAATTTCTAAAAACGATACTGTTTTCGGGGGACACACGTTTAGTTCTGCGTAATTGAAAAAAGAAAAAAATATCCGACTTCATAAATTCTTTATTATATACATAAAAAAGGAAGAAGAGTCTTAAGATATAGTCGGCAGTATATTTTGATTTTTATAATAGCACTTTAAAATTTGAAGTCCGGCTGGTAGTCATTTTCCTGTTATGATATAAATTGAGAATGATGTATATCTTTAGAATTTAAGCTGTTTACGTGAAATAGGGGTTCGGCGGTGCATTTTAGTTTTCAAAAAAGAACTTCAAAATTTTAAGCCTATTAAGGGTTTTCATTTTTATCACACTTTCGTCTTTTTCGTATTTCTTCTGTTATTTTCGAGTCGCGCGGGAATGTTGAACATACCAAATTACAACTTTCTAATTATTATACCGCGTATTTCCTTTTTCTGTGAAAATAATACAAAACTTGGAACTTTGCGCCCGTTATGAATTTTTCGATTCAAATTTTTTTTTAGGTTACATAACATATTCTTGTTATCTCCAATTTACGCGTGTTGTACGGATTCATCTTTTTACTCTACTCCTTCAAGTTATTGCTGCGTCTTTTTCTTGTGCATTTCAATAGAAAAAATTCGAAATTAGCAAGTTTGAACCAATGTAAGACTAGGTTATTTTTTAGATTTCATAATGTGCCGGCGATTTATAGGTCGGGATTTTTCGTTTTAAATTTCGACTTCCATCTTCAAATAGTCGTGTTGCGCTGCGAATTTTTACGGTTAAGGAAACATTTTAAAATTTGACAATTTTGAACTGATTTGAAGCTTTATAATTAAAAATTTTCCGATTATTTCGTAGCTTTTTTTGCTCATTAAATTAGATAGATGAGTTTGTATTGGTAAATTTCAGACTCCCACATACAATGGAAGTTGTTGTTGTTGTGAGATTATATATTATACATAAATGTTGCAGAGTAAATTTTTTGGTAAAAAATGTAGTATTTGATCCCAGTGGTGTGGTTAATTGTAGAAAATTGAAATTTTGGTGATTTATAAATGTTTGAAATTCCGAAATAAATTTTGAAAATGATTTTCTTATCTATATTAGGGCAAAAATTACATCGCTCTAAAAATCTGATTTTTAAGCAATCTAATTTTATTTTTGTATATATAGACGCGACAGTGCCAGTCACTTTTTCAACCTGACTGTATACACCATGTTAATATATATATAATATATTTATTTATACGCGCGTGTGTGCGCTTGTGTAATTTATTTACTATTGCAATAAACGACTATATTTATGACTCACAGTTTATACAGTTTATTTTAAATATCACATCACCTATTTCTAGAGCGGAAATTAGTGCGACAGTATTTTAAATTAATAGCGCGTCACGTATTTATTAAATTAACAATAAATTGGTAACCAAACGCCTATGCACATAACTGATACACGCACACGCACACACATTTATTCATACAGAAAATCGTGTTGTACTAATAAATAATTTTGTACTTGCATGAAACCCGTTTGAGAGAAGAGTGTTTAAATTTAACAAATTTCATTATGTACGTCGATGATATTTAAATATACCTTTAAGATAAAAAAAATTAATTTATACGGTTCTGATGAACTCGTTAAATTGTACAAAAACGTGCATTTTCAAGTACAATTACTATAATATTGTTTTTCTAATAAATATGAAATTAAGAAAATCGAAATAGCGTCGCGATTCCTAATTTAAGAAAAATTAATTATCACGCAGGTTTATAAATTATATATATAAAAAATAAAATCATTTACAAGAAAATTTATGCACTATTAAAAAAAATTATATTCTCTCGTAGCTCTGAGAAATTAAACGGTATTTTCTTAAATTTCATTCGATAATTTAGATTAAAGCAAAATATATATATACATATATATATCGCATTTGATTGCTGTTATTAGTACGCTCAAGAAAATAAAATAAAAAAAACAAACAAAAAAGAACTATTTTTTCGGCTTTAGTAAAAAAAATGTTAGCATAACATTTTGCAAAATGAAAAGCACTATATGTGTAGGTAAGAGAGATTAGCATTACGATTTGTTAAAAAATATTAAAAAAACATCAAGATTGTATTTAATTCTTTTTTACATAAAGTTTTAATATAAAATATAATTTATACTACAGACATTGATATCATTTGTATATCACAGTACGTTCTCATCAATTCTATGCACAATGTGTCATATAAATATCTTCATGTTTTATCTAACTAAAACCTGCCTTTCAGAGGTCGATACTACTGACAGGCAGTACTGTTTATTAATATTTTATTTTGTAATTTACAATTTATTACAATGTGAGTTCTCAAAAAAAAAAAAAAAAAAAAATTGTAAACCGCGTTGATAGTTTTAATAATTTCTTTTTGGTAAAAATAAATAAGAATAGAACTGTGTACTAAAACTTTCTCCACTTCTTTTGCCCGGGGATCAACAGCGAAAATTCGACAACTGATTATGTATGGAGTAGGTAAACGTGTTCTGTTTACGAAAAGATAGTTTAAATGTGCCTGCAACTGTCATTGTCTGCACTCTAGGAAAGTGTGACGATTATCGCGTAAATACTCCATAAAATGTAAGTGGAATAATGAGCTGTTACGCTAATACATAATAAGGAACTCTTGCTGCTGTCGTAAGAATTTGTATTTTTCGAAAAATCCAAGTCCGAAAGTTCACTTTCTAATTTTTAACTGGCGACCTTTTTTAAAATATAAAAAATTAAGAACGAAATATTTCCTTCGGCTATTTTAAAATGGTTCGTTTCGATTTTTATAGCTACGTTTAATTTGAAACTGCTTAAAATATGCCTTTTATTTTTCATCAAAAGTTTTCCTAAATGATCTATGATGAATTAACGAAGAGCAATCTATCATTAAAAACTCGTAGTTTGTACAATTACTGCGCCGTAAATAAAAGGTTTTTATTTGTTTATTTTTTAGCTAATAAATATGTTTCATTCAAATTTTATCAGGTTGTAGCGGGAAAAAAACCTCAAATAAAATAAATAAAAAGGGAGAGAACGGAACTCGCAACTACTATCGTTATACATAATTCAATAAAATACGTATATTAAAAATAATTCCTTTAATTATAATTAAAATAATTCAAAATTTCATATTTTCCGCATTAAACTGTAAATGAGATCGAGGCTATAAAAAACATTAAAATTATTTAAATTTTTCATGTATATATATATATATTATAAATTAATAAATATAACGTAGTTATTTCTATAATTATTATAATAAATCTTTGTACTTCAAACTGTTTTGTTGTAACTTCTTCCACATAATGTGATGTAACAAAATATTTGTAAACTGTTCAGGATTCAAAAAGGAATTTTGGAAATAAGAAAAAAAAAAACAGTCTTAATGAGAGTAAGAAAATCAATAACGAGAGAAATCAATTTTCTACTAGAATAATTAATAAATATCAAATTTTACATAAGAACATAATAGAGCAGATATTGTAACGGCATAAAATTTCGATATTTTAATCTTCAAAAAAAAAACAAAAAAAAACGCGATTCATCTTTGCATTTTTTTGTTTGTTAAGGAAAAACTATAAAAAGTAAATAGTTTTATTCAAATTTAAAGAGAGTAAATTTTTCAATTTGGAAAATAGAAATAAAATATATTTAAAAGGTTTAAAACCAACCTTCGTTACAACATACATTGTAATTTTTTGAGCAAGGTGGCATCGTATTACATAAGGCTTTTAATGTTTTTGTAAGCTAGTATACAAAAGCGTTGGAGAAAAGAATAAAAAAATTGCAGAGGAAACAGCGATTAGAATTGAAAATGGTAAAATGAAGGAAGCCACGATGAACAAGCTATTTCCAAGGAAGAAAATGGAAGAAACGAAGTAATACCGAAAGCAGTGATTACGGTTCAGCAGACGAAAGTAGCAAAGTGTTTCGAAGAAATGCATTAGAAAACCTTTGAAGATTTTTAATTGGCATGAAAAATCAGTGTGTCCGTATTTAACTGAGTTAAATCTATCACCTGAAATGTTTAAAAGAGACTTTACCAAAAGAACGCGTTTCGATATTATTTAAGCGGTGGAGTTTAAAGCATTTTTGCTTACAATGAAAAATATTTCAACGTGACAGAGGTAATTAGATTTGGGGGGGGGGGGGCATTATTTGCTTATTTTTAATTTTTCATCAGTTTTATTATAAATAATAGAAGAGCAATGAAAGGAGGTTCCAAAATTTTCCGATTCATCTAAAAATGAATTCGCCATTGCAATAGAGTTTTTGTTGTTTTCGTTATCGCGAAAGGCGTAAGCGCGTTTCGTCCTTCTAAATTATATTCTTTTAACTTAATTACTTAACATCAGAATTCTGCACAGCGCACCGAAACGGCGTTTAATGAAAGTAAACTGTAAATAAATAGATTAATCAATAATATTAATAATAACAATATAACAACAGTTCCTGTTAAGATACCATTTTTAGAACGGAAATAGTTAGGAAACACAACTAAGGAACATTGAGAAAAATACATTATTTCGTATCATTAGAGTGGTTAAGTACTGGACGAAGACTAAATTTAATTAAAAGGAAAGAAATTTACGATTATTACGACAGTGTAGCATCCACACTCTGATTGTAATACTATGCTTGTCGCAAACAGTAAGTTAAAACCCTAAAGATAGAACGTCGAAAAAATGATTAGTGGAACGCGCGTCGTTCGCCATTTTCAGTCGGTATCAGCTTTCATTCCTCTCACCGTACCGGAATTTATTTGCTAAAACAAAAGATACATCGCGACCACAATTATTAACGTGCAAAAATGGGAAAAAAAAACAAAACAAAAAAAAAACGATTTTTCCTTAATCACATATTATTATTGTTATCAAAAACTAAGTAATTTTAAGCTCTCTTATCTGCTGACTGATCGGATAATTCCCCTTAAAATATTTTCTACTAGCGCATGTAAATGCGACTGCAAGTTTTATGTCGGCATATTATAGTACTTACCTATTATAAGTTTGTTTGATCATATTGTTTTAATCAGTCAGTATGAGTTTATTGTGTCTGTCTCAGCTAGATTAACAATTTATATACCGTTGTTTAGTTCTATAAGTGCAAAATTTGCCGAAAGGCTGTTCATTGGTGCAAATAAATAAATAAATAAATTTTCGAAAAGATGTTTTCGCCCCAGTTTAACGGTGAAAGAAATAATAAAAATACCTAAAAGTTGCGTCAATTCTCTTCAACGCTTTTATGTTATGTAGTTGTGCTCTAATTAAGATGGGCACGCTGTGTAAAAATTAAATGAAAATTCATTTCGAAAAAATCACTCGGAATTTAACGTTATTTTTCGCATTTTCTAAACATTTCAGCATTAAACGTCTGCTTCTGCGAAGACGAGAAAGGATCGTTTTTAAATGTCGTGGTTGGTATCTATATCGTCGCATGTTAATTTTACTCGATCGTTCGCCGATTCAGCAATTGATAATTTACCTCTTTCTTTTTCTTCTCCCTCGTTAAAAGTTACAACGGCGAGAGCTTGAAGGAAACTAGAAATATAAACTAAGCGTGATTAGTTACGATTGAAGAGAACGGCCGGTGCTACGCTGCTAATCACAAAAAGTGAATCGCAAGCGTAGATTCGAAACATTTTGGAAGAACGGAAAAATTTTGTGAACAATATTACAGTTTGCAGCTTACCGCGGCTAATTTAAAAACGAAAAATATTTAAAGAAATTTTAAACCAGTATAACTTATTTTGGTTTAGGCACTTGAAAAATTTAATAAAATGACAACAGGTTTAAATTTCTAGTGGACAGCAAAGTGGCCCCCACCTAACAATAAACGCGAGTTCATTTCGTTTAGTTCTGTTCTAGGATAGCCGAGTAGGAGCGAAGAGTGAGTACGAATTTAAGGAAAAAAGAACAACCTTTACCAATTAAAATGGAAGGATGCTATTTCGTACACATTGTTTAATCTGTGAATAAATATATATGTACTCTCATATACATATATATATATATATGTGTGTGTGAAAAACGTAAATTTACTTTAGAAAATTTAAAAGTGATAATAATTAGTTAGTACGAGTACTGCAATGTAATTTCCTACTTTTTCATAAGTAACTTGAAGTAGCGTGAAAATCATACTATTATATTCCTGTTATTAGTTATTTTTGCTGTTTAGATGCTTAACTGCTAACGGTCTATGTCATAAGTTTACGATTCGTAAAAATTAAAACTAAAATTAATAGGGCATAATAGAAGATACTAACCCTGCTCAATTCTTCTTTCGTTTTTTCTTCAATACGCCGAATGTCTTCTATGGTAAGTCCGTACCAGTTATCCATCCAACAGAATACTTGTCTTTTAAGAAGTAGAAAATTTAGAAAAAAAAATATTACAAAGAACTCGTACATAATAGCAATGCGAAGAATTCGCACAAATTAAAGTGGTGTAATAGAAACATCGATTTTTTTCAAGCGTTTAACTTTGTATAATTTATTTTTAGCAGTTTTTTTTTTTTTTTAACGCATTTAATGTAATTTACAAAATTTTATTTATACACACGTATACATACAATGCCATCGCGATAGCATAGTTGCCAGAGCGCTTGCCATCCGTTACATAAGTCTTGAGTTCGATCCCAGGTGACGACAGAAATTATTACAAAAATTTAAATACTCGCTATTTCATGTGGAAGGCAACGGCAAACATGCATATTATCATATGCACGCTGGTTAATGTAGTTAGTATACAGCAGACACACACGGGACTGGATTTGTAGCGCGATAAATCAAACATTTACAGTCAGTTTCAAGAGTAGTTTAACGTGTGTACACTCTTTTTTGAAATGTAATAGTTGTCATGAACGCTATTCAGTATAACTAGAATGTACAAATAAGCAGTAGTCACAACGCTCGGAATCGAGCAATACGACTGCAGAGAAGAGATATATACACAATACTACTTTCTCAAACAACTGTTTATCGACGGAATACTATTATCTAATTTACAATTTTATAATTTTATTTCGCTAAACTAAACATTTATGTAATTTTTTCTTTCTCTCTCTTTCTCTTTTTTATTTTACCTTATCCTCATCATTAATAGTATTTCGCCGATGTTCATTGTTTGTTACAGTCAATTTTTTAATCTTTGTTTTAACTGTCCTTCTCTTTACCCTTTTAGTATTTCATTTGGGATCTATAGTTCTTTTAAAAGAATATATTTATTAGTTTGTGGTCTTAATTTTGATTTCGGTATTGGCACGATACATTTAAGGTTCTGTTAAAGAGAATATTTTGTTTCATTTGTTATCTCCAACTACATAACTTTTTTCCCTGCTATATGTTACCATTTCTCGTTATGACGACGTATAACTACTCTGGACAACAAAAAACGCAGAAAATGTCAAAAACATATAATGTGGAATTTGAAAAGGGCCTCAAAAATCACATAAAAATTCATAACTTATCACTAGATAATAATCCTTTAAAAGTGTAATTCAAAATACAAAACAAAACACAGAAGCTCTTTCATGAAATAATAATAAAAAAAAAAAAAAGATCCACAACAAAATATTTAAATCCCCATCATCCCCTTTTGAGCAAAAAGTAGCAAAAAAAAAAAAGTGCTTATATAACAGCCCAGATGAAAAAGTTTAGAAAACTAAAATTTATCTCAAATATGCGCATAAAAAAGTGCTGTTTTACAGGAAAAATATAGCCGAGCTTAAAACTTTTATTGATATCCTCAGGGCGTCGAAAGGTCGAATGTTTGGAAGAATTTTTTTTACCCCGGACATGTGGTATATCGTTGGAAAGATCTTTATTTATTGGAAATGAAATCTTATTTAATTTCCTTAATGAAATTTTTGAAGTTTGCGTGGCGATTATCACAGTTAAAAATATACGCGCATTCCCATATATTTCTCTGATTTGAAGCATTGGGGTTTTCAATTGCAAAATTGGGCGCCATCGTGGCACCGAAAGCTCTGAATTTAAAAAACAATATATTTTTTTCCCCCGGACGTACGATACATTGATGGGAAGGTTTTCTAGGAGCTAAATGATATTCTATTATTCCACTTTAAATCTTTTTCTTAACTACTCATCAATGTATACTGACAAAAAAAGCATAAAGCAGAGGTTAAAAAAATGTAGTCTGTATTTGTTTGTTTTTTTTGCAGAAGCAAAAATCAAAATAAGACGGCAGCTTAGAGCTTAAGCAATTCAAAATAAGATTATTATAAATATAAACAAATTATTCGTTACATTATTGCAAAAACAAAAAAAAATAATGGAACGACTAAGTGTTCTTTCATAAGAAGACGTTATATCGAAGTATATCTTATACATCCAAGGAAGGAAACAGAAAAATTAGAATCGTTAGAAGCAGTAGATAATACAGCCTTAAGAAACTGTTTTGGGGCTTTTAGGACAACTCCAACAGCCAGCAGATTAAATGACCTAGGTGAAATGACTCTTAAATTTCGTCGATTTCAAATTGTGTCAAAGTTTTATGCGCATTTCGCATCAGTTCCAAATTTTTCCGTAACTAAGCGTCAGAGACTATACTTTTCTTACATTTCTTAAAGAATAATACTAATCATACCTTCTCCACTTGCATAAAACCAGTATTGCAGAGGATATATATCCGATATACCAGAATTATACGGCTGCTTTATCAACCACTTTTCTTGAGAATCAACCGTTCTGCATTTTTTGTTGAAAATCGCATCTTCACCGATGCTTCTAAATCAACCCTTGCAGTAGGATGTTACATCTGCAGAAGAAACGTTTATTCACTACTCGCTCCCGTCATACCCATCAGCCCTATCAGCGGGATTATGTGTTTATTAGATTGGCCGTACATACTTAAACATACAAATAACATCTTGAACCGACCTGTCACCTTTACAGATCCGCATTCAGCTGTACTGTGTCTAACAATAAGTAGCGGCGCAAACACTAAGCAGCATCCTATTGCTAAAGAGATCGTGTTACTTCTCTCGGAGCTTAATTACAACTTGCAATCAACTTTAACTTGGTTTTCAAGCCATTCTGATATAAAAGATAATGAACTGATAGATTTACCAGCTAAACATGCATCTACATTAAATGCATGCAACTCTGTAAGTACCTGCCACAAGTAAGGATTTTTGTGAAAACATCCAATTGTGTCTGTTATCAAAGTATACATTATGGCTTACACCGTTCTCGCTGACTCGTAAAAAAGAAATCACCTTGCGCTAACTACGTCTCGGACATTCCCTTCTAACACACGGTTACCTGCTGCGGAGAGATAATACTTAATGCTGTTCCTGTAACGATGAACCGATAACTTTCGAACACTTCCTGCTTTGTCGTGCCAACTATAGAAACTAACGCGTCAAGTTCCAGCTTTCATCAAACTTCCATGAAAACACTGACTCCAGACAAAGTTGGTTGCGTACTGGATTACCTCTATAGGATCGGTTTGTTTAGTCAGCTCTAACTGACCGGAGCCTTCGGCCTTGCAGCGATACATGACACGTGAAAGGACTCATCATTATCATCATCAAAAATGTTAGAAAGCAAGCACGAACGCAACATAGATGTAAATGAACAGGGATGTAAAAAACTTGTGAAAGCCGACTGTTGTAAATAAAACAGAGCCCCCCCCCCGGGGGGGGTTATTCCATCGCTTGATCACTTCGGTGTAAAATACAGGATGGTCCAACCATAATGCACGACATTAATTGTGAGTCACACCTTAACGTCAAGTTTTTTGTACAACTTTATTTGACATTTCTTTATTTCAGTCTGTGACAAATTCAACCACGGAGAGGTACACAATCACGCAGCGCGCTAAGATTGTTGAAGCCTTTTATGAAAATGGACGTTCAAATCAAAACGCATTTCGTACACTTCGTGATTTTTTTGGTCAGCATAATCGACCAAATGTGTCCACAATCGGGAGAATAGTGCGCAAATTTCAGCAAACCGGTTCTGTAGATGTGAAAACACGTGTGCATGCTCGCCCAGTTCGTTCTTCGGAAAACATTGCTGCTGTTCGCGATAGTGTGACAGAAGAGCCGTCAATCTCGACTCGCCGTCGTACTGAACAGTTGAACATCTCACGGACATCACTGATGCGAATTTTGCATAAAGATTTGAATTTACACGCTTACAAGGTTCAATTGACTCAAGAGCCGAAGCCTACTGACCATTTGAAGCGTCTTCAATACGCGGAATGATTGGTTGAACAGAATGGTCACTTTACGACGAAAATCTTCTTCAGCGATGAGGCACACTTTCACCTCAGTGGATTCGTTAAGAAGCAGAATTGCCGCATTTGGGCAAATGAGAATCCACGAGCGATTGTTGAAAATCCGATGCGTCCACAAAGAGTGACTGTTTGGTGCGGTTTATGGGCTGACGGCGTCATCGGACCGTACTTATTCGAAAATGAGGTCGGCCAAGCAGTTACCGTGAATGGTGTTCGCTATCGCAAGATGATATCGGACTTTTTGTGGCCAGATATTGAGGATATGGAGCTGGGCGATATGTGATTCCAACAGGATGGTGCAACTTGCCACACAGTCAACGAAACAATGGCTCTTTTTCGCGAGAAATTCAATGGCCGTGTTATTTCACGTCATGGCGATGTCAGTTGGCCGCCACGATCATGTGATTTGACACTGTTGGACTTTTTTCTTTATGGATATTTAAAAGAAAAAGTGTAAGTCAATAAACCAAGAACAATTCAAGAGCTAAAGAATGAGATAATTCGGCACATTAACGACATTGAACCTCAATTATGCCTCAGTGTCATTGGGATAGAGATATGCCACCGAAGCCGTGGCGAGCATTTGGCCGATATTTTGTTTCACACACAATTGTCATAGATCCTTTTATCATAATAAAAAAAAATTAAGATAATTTTCTGAAAACTATTTTTTTTTATTTACTATTAACATCGTACATTATGGTTGGACCACCCTATATAAATAAACAGACTTCTGTTAAGTATATTCGCGAGTTTCGCTAATAAGAAACAGATGAAGATGATTAATATTACTAATCCACTAAGTTCTTTATCAAATGGATTTTTGACGTGAAACGTCTTTAAAATTGCTCGTGAAACAAAACTGTGTTTTCTTTTTTCTTTGTTTCGATTTAATATGTAGCCAACCATATTTAAAATGGTATAAACTAATAGATCTCCGTCATTTAAAATGTAATATAAACGAATTGAATTTGGTTCTAGTTTGTTTGGTGATATATTTTTTGAAGTTTCTTTTATTATCTACGGTTCTGATTACACGCGGTGATTGCATTTGTTTGTGCATATATATATATACATATATATTTTTTTTTTTTTAAATTTTGTTGTCAAAAGAAGTTAAACACATTATATTACAGTATCGGGTACAATATTTTTTTTTATTGTAACGCGATAAAATAATTAAATTTTGAGGTCGTAAATTCATTACCGGAGCATAATGCGTTTTAAAAATTTTCAAAAAAGAGCGATAAAATCATAAACATTTTTAAAAATATAAAAATACCCATTCACAGGAATGTGGAATGAAAAATATACACGTGGTTACAAATTTAAAATTAAATATCTTCGTTTTGAATTTAGTATTATGCAAATGTTAGGCAGATGAAAATTAAAAAAACTTTTAGGTTCTGGTAAACTTTTTATTAGTAATTTTAAATATTCTTTCTATAATGAATTTGTTTGGAACATTTCTTTTTACATGTCATTTTTAAAGTAATACAGAGACATTTTATTACGATTTAAATTTGCACATAATAAGAATGAATATATTAATTATAATGAACTTGATCCAGAAAGATATTTTGGGGAGGGAAATTATATAATTACCTAATAGCTTACACGGTAGACAGTAGATTCGAGAAATACTTTGTTTCATAAAGAAAATTCTTTAGAAATTTGAAAATGTTTTAAAAATACATAATTATCACAATTTAATTTAAATTTTGTTTTATTTTTAGATGAAAAATAAAAAAAAAACAATGAAATTACAGCTAAAATGGTAGTTTACAATTTAAATAGTAAATTACTAGAAACAATAGGACAATAGTATTTTTATTGGACTTTTTTTTTTTTTCTGTTAGTAATCCAATACGAATTCTTTGTCCGCGAACAAGTAAAAAAATAATATGTAACACATCGTTCAATAAGTCCCGGGACTAACTAAGAAAACAACATTTGTTTCGCAAAATTCATTTTTATTCATCAACATAATCACCTTCAAGTGCGATACAATCATTCCAACGCTTTTCTAACTTTTCGATACCCCATGCTTGTAAAGCGATTTGTCCTTGCCGTCAAAATAAGCATTCAGTTACAGCGATTACTTCCTCATTCGAGCCAAATCTTTTTCCCTGGAGCATCTTTTTGAGATTAGCAAAGAGCCAGTAGTCGCTGGGGGCTAGATGTGGAGAGTATGGCGGGTGGGGAAGCAGATTGAAGCCCAACTCGTTCAATTTGGCCATTGTTTTCATTGACTTGTGGCCCGGTGCATTGATTTGATGAAAGATGATTTTTTTCTTTTCATGTGCGGTCGCTTTCTTTTTTTTTTTTGTGATTTCGTCCTTCAAACGCATCAATAACTCAATGTAATAGTCTGTTGATGGATTTCCCCTTTTCAAGGTAGTCGATGTAAATTATACCGTGTGCATCCCAAAAAAAAACTGACGCCATGACTTTGCCAGCTGACTGTTGCGTTTTCGGGCGCTTCGGACGGCTTTCATCGGCTGCACGCCACTCGGCGGAATGAAATGGTGGATCCATGTTTCGTCTATTGTTATATATCGACGTAAAAAATTCTGTTTATTGCGAGTAAACAGTGATGATAAACAGCTCTCTGAATCGTCGACTCGTTGTTGCTTTTGTTCCGTTGTGAGCAAACGCGGCGGCACCCATTTGGAAAACTTTTTTCATGCCCAATTTTTCGTGTGAAATCGTAGACACACTTCCAGTTGGTAGGTTTACCATCTCAGCAATCTCATGAACTTTCAGTTGACGGTCATCCATCACGATTTTCAAAACTTGCTTAACATTTTCCAGAGTTACTGCTTCATTTGGCCTACCCGACCGTTTCACATTATTTGTATCGGTGCGACCGCATTTGAAATCAGCATACCTCCGGCAAATCGGTTTTCGACGGAGCAGAGTCCGGGATAACATTTTTCAAGCCATTGATGGGCTTGCACGGTACCCCCCCCCTTTAAATAGCAATGTTTTATCAACAACGAGACTCGTTTTTTTCCATTTTTTACACAAACGCAAAAGTAGCATATCACTTTCATCACAGTAGCTTTGTTGTTTACGGTCCGATTGACCTGAACATTAGACACTTGTCATTTCAAGGTTAGTTCTTTCAAAAAAGGAAATGGATTTGATATTACTAACGTCATTTGTGAGTTCGTCCCGAGACTTATTGAACGATGTGTTATTTCTCATTGAACTACTATTTTTAAATAAAATTTAAAAAAATAAAAATTAAAAATAAATGAAAAAGACAAAAGATCGACGGCAGTTGCGTTTAAAATAGAATAAAAACGTTACATTAATAGTTATATATACTAGAAAACGGTAGTAAATATTAATTATTAAAATCCGTAGGTAAAATTCATACGACAAATCTTTTATAGCATACATTAAGTTTCTTTGTTGTAATAAATTTTTTCATCAACGTTTCGGTCCTTTGGAGGGAGTGTCCCCCCGCCCCCCGGGAGACCCTACTGATTAAGGAATCACGCGCACTTTTCAATCGTTTTTAATTTAATATTGAAAAAAAAATTATTGTAAAATTTACATTATTCACTGATGGAAGTTCTACAATTGAATAAATTCTGTTTCAAGGTTTTTTTCAAATTTGTAACGCTCGATTTATAAAGGCACGTTTTTTTTATATATATTACATTTGACATTTTCCGAACCTACCATAACAAAATAGTTGCACACAAAATAGAACGTTTATAGTATGTCATGTTAAAATTTAACAACTTGCAAGGAACAAAACGGAAAATCTACTGAGCGAAAAATTGAAGCTAGTACAAATCAATTATGAAAAAAAAGAAAAGAAGCCGTATAACAACTTAGCAGTAATGTATACAAATATTTATGTTTTTTAAATTTTGTGATCGACAATTCTTGCAAGCAAAGTACACGAGTTGTCAGACGCCGATTTTGATGAAATTTGGATATGTTGTAGAGTATAAAAAAATATTAGACACGTGTTTTGTTGTTGTTGTTTTTTTTTTTATCAGCCCATATACAGTTTCAAGGGGTGAAAACCACCACTAAAGTTCACCCCCAAAAATCGTTTTCCCCAAATATCTCGTCTTCAACTCGATATTTTTTTATGAAACAAAATGGAAATTACTTCTCGTGTAAAGGACAAGTAAACCACAGTGATTTAAGCAGTGGGGTTGCATCCCCGATTTTCTAGGGGGTGAAAAAAACGATTTTTTGGTCATAATTATGGAGTAAAAAATTATAAAATAACACAATAAGAAAATCATTTTTTAACACTCACAATTAAAAAATAAAGTGACGACTCGGCATTTTCATGAATTTCACCCTTAAAGGGGGTAAAGCACCCCTTACAAGAAACAACAATAAATACATGTATCAAGTAATCCAATTTCGTAAAAAATTTGTATGTAAGGATTTTTAAGGTGGCTGATTACAAATCTGTTATCAGTTTTTAAAAATTCAAATTATCCCGTGCTTTATAACCATACAGCTCCAAACCTCTAAAACCCAGACAGGCATTCAGCCTGTGTTTTTTTAAATCAACAAACCCTAAACTCTTAAACCCCAGTCAGGCCGGAGACCAGTGATTTTAAACCGGTAAACCCCATACAGGCCAGAGGCCTGTGCGTTATAAGCATACAGTCTCAAACCTCTAAACATCAGATAGGCCGATTGCCTATGATTAAAATCGCACAACTACTAAACTGTAGACATATGAAAGGCCTAATTATTGTGGTATACTGGAAAGCCGTTCTTGTAATTAACTTATTTAAAAAATTATCGGTACAGTTCAACTTATGTATTTATTTATTTCTTTATCTATTTATTAACGATATTCACTAAATTAATAAGTAACCAAAGTTAATTAGTAATACAATACATTTTTTTTAGAATAAATTTTAATACATTAGGGGAATTACATTCAATGAGTAAATCGAAACATTTATTACTAGAATCTGAAATATAATTATCAACATCTTTATAAATCAACACATCATTAACTGTTATCACATATTTAACTTTATTAATTGTTTTCGTAGATTTATATAAATACACCACAACTTAATAATGCACTGATTTAATTGTTTGTATAATGTGTATTTAATATTATATAAATTGTATTACTCATAATAAAATTACTTATTATACGATTTGCAGTAATGATAATCATGAAAGAAGTGGGTTAAGTATAATGTGTTTTTGCATCACGAGCACGTTATAATAGCCCTTTTATAACAGATGTCGCACTTCACGTTATCAGAGTTAAAACAAAATTCTTTTGAGTTCGGTCCTTTCTCTGGCCGTTTGTCAATGTAACCTGCTGCATACCAAGCATATAAGAATGAATTTTTGAATCTAGGACTTGATAGTTGGTTATGCGTAAGTGATTGCATTTTAATAATGCTGTTTCTATCGTGTAAATTAACATCTTCGTTTAAGAGCAAGACGATATCCGCAAAAGTACGTATAAAATTTTTCCACATACGGAAGCCATACACATCAAGCGCGTTGGAGTTCACCTGTTATACATTCAGGGATTTTTAAAAGTATACAAGCATTTGTCTCTGGTTTTACTTGGTTAATTATATTTTGACAGTGACCTCTCTCCATGAATCTAACAGTAGGTAGCAGTCGTTTTTTGAAAATCTATATATTTCTGGCCCAAATTTTTAAATGTTCCTTAGTCAATTTATCAGATTGTGAAGCTATGACATGTACATTTTCAGCTTGAAATAAATTACGTTTTACAATTGGTCCAAATTCTCTTCTTGCTTCTTGTAAAACTAACAAAATAGATGACATAAGTTCTCCTTCAGCCGATACGACTGGCTGAATTGTGTAGGAGTTGGTTGTTGAATGTATTGATTGAACTATTCCTTCTATATTTTTTTCTCCTGTAACAGTAAGTGTATGACCACTATGTATTTCGTAATTAAATTCACTTTGGTCTGAATTGTATACTTGCTTCGAACCATATATATTAATTGCATTTTTAACAGCTATGCGGAATGCTTCTTTTTTATCTAAAAAACTTCGTGTACTGTGAAGAGCTTTTTTTGTTATTACTTTTGTAATCTTTCGCGAAACTATATTATATCGATGTTTAAATAGCTGCAGCCGCGATTTCGATACTGTAAAATCTGTTAATCCCGTTTTTGAAGCTTCTTCTACAGCGAATCTTCGAACATCTATGCCATGGACAGCAACTCTATTTTCTCTTGCTATTTTGAATTTCTCCAGACATTCTTCCTCCATTTTCTTTAATTTATCTATTCCATTGCCATTCGCATCAACTTCATCTTTCCATCTATATAGTTGTCTCATTGCTTTTAATTTTTTGAATCGGTGTTGAACCGTAGTAATTTTTTTTATTACCAGTTGTCCAAAATTCTATAGCTTTTTTTTTTATAATCAAAATTAATTAATTCTCTTTCTTTACATTGCGCTTCTATTTCATATACATCTTCTGCGTGAAACTCATTTTCATACTCATTATCAAAAGGTATATCGTCGGATGGTATGAAATTATCGTTATACAGCAATGACTCTTCCACTTCATAATCTATAACTCTTACTTCTGTGGAACTTCGAATAATATCAAACAATACCTCTGCTAAACGTTTTTCTTCATCATTTATTGGTAATTTTTTTTCTTGATTGAAATCTTCTAATTTTTTTGTTAAAATAAAAACTACATTCATAACGTTTATTATTTGCATCTTGTTTTTTAAACTGCTACTTATCATTTTTGACATGTTATATAATCAATTTGCACAATAAAATTTATCAAATATTTATGTAAAAATGAAACAATTAGTATACAATTTGTATTAAAAAAATAAATGAATGTTAATAATATTTATAACTAAAAAAATTAATTTGTTTTTTTCGACATTAAATAGCGTATAAAACTTTTCATTACAAATTGTACATTGAGAAAAGAGCAAGTGTAATTAATTAATATTTTAAAATAATTCGTTATTGATCACATTCAGCAGAGATCGCTTTTTTTTTTTTTTTAATATAATAATTAATATATGTAGTACACATGAATAATCAAAATAGTACTAATCGCTTTTATAAAGAATTTTATGATGCACTTTTCATTAGTATGTTAATGAAAAATTTAATAAAACAGTAATTACATTACCGTATACTTTACATGTAATAGAAGAATATACTTTCAAGTGAATTTAGACTTTCTTTACTAAATTACAGAATTATGAATAATATGCTTTGAAATCACAGTGTACACGATGAAACTTGTAATGAATACGAGTCAAGTACCACTTATTCTATTTATAAAACCTAACTGAAAGATAAAGCGGGGAAAATAAAATAAAGTCTTAGGATACGAGCCAAGTTATTTTTATATTTATTTATTTCTATTTTTATTTTTTTGTGCTTTTCAGGCAACGTTTTTTAATATCCACCATAGTTATGTCATAAAAGAATAGAGACATTTTTTTAGAATATAAAATTGTTATTATTTGGAAAATATGCTGAAAAAGAAATATCTGATATAAATTCCCGTGGCATACTTTAACTATATAACATATCAATTGATATAGTTGAGAAAAGTAAATAATTGGAGAGCAAAAATTTATAAAAAAATATTATGTTATATTGTATTTAAAATATCAAAATATTGAATATTCAATAATAAAATATAAAAATATTATTTTTATCAAAGTATATAAAAAATTTATAAAAATCAATGAGGCTACATACAAACAAAAAATTACACATAACGACATTCGCAATGAATACAATTCAACAAATGTTAAAAGTTAGTCTCTTTTTGTTTCCTAGTAACATTTTTCATATTTTTTCGGTAGATTTTCACTTTGATGTTTGCACTAAACTGTGTGATTTACTTAATTATATTAATTTGCCTATTGTATAATCCATGATGTCTAATAAAATTAAATTAATACTAAAGTAAAATACAATACATTCCCGCCTGCTCAAAGGTGGTAGGTGTGAAATAAAGTTCTAAAAAATAACGAGTGTCAATTCGTAGGCAGAAAATAGTTGTACAGGAGATGTGATGAATATTTACTCAATATTTTTGAAGTTATAGGGTACTGCATCCTTACTAATATTATAAATGCGAAAGTAACTCTGTCTGTCTGTCTGTCTGTTACCTTTTCACGCTTAAACCGCTGAACCGATTTAGATGAAATTTTGTATGGAGATAGTTTGAAGTCAAGGAAAGAACATAGGATAGTTTTTATTCTGGAAATATTATATTAATTTTATTATTTCTTACGTATTCGTTCGTTAGTGTATGTTATTTTATTCAGCCAGATGTTTTTGTTCGGAAATTCTAAGAAACATCAGAACGCCAGAAATCGGTTTCATTATGTAAACAAAATTACTAGCTAGCTTTTATTAACGTGTTGTTCATCTTCGATAGTCGCCATTCGTTCGTCCGTTCCTAGCTTTTACCCGCGACGTTGTCCGCAGAAAATTATTATTTCAAGTAAGCTGTTTCGACGTCAATATAAATATAAATGAAAGAGGTTTTATTATTAAATCATAAATAGTTATATAGGTACTTAGTGAGTAGGCCGGAGATTTCCTTAAAACATTTACATAAACGTATTATATTTTGATTTAAAAAAAAAATTCTTATTATTTTTACTGTCAATATGCCTCGCAGGCGTAAATCTGATCTAGCGCGTAACTCTAACAGAGCTCGAGCTGCGAAAGTAGCTAGAACTGAGGAATCTCAAGAGCAGACACAGACCAGACAGATTTTAGATGCCGAGCGTCACTCCTCTCAAAAGGTTTCAGAGACCTTAGAACAGACTCAGGTACGGCAAGCTTTAGACGCTGAGTGTCACGCCTCTCAAAGGGCTGCCGAGATTATAAATGCGAAAGTAACTCTGTGTGTCTGTCTGTCTGTCTATCTGTTACCTTTTCACGCTTAAACCGCTTAACTGATTTTTTTACGACAAAGCTTTTCATTGTAATATAAAGGCCATCCATTTGAGATATATATATATATATTTAATAGTAAATGAATATACACTGGCAGGACAACGCCTGAAAAACGTTGTTTACAAAAATGTGCTGAGTTAAAATTTTACTACTGTAATTGTAAATAAACAAAAATAATTACATAAAAGTAAATAATAAAAAAAATATATAGAAGTAAATACCTAATAAAAAAAAACAATAACAATAAAAAAAAAAAAAACCTATAGTTATAATTTAATAATAAAATCTCTTTCATTTATATTTGTTTTCACGTCGAAACAGCTTACTTGAAATAATAATTCTCCGCGAACAACGTCACGGGTTAAAAGCTAGTCAATTATATTTCTCCAGCGAACATGCTGATCAAGATGATGCTGTTGTGTTTGAGCTGCTGTTGCAGCTTCAGTTTAGTAATGACCACCGAGCCAGTTAACAGTGAAGCTAGGTTGACCTTGACAGCATTCGCCCACAGCATTAGACTGGATTTTCGATGCCCCGCTGTAGCACACTGAGCGGAAATCGGCTTTAAAAACACAGGCTGAATACCTGTCTGGGTTTTAGGGGTTTGGGGAGCTGTATGGTCATAAAGCACGGAATAATTTGAATTTTTAAAAACTGATAACAGATTTGTAATCAGCCACCTTAAAAATCCTCGTATACAATTTGTCATTAAAATTAAAACTTTTTTGACTTTTTCGTCCGCCATTTTGAATTAACAAAATCTGATATGACGGATTCGTAATCAGCGACCTCATAAACCCTAACATACAAATTTTTTACAAAATTGGATTACTTGATACATGTATTTATTGTTGTTTCTTGTAAGGGGTGCTTAAGGGTGAAATTTATGAAAATGCCGAAACACGTCAACTTTATTTTTTAATTGTGAGTGTTAAAAAATGATTTTCTTATTATGTTATTTTATAATTTTTTATTCCATAATTATGACCAAAAAATCAGCATTTTCATCCCCTAGAAAATAGGGGATGCAACCCCACAGCTTAAATTACTGTGGATTACTTGTCCTTTACACGAGAAGTAATTTCCATTTTGTTTCATAAAAAAATATCGAGTTGAAGACGAGATATTTAGGAAAAACGATTTTTGGGGGTGAACTTTAGTGGTGGTTTTCACCCCTTGAAACTGTATATGGGCTGATAAAAAAAAAAAAAAAACAACAAAACACGTGTCTAATATTTTTTTATACTCTACAACATATCCAAATTTCATCAAAATCGGCGTCTGACAACTCGTGTACTTTCCCTGTTGGTAGTGACAGAAAAAAAAAAGTAAAAAAAAAAAATGCAATGCAAGCTGTTGTCGCAGTTGAGAGTATTCTAATACTCCCATTGTTGATGTACACCAGTATAGGACTTGAACTGAAATATACCCAAAACAGAAAATGTTACAATAACGGAAATTGCAACAGTTAGTTGTAACAGTTAATAATTTATAACAACTTACTGTACCTGGTACCCTTTTGTACCAGGTACAAAACCTGTTATTGTCATTTAACAAATCATCACTACTCGACCACGTTACCCATCAGATGCAGAAGTAGTATTAATGATCATATTGCGTATGTAATGTATGAAAGATTACATCTAAAACTGTAAATGTTTGATTTTTAATACAAGTGTAGTCCAACTATGCATATATGTCAGTGCGTCGATATCGATTGGCTTCCATGTGACACTTCACGATTACTTCGTTTTTAATATGTTTTCAATCCTCGCACGTAGTTTTCAAATTCTGAACTTCAATGTGGTAGTCTGATTGTTCTAGTGCGACATTGATGTTTGTAATTTATATAAAAATAAATACGAGAATTTTTTGCGTGTTTGTAGCTTCCTCGCAATTAAAAGTCACACGAAATGGCAAAGAACACAGTTGGGGCATAAAAATTTAGGTTATTAATATTCAGTATTTATTTTAATGTTATGAAAGTTATGCGAGCACCGTGTGGTATATAAGTTGTAATAATATAATTTAATTACATCGTACCTATGGAAGTTGGTAAAAAGTCGTTTTTCCGAATTTTGTATAATATTTTCAATACGATTTTGTAAACCGAACCATTTAAATTCCACAGTCACTAGTTTATAGCAGGTCATTACTGGGTCAACCTTAAAATAAAAACAGAACTTACATATAAGGATTATACTAAACCATAACCTTTGGAAAAATGTATCGACATTTTCGTGATAAACTTAATCTTCAATGACAGTGTGCTAAAAAATGGAAAAAAATTTAAGTTACGACAGTAACAATTTTTCATACTGGTTGGCATTCCACTGCACTTTATTGTTAAGATTCGTTGAGTAAGACGAGAGACAAGAGGATCTCGCCATCTATTTTTTTAAAATTTTGCGTAATATCATCGTTTTTTTTTGTTTCTGTTTATTAAATATATTATCATCTCAGTTTTTTTGTCTTTCTCAACCCTTCATAACATTTCCTATTTCATCTCACTCTCTTCCATTTCCCCCTTTCTTCTATATCCCTCTCATCTTTAAACCTACTATTAACTTAGAATATTACAATGGAACTGCGGTAGTATCAAGACCAACAAATACGTTCTAGAGCGACTACTAGACTAGCACAATATTAACATAGCTTTACTTTCAGAAACTTAGATAAAAAGCTCTTCGGACATAAACTTCCGAGGTATTTCCATCATTTACTATAACCGCGGCGGCGGCTACGGTGGCTCAGCTATTTTGTAAGGAACGATATCCAATTTATAACCCATGATGCTAATATATACTTCATCTTTCCCTAATCCTCCTTATTCTAATCTAGTTCGTATCTCTATTCTTAACAAATTGTTCTAGTCCTTTAAATTTTATATCTATTTATATTCCTTCTAATTACGATTTACGCAACTTACCTTCTCAAGAATTTACCAACGCGCTTTCTCCCCCATTCATCACTGGCAGTGATTGGAATGCCCATTCGCCCTTTTGGGGTTGTAATACTCTTACAATAGCAATGACACGATTTTAGAGAATTTTATCCTCCAAAATAACCTGTTCATCCTCAATGATGGATCTCTATCTGTATCCAAAGTTACTCCTCTGTCAGCTCCATTGACCTCCCTTTTATCTCTCCTGATCTCGGTCTTAGCAGTTCATGGAGTACTTTGGAAAGTACCTTTGGAAGTAATCGCACTCCTATAATTATTTCCTTCAATAAAATTCCCTCTCCACCTCATCGTAATCTACTTCATCTCCGAAATGGATCCTCTCTAAAGTTGACTGGATCAATTTTCGTTTCGTTGTTGATTCCTGGCTGTCTTCAATCTCAACAAATTTGAATCATTCCCCTCAATGTGATTTTTTTATTGACTCTGTTTCTGCTGCTTTAACTTGTTCTCCTCCCGTCCGGACTTCAACTCATAAAAAAGTTTTTCCTACTTGCGGTGGAATCACGATTGTAAAGTGACTTTCGACCTCAGTTTATCCGCATTTAGAACTTTCCGTTCCTCCCCTCCTCTTAACAACTTTCTCGTCCATAAAAGAGTCAATACTAAAGCCAGATTTATCCTGAAAGTGGCTAAAAAAATTCACGGAAAAGTTTCTGTTCCTCCTTTTTACACCTCCACTTCTGCTTCTCACATCTAGAGAATAAACAAGGCCTTTAAATTCTCTCTTTCCCAATGTCCTTCTAATCAGAATCTTTCTACTGATAAATTAATCCTTCTTTTAAATTTTGTAGCTCATTCCTTTTCAATCTTAAATCCGGATTCCTTTTAACTTTTTATACAGTCCAATCTACTGTCTTATCCCTGGTTCTTTATAATTCTCCCTCCATGCGGCGTTCAACTATCTCTACAATCTGTCGTCTACGCTTTGGACGTTACTTTTTCGATTCTTTCCAGCCTCCTCTCTACTCTATCACCTTTATCCTTCCTTTCACAGCTTTATAAGTGTGTAGCTGATTACATTTTATTTCAGTACACCTGTGTTGCTTCCGAACGTTCCTGTTTCCACTCTTCGCTTCTATTAATTGGTCTTATAGATTCTTTTTTGTTCTCTCCTTGCCATCGCTTTCGGTTATTCCGGCACTTGAGTCCGTTTTATTTTCTATATATTATCATGTAAATCTGATTCTACCTCTCATCCTTTTTCCTCTTTTGGGGCCGACGTCTATTTTGACTAACCCAATATATATGTATGTATGTATGTATAAAAAAAACAACAAAAAACAGCAAAAGAAAAATAACTAATATCAAATATAAAAAAGCACGCAATAGAAAAAATATGCTGATAAAATTATTTGAAAATAATAATAATTGCAGCACACTAAGTATTATAACACAGATAGTATTCAATATGATCATAATTATTTACCATCAAGTATTGCATTATTTTTTTTTTTTACAATAATACAATTATTACATTTTTAAAACGTTTAGCCAAGAAATTTGTTACTGTTTTACAAAAAAAAAAAATATATTTCATTAGAATATTTTAGAATTTAGAAATTTAAACAGGTATTAAACATTGAACAGGGCTGTAAACGACAACTTTATAACATATTCAATTTTCGATAATTTGTCCAACTACTTATCAGTTCACTGTTTTGGGCTTCAAATGTAAATAATTAAAAAAATTCTTACGATGCGTTAGAATTTCAGCTTGCGATAAGGGGTTAAGGCATGTTTGTTTTTTTCGCGTATTTTTAATTTTATAGTTTCGTTGTTATATTAAGGTTTAAAGGAGATATATTTAAAAATTAATTTCGAAATATAATATAAAATAGAAGATAGCAGATTTTACGATTTTTTTAAATATTAATAAATGTAGTTTTAATTATCGCTGCATAAAACGTAATTAGTAATTAATATGAAATTAGAGCAATGTTTTTAATCGGTGAAATAGAGGTTTCTACATATAGTGGTCAATATATTTGTTCTTTTCCTATCTTATTTGGAGCACGGTGATCTTTCAATGACTCATCAAATTCGAACTGATATTGTGCACCATTCTTATCACATTATTTTTATGCTAAGCCTGAATTATTTAGTGATGTGTAAAGTTAAACTTCTTGAAAATAAATTATGAAAGGGACATATTGAAAGCCTCGTAGTTAAGGTGCTTGGCTACCAAACTAGAGGTGTCATAAATTATTGAGACTTGTCCCGTTCCGGATCCAAGTCACTGTCCCAGTGGCATATACCTAATTTGAAATTGAGTATTTCTTATACTAAAGAATCTGGAAAAGTGAAGGCGAACAATCCAAAAGTAGAAAGGAACTGGTCCCAATATTCTCTTCAAATCCATTAGGCCTGGTACCATTATGGAAAGCTTAATTTCAAGTCCCTAATGCCTTGTCAAGGGTAAGGGATTTACTTTACTCACATATTCAGAATCGTCTTTTAAGTTATTAATGAATTTACCGGCACACATTCATACAAGCCTAAAGTTTAATATAATAATAAAGCTCTTTTTGTTTATTCCGCTATTTTTTTGAACTTTTGCGGACCTCCTGATCAGCGATTAGGAACCGCTGGTTTAAACCAGTTACTCAGACACCGTATGTAGTACCCTGCACTACTAAGCATCGGAATCTAAGCAATATCACTAGCCATGAAAAAATCTTTGAACTATGTTCCTTTACAAGTGCTCACATTACTACAGGTATTATAAATGTATTCATTTTGTGGTATTACGGACTCCGCTGAAATGCACGAGTACTCTTTAGATGTAAACTCGTACATTATTGTGTAAACTACGCATGAGAACTGCTCCTATTACTACTTCTACAGTTGAAATGTATTTCATTTTGAAGGGCATCATTGACTAACAGCTATTATTACTAATTGTATTACAATTAAATTTTGTTAGAACATTAATTATATTATTTCAATATTAAATTAAAAAATAATATTTATTATACATAATTGTAGTAATAGCCGTGTTAGTTCGATACTGCGAAAATAGAAATATTTAAGAAGAAAAAAACAACCGAACTATTTATTAAAAGTTGCAATGTTAATAATAACACGTATTATTCTACTTTTTGGCTTATATAAAAATGTTAATTAAAAAACAAAACAGAAACTATTTACATTTAAAGCCCAACGAAGCGGACAGGTAAGTACAGTTGGGCGGTTTAGAGCATCAGTAAATGATAGGAGAAAAATAGTGAAGAAGGAATGGAAGAGGATAACTGTAGTGATCAACGTAATCGGAAATTCAGAAATGATACTGAGTTACCAATAAAGGTATTTCCGCAAAGAGAGCATTATAAATTTACGCTCAAAACCGCGGAGTAGCTTTAGAACTGCTAAATAACTGTCAGGATTAATTAACATATAATAAGTAAATAACACCGATATTATAAAACAATTAATTTATAGTTATTTACCCAACGCGTTTCGAAGTCAATGCTTCATTACGCGAAAACGTGTTACATTGTAAATAAATATTTACTGATTTATTTTAAATAACTCAGATACACAGTTTAGTAACTACTACGCTGTGTGTATGAGTAATGTTGCATAGAAAAATAGATTTCACTGGAATATTTAAAAAATTTAAATTACATAGAAATTATTAAAGAATCCGGCCGAAGAAGTTTAAATATTTGTGACCGGAAAATATTATTTCTGTGCCAATTTTAAATTCCCGCCAACTATTGCTGTTTGCTGATTCGTCTGTCTTTAACGTGTGTTTTAATTACATGTCCAAAAAAAAGAAGAAAAGAAGGGGAAATGTGAATGGAAGGAAATAAAGAAAATACATGGTGATTGAAGAAATGAGATTTTTAGTAGAAATACGCAGTTCACTATCTAAATAAAATACGAGGAAAAATTAAAAATTTAAACAAGTATTAATATACGATGAAGGCCCAGAGGTAACAGCTAATATATTATATATATTTCACTGCGAATGCACATTCAAAACCAAATATAATATTTTTAAAATATTTTAAATTATAGGTTTAAAAAATACCTCAAAAGTTATTTCTTTGCTACCTAAATATACATATGTATATAAACCGTTCTTAATTTTAATGAAGCAACAAAAAAAAACAATAATTTTTTCTCTTTACAAAATAAACTAAACTTTTTTCTTTCTTTTTGAAGAACACTTTTGAATTAATTTACTTCGGATACAAATGTATAATTGATTTTTTAAAAATACTAATTAATTTTATATCCACGATCCTATATATTTTAAAACATCATTATTGATACTTTAAAATATTTTTGATTTAAAATTTATACTTGACTGTAATTTATATGTAATTGTCTTTCGGCCTTTTAATCTATCGCGCTATACTCTGCGAGAAGAAAATCATTATTTTTTCTTTCGGCATAAAATATTGCACATTTTGGTCTTAGTATTTAACTTATCGAAATTATTTAATGTTCTATTCCCGTAACTGTTTAATTTTGAGCCGTTTAAGATTTCATTCGTTCTTTAATTAAAACGAAATGATTCTTTAATTTCCTTTCACTTTTCGCTAGTAATCGAAATTTAATACTGACTTATTACATACTGGATGTTTTCATTAGTAAAGTATATCAAATTTCGTGACGCTGAATTTTTAGCAGTTCGACAGCGATCCTCGTGTGAGACAAACAATTTAAAAAAAAAAAAATGATAGAAAAAATCGTATCTACCTTTTGAATCCAATTTCCGGTTAAAGGGCCTCGGTCAGTTTTTTCGCTTTTAAAAAGCGTCGGATCTTCATCTTTTTTGTAATCGGACGGTACAATCGGATCATTTGCGATGTCGATACGTACCACTTCCCTTTGTTTCAATTTATCGGGCGGTAGTTCGTGTATCTTACCACACATATTTAAAATAAACCGCGCGATTAGAAAAATTTGTTAACTATTTTCAAATAATACGAATTAAACATAATTCCGGAAGATTAATAAAAATCAATAAAAATACCGGGAAACATTCATTATTATTAAGTATATACCTTTGTAGTAGTAACGCGATTTTTTCATTTATCCCTTTTCAATCACGGAAAAAATTAATATAAATCACACCTTTACGCATTCTAAGTAACGGCTACGCTAACCTAATCGCTGGATAGAAAACATTGTACCGTAGCTGCGGTAGTCATGTAATTTGATAAAAAATATCGCACGAACAAATATGTTTCAATTAGTCGAAAGTAAGCTATCGATTAAAAGTAAAGAAGCCGTTAAACTCATATCGGATTGTAGATGCAGTAAAATTTATTATTCTTTTGTCATCGGTTGTTATATGTAATAAAAAGCGGAAGTCCGTTATGATTTACAAAAAAATATTAAACGAAAACGAAAACTATCCATTACCCAAAATGAAAATGCTCGTAATCGCGATTCCTTTACGGCTAAAAGGAGTTGCATTCGTAAAATTAATTTGAGTCAATATAACGGGCGTGTACAGGGGTGCAAAAACCTAACATTGTAAGTAGGTACTGAGAGCATGTGTCTATTAATGACCAAAAAAAAAAAAAGGAGAAAAAAAAAAGGATAAAAATATTATCAAAATTATAAATGGGACGTCAAATTTAAATATATTTTTTTAACCGACTTCAAAAAAAAAGAGGTATTCAATTCGACTATATATTTTTTTTTTATGTGTGTTACCACAGAACTTTCTTCTAGATGAACCGATTTTGATGATTCTTCTTTTATTTGAAAGGTGATGTTTCTCATGGGTCCCATTTAAATTTGATCAAGATCTGACCTATAGTTTTTGAGTTATCCTTAATAATGCGGGAGATTGTAGCTTTTTGGATGCTTTTTATTTATGATTGTTTTCACCGTCCGGTTAGATTTATTGACTTAAAATACTACAAATTTGCCAAATTACCATGGAAATGTAGCTTTTAATATTTTCATACCGTGGAAATATCTATTCTTATTAAAATGTTTTAATTTAATCGAATAAAAATGCACTAAAAAGTAAAAAATAAAATGCTTTTTTACAAAAAATTAATACCGACTTCAAGGTTTATTATAAAAATTTAAAATTCACTAAAAAGTAAAAAATATATATTAGAGTGATATACCCTTAAAGATGATATCGTAATTCTTGTACAACATTAACTTTTTGGAGTTGGCATCAAATTCATATTAAAAGAATAATTAAAAGCTGCATTAAATGTTCATTAAATTGTTCCTAGATATAGTAACATGAATTTAATGCCAACTCCAAAAAGTTAATGTTGTACAAGAATTACGATATCATCTTTAAGGGTATATCACTAATATATATTTTTTACTTTTTAGTGCATTTTTAAATTTTTATAATAAACCTTGAAGTCGGTAATTATCTTTTGACAAAAAGCATTTTATTTTCCATCAATTTACGTAATTGTTCGATTTCCATTAAATTTTGCGTTAAATTGTCCAAATACGGGGTTTTATGATAAAATCTGGTTGTGCAGAATAGGTGTTAAATTAAAACGTTAACCTTCGTTGGAGGTGCCCATCACAACTGAGCAGGTAGGTGCCTGGTCATCCTTGAACTCTTCGTTGTTGCGCCCTTGGGCGTGTACCCAGATTTTTGTAAAGGCTAGGCAAAAAGAAAATTTAAAAATTATGAAAAAAAGGTAATCCGCGATGGAAAATTATTTATGCAACTTTCGATATAATCGAGTTAAATGTTAAATAGTGGGCAATGATACTGGTTCTTTCTTCGAAGTCACGCTAAATAGCTTACTATTAATACCACACAATGAATCAGAAAAGGAACCGTTTTTTTTCATTTTTTTTTTTTTTTATTATTATTTATTTGTTTATTTATTTTTATACGTTTAAGATTTTGCTTCTTACATTATGAGGTAATTTGTACTCTAATTTTTATTTACGCGAAATCTAACTTTTACCGCGTACAATTTAGTACATAAGAAAATCACCGATAAAATCAGAATGAGTTTTGCAAAGTTGCGAAACTGACTATACGTGCATATATATATATATATATTAACTACAACGTAATTCTTAGGCTACCCCCCCCATTCGAAAAAATGTCCCAATTTTATGTAACGCTAAATGTCCCAAAAAAATGTCCCATTTTATGTAACGTTTGTTATATTTTGTAGGATTTTTGTTATTGTTATTTAAAAAATGTCACAATTTTATATAACGGAAGTTAAATGTTAGAATAGGATTTTTGTGGTTATGTATTTTTTGTGTGTGTTGATGCCAGTAAGAATTACGTTGTAAATTTTGATCATTTTATACAAAGTATAGAAGAGAAAGAGACAGAAATGAAAGCAAGAAGGGTCAAGGGGCACAGCCCCTTGCGAGGCCAAAATGGCCGAGTTTATATATATATATCAAGTTTGATCCACCAGACTTCGCCGTGGCTGATCCCGTGGACCCACAGGTGCGCTAGTCTTCTATAATTATTACAGCAGAGTCAGCTTCAAGTGTCCGCAAAATGAAATATATGCTTTATAAGTGTGACGCAAAAATGTTACAAATTTCTTATAAGACTTTTACCTTTTTAGTGCAAAATAAAATAGATGTCTCTTATATATGCGTGAAGCAAATTACAGGATTTTTTTATTACACACACATACACGTTTCGCATAAAATGAAATAAACATCTTGTAAGCGTGGCACAAAAAAGGTTACAGAATTTTCTTATTACCCCCAGGCAAAAGAATGACACAATCAATAATATATTACAACGTTCTTCCGCTGAGGGTAATATGAAAAAACAAACGTTTTTTTTATTACGTTTTGAAATAAATTGCTAAGCAAACCGTAAAAATTATTATCTTTTTACTGCAGTCAACTGAAATTTTACACTTTTCTATAAGTGTACCATCTGAGGTCTAGGAGGTGTTCACTTGGTCAGGGTCGAAAGATCGAATTTGTATACGTAACATAAACACACATCCAATGTGTGTGTATATACGGGTAATTATGTATTTATTTTAAAATGGAAAAAATGTCTATATTTTTTTTCTTCTGTTTTTCGGTTTAGAAAGTCTGCTAAAATGAACTTTTTGATTTATTTATATCAGAGTTATATTATCAAAATAAAATTTATTTAAAAAGAAAAAAAAAAAAAAGAAAGAAAAAAAAAGAAAGAAAAAAACGGCTCACATAAACAAGTATATTGTTAAATTAAGGTCGAAATGGTTAAACGTTTAAAATGGAACAACAGTATATAGATTATTCGACTATAATTTCATTGTTGGATTAGGATAAAGCGAAAGAGCTTAGTAACAGAGGATAGCCCCGGAATATTGAATTAAGATATCCAATGTTGACTGAATGGAAATATAGTGTCGGAACGGAGTAATTTAATGTCTCTCTGGTTTTATTACGAATAAAAAGATGATCGAACAAATAAAATCTAAAAAAAAAAAAAAAAACAGAAAAAACTATATAAACGAATAAAGTAACAGAAAATATTTCTAAGAGAATACTTTTTTTATTTTTTTTTTTATCAGTCAGTGAAAAAATTTTACACATTTAAAAGAGACATCAATTATTAATTTTTGGAATTAAATTATTCTTTAATTAGTGTAATTTTTAAATGTAAAGTAAAAAATACGGTTAGAGTGAATATTAAAATATTGATTATACACCAGGGAACGTACGACTTTTTTAAAGACGACATAAATAAATGAAGCGGTACCTCTGTTTCGAAATCATCTAGAAAGACATAAACTTGATATTTCAGGATTATGCGAATAGATGGCAGCAGTAGTAGATTGAAAAATATGTTTTTTCATGCATTTAGAGAGGATTATTATTAGCAATTTCGACATAAGGATGTAGAGAAATAACTAAAAGTATCCAAGAGGACTGTATTACGAGTGTATGAACTACGGAGTAATTTTCGATGGCAGTGTCGAAGATTGTTTGATTAATGGTGATGTGCACCTAGCACGAGTGCATGGTAGCGTGCCTAATGGAAAGGTAGAAAATTAAAATGACTCGACAAATGATTCTTCTTAATGCTGAGAATAGTGCAGTGTCAATCGCGCTAAGCTGCCGCTATTGCAGGCTCTATTTATATTAATCGGTCGTAATTAAAATCAGTATAGGACGCGCGAATGTGAAATTTTATCGCTGCTAATGTTTTTGAACTTTCTACTACATGTGTATAAACAATACACTTCTTCAAGCTGCCGGGAAAACGAAAATACCTCTCCGTTATTACGTTATAATTATGATTATTACCGTTATTGTAATTAATTATTATTTACATCTGTCTCTAAATATATGCAAAAACAGTATTTATTCTATTGCGTGATGATGTCATGCATGATACAAGCTGTTAATGTAATGAAAGCACTAAATTCTAAAGATGCAATATACAATCTCGGCGAAATCGTCTGGCAACAGGTATTGAATTAATTCGGGAACGCCCGTGATACTTTTTTTTATTTAGAACCTTTTCATCACCTGTGGTGCTATTCACAGGTTATCTCCTACATGTTGGCGAGAGCAACACGCATTTCTAAAATCACTTTTACATAAACAATTAAAAACACGGTCCTCCGCTATATCTTCTTTTTATACCTGTACTAATAAATGATAACATTTAGCCGACATAGTTTTCAATTAATGCACCTTGGCATAGTGGTTCGTGAAAGGTTCTGAATAATAAAACTTTCTTCGCTAGCGTGCGAAAATTACTGCAATATAGACGAAAATCAAATTGAATAAAAACCGGTATCAACCGAGTAAAAAATAATCAGATGCGTATCATAATGAAAAAATTTTTATTTCAAGCGGAAGCGGACACTCGACAAAATGAAGTATATCGTTGACAAATTAAAGGATAGAAGGATAAATTAGGGCGTAAAAGTGTGTGTTTTTGAACAATGCGTTTCAAGCCGAAATTGTGAACAATGAATTGAAAATGTATTGCAGGAGGCCTTCGGTAACGCGATGTCGGAAAAGACTACAGATTAGACATGGAAAAAGAATCATGCTAGAATATAAGGATACAGCGTTTCGTCGCCTGGTGGAAAAGACGAAGGACTAAAAAAGGTATGATATTCTTATCGAAGTTATAAAGAACAGTGAGTGCAATAATCGGTAGTTGCAACGTTACCGTTTGCGCATACGAAACGTTGCAATCGCGCTAGATATCAAAAATTCGTTTCGCGAAACGTACATAATACTTCGCGACGGTGAAATGAAGCGTGTATTCATTTTCTATTGTACGGTTTTACCGCTACAACATGCATACACAGCGCAAAGGTAAAAAGTGGAATCTCCGATACAGCGTTCGTAAGTTGTGCAAGGAATGATGAATTTGAAATTTAACCAGCGCCTAACGGTGCGAAGAAAGTAGAGGATTCCCGGTTGCTTCCTTTAGACAGCCGTCATTTCCGCATTCCTCATTTAATTTCAAATTAGGCGTGTATCAAGCCAGCAGAGGCTCTCTCTCTAGAGGATAACCAAAAGTGAACAATATCATCAACAACAGCGCTTTTCACTCTGATGAAAAACGAAAATAAAAATTCAAAATTCTTCGCTGCGAGCACATTTATGGAGAAACTAGCCGAGTTAAAAGACAACTCGTATTTCCGCCTACACGGGCTACACCAAAAAACAATTCCCATCCACTATTATACTACGATGATAATAGATATATGCTAATGTGTGACCTGCAGTGTAGTGCATTCGGCAGGAAGTGATTAAAGCGCTGTATAATTGAATGAAATTTAATGGAGAATGAAAGAAAAATTTAAAAAATATTTACAGATAGAAGGAAATATCAATACAATAATAAAATGAAAAAAAAAAAAACAACAAAAAACAGATGAATACGTGGATGAATGCAAGATGTGCTTAATTCCAATGCACTGACAAAAATATAAGAAATTCAACGACTAGGCTTGATGGGTCTAAATTTTATGATTGTAATTATATTTATAATAAATATACGGTTAAAAAAAAAAAAACATAAATAAGAATAAATAATAAAAAAAACTGTTTTACTACAGAAATATTTAAAAATCCCTCAAAAAAATTCTTCGAAGAAAGTGAAAACTGAAAATTTCAACAGCGGTAGTGCTCTATATCCGAGTTTTGTTTTAGCTCGCAGTATAGGAATTCTACGGTTAGTCACGGAGGTTGTTGGTAGAAAGACGTTGATAGATCACTTACGAAATAACATGTACAGTGGCAGGATAATTTCGACGATGTTAAAAAATAATTGTCATTTGTAAGAGGAAAGAAATATTAGTAGCGGTTGCAATTAATAGTCGCGAAGAGTCTTGCGACTGTCGAAGGTCAATTTCACAGTATTCACGAATAGACCAGAAAATTACCTCGTCCAGTGACGCATTCTAGCATTACGATCGACATTGCGCAGTCAGCCGGACTGGGAAAAGATACATTTCTGGATAATGTGTGTGTTAATTTTGTTTTTATTCGAGAAATTTCTGATTTTCTTGAAGTAACATATCGACCGTAATGACCTAATTCGGTTCCTTTCGTCGCTCTAAATCCGTTTACAAACTAGATCATGTCTCATACGTCACTTCTTATTATCGTTGTTATCATCGCGACGGATGATTGCGCTAAAAACACCATCCTGTTACCATTTGTATCATCGCGCATGCCTATGTGCCGGACGTGTATTAAGGGGAAAAACAATGAAAAAAAAAGAGTTCCCGCACACACGCATACACACACTTATAAACTTACATCGGTGAAGATAAAACAGCAGTTGTTTTAAACACCGTTTTATCAGAATACCAAGGGGAAATAATGAAAATAAGCTCAACACCTTATCATTTAAATCACCGAATAAGTGCGTAATCAGAAACGTAAATGTCGAAAAATTATAAAATAGTAACATTATTAAATTTCTAAACTTTAACATTTCCACATTTTTAAATGTTTAAATTTTAACCATGCACCGAAGCCCTGGAATTGCAGGAGAACTCGGTGCGTTTTGAATGAAGAAAGTAGATGTAAGCGAATAGTGACGAAATGAAAAAAAACAGCGAAAGATAAAGGCATATAGTGATGTGTAAATACGCTATGAGCTTCTTCACACTTATTTTGGGGGCTTGTTCTCGCCAGTTTTGCTAATATATTTCGAACTTTCATTATTGTCAGATTATGTTCATCTTGAAGGCTAGTAAACATTCTATTTTTCCATTTTCTCTCCCCTAGGCCGCGGTAATTAAGAAAACTGTTATGAATTCCGTTTTATTCTTCTTTTTCGTAAGTGTAACAAAAACGACAAATAATATCATAGACGGGGGGTAAAGAGGGAGCTTAAAAAACCAAAAAAAAAAAAAAAAAAGTATAGCGCTTGAAACTTACCAGCACGCAGGATAACACACTTATTTCATTAATGATCAACCATCGAATATTATATATACAACTTGACCATTTTGGACTCATAAGGGGCTGTGCCCCTTGACCCCTCTTGCTTACATTCCTGTCTTTTTTTCTTCTATACTTTGTATAAAATGATCAAAATTTACAATGTAATTCTGATTCGATCCATATGAATATAGTAACATATGTAATCACAGAAATTCTATAAAATATAACAAACGTTACACAAAATTAGGATATTTTTTCTAATGGAGGGTAGCCTAAGAATTACGTTGAAATTCACGATCACGATATCACGATATGCCTTTGTCGATCCACTCCTGGATGAAGGCGTTCCCCAACATCTTCCATCCATTTCTGTTCTGTGCGTTCCTCATCAAATAAATAAAAATTACAACGTAATTCCTAGGCCGCCCCCCATTAGAAAAAATGTTCCAATTTTATGTAACGAAAGTTAAATGTTAGGATGGGATTTTTGTGATTATGTTATTTTTTTTTGTGTCGATGCCGGTAAGAATTACGTTGTAAATTTTGATAATTTTATACAAAGTAAAGAAGGGAAAGAGATAGAAATGTAAGCAAGAGGGGTCAAGGAGCAAAGCTCCTTGCGAGGCTAAAGTGGCCGAGTTTTATATATACGTACATACATATATATATATATATATATATTAATGACGTCATTCTTAGCCCGAGCCCAACTACTTTTTCTGTCACAAAAATTTGTCTCAAAACGTGACATTAAATAAAGATTTAGTTCTTTTTGTCGTGCAATCGGAAAGAATGGCATTGTTAACTTTTCTCGTTCTACACGAAGTATAGAAGTGACAGAGCTGGAGTCCATGGTGTCCCTTTGAGAGGCACGAAGGGCCGAGTTACATATATATATATATATATTATATAAAAAAACTGCCTCCGGGCATCGCAGGGAGCAAGCCTGCTTGACCAACAATTCTTTTTTCTTTTAAAATTCTTTTTAGAAAAATCGTTTTCAATTGACTACGTCATTTTTCCCGTGTTTTATTTTAAAAAATCGTAGTAATTGTAGAACACGGCATCATTCAACCTCTGTTATTTTATATAAAGTAACGGGGCATACTCATGGGACAAAAAATGTAGTATATCCCGGGGTAAGAATGACGTAGTCATTAATATAGCCCTCACATACACACACATATACGCATATACATACACACACACACATATATATATATATATCTATATATATTTACATGTATAAACTCACACAGGACATAACAGCAGTACAAAGTTAGTAATACTTACATTATTTGAATCTCCTCTATCGGCAATGTGATACGATTCGATGATTATGCAAAAATTATCTTTCATATATCCGGGATTCTAGATTACCAACACCAATATAAAGAATAAATGAACAAATATAAATAATTACCACTACCTCATGACGTGAAAATACATTTAATACCTTTGCCGCTATTTTTATTTTACTAACATCACGATCATCCGGTGTATGATACGGAATATGAAAATGAAAAATTGGTTAAAATACGCATTTGCTTTTTTCGAACAAAGTGGCCCCTTTACTCCCAATTTTCCGACCTTTTCTCTGATATAGAAAGATAAAGAGCCGCATAGAAGAAAAACTATATGTATATAATTTTCAAATAATTCCCAATGCTCGCAATAAATGATAATGCACGAGTATGTAAGATTTTCTTCTCTCCCTTTGATAATTCTGAACTAGATTTTGAAGGACTTCTTTTGTAACGTACAAAAAAACATACAGCGCGAAATTCATCCAGCTCAAAATTGTTTTCATACATTTGACTAAACACGAAAATGACTTTGCGCTCTAATTTAAATATTAAGCAAATGTAATGTTTCACTTTAAAAAAAAAAAAATGTCTAGACATCCACATATGCGCCATTATGGAATGGATGAAAATGAATATGGCCTTCCTAATCATGAACTATTAAAAAAAATAACACTTAACGTTAAATGGTAATTTTTTTGAGCAATTTACAAAAATAAATAAATAAATAAATAAATAAATAAAAAAAAAAAAAAAAAGAAAAGAAATTTGCAGATCATAATTATTGCGCACTGACGCGATTAAAGAAAAAATTTTATTATATCCAAGCGTAACGAAATAAAAACAAATTAAAAATTCATAACAGTTACAAAAATAATAATTATCAAAACTGTCAGAAATGCAGCACATTTAACATATAGGCTTCTACACCGTTGTCGTATCCGCGCGCATGCGCATAACACTTCCACCCTCGATTAATTCCCCCGCCCCGTTACTATTATCCTCCGTTAGAGAAGTTTCATTTCGAAAAACATAATACGAGCAATTGTACCAAGTGTGAAATAATCGAATACACCTAATTCAACATGATCGACAAATTATCGTCGAGTTACCGTCTATGCCGTAATATGATGGAAAAAAAAAAAACGAATGAGCACGCAAAATTTTGTTTCTGCATCGCCCACACATATACATTAACCGCGTGAATATAAAATTGGTATCGTTGTCAACATTAATGACAATTTTACTATTAGACAACACGCGTATAACAAAAAAAAAAAAAAAAAAAAAAAAAAAAAAAAAAAAACGGATGAAGAGATACTTCGCGATACGACGGTTCTAATCACCACGCAGAGGGGGTTGTTTAGCGGCAGGTGACACAGACGACAAAGACTGGTACTTTAGTGTTTCTACGATGTTTTGGAGTGCGGCTAATGGTATATTAATGAATCTCTATCGCACTTTAGTCTGGACAATTCCGTGAACATTAATGAGAAAAAAAGAGAATATTGGTTCGCTTGTATTAAAAAGTTAGCACACGCTTTAAGGTGCTCGGTTATCGAACCAAAGAGTACAATGTCCCGTTCCGAATTCAGATGTATATCGCTAATATCTGAAAGCGAACACAATAGCAGAGAAATTGTATGTAAAAGTTAATTCGGACCAAGAAGCAACACTGGGCTCAATATTCTCTTCAGATATTAGAAGATCCTCTCTTTTCCTCAAGAGTACATCATGAGAAGAACTTACATTCATAATGCAACCCTCATAATACATCAAGAACATTACCTTACCGTATTAACAACTTTTTTCGTAAATTTTCTTTTGATTGAAAAAAAACACCTTAACTGTTGTTTTCTTTAAAAATGCACTTTTGTCCAATCAATCACGAACATAGGCGACATCGCGGGTTTTACTGCTAAGCAACTACCGTCTCAAACACTCAGGATGTCGACTATCGTACACTATTTGTGCTTTAATTATCAGTTCCAGCTATTCGAAATACATCTATATATCTACAATCATTTCGGCCTCTACTACATAATAAAAACTACCTGAAAGCAAGAAAAACGTACTACAATATTCATAATTAAAAACAAATTAGAAACTGCACAACAATACAAACAGCGCCGGATTACTATGTCGGAGCCCCTAGGCAATGCACGTATTTGGGTCCCTTTAGCCAGCTCAAAAATCTGGTAACTATTTGATAAAATATTTTTTTTGAAAATTTCGAATTTCGATATCTTTTAAACAAATGAACCGATCGAAATGTGGTTTGCAGCATTCGACGCAGTTTTCAAGCGCAAAAAGATGGCTAGCTATAATAATAAAAACAATCCAACAGGAAATTTAAAAGTTATTTAAAAAAAAACACTTTTTTGAAAAATTTTCGTCAACGATATCTATAGAACGAATCAACCGCTTGAGATGCGGTTTTTACTGCATTCGAAGCAATTTTTTTGGGAATAGAGCTGGTTAGTTTTTGGAATTGATCGGTACAAGAGTATAAAAGTTATTTCGAAAAAAACTTTTTTTTGACAATTTTATTTTTGAGAGTTCTCAAAATCTACTTTGCCGAATTAGTTCAAATTTACAGGAAATTTAAGTTTAGAGGAACCCTTTCGATTAGCGCAAATTGCGTTTCCATTGGTCAAGCCGTTCAAAGGTTGTAAAAAGTTTACATACACACATATACATTAGGATACTATCGTAAAAATAACCAGAATAGCTTCCTAAGACTTTAAAACGCGGAGATTTAATGAAAACTCGATTTTTGAAAATTAAGGTGAAAACAATAACTTTCCGAATTTTTGAAAATGTTCAATTTTCTTAGCGGAAAGTTAAAAATTAAAACAGATGAAAGGAAAATATGCGTATTTTTTTATCAAATCGTTTTGTAAAGTAAAATATGTTTAAATATGAACTCTTTTAACTTTTTAGATAAAAAATCGTTTAAAACATCTTGCAAGTTAATCTTTTCCAATATATTGTTTTCAATCGCCATTATCGCCAATGAATTTAAACGGTTCTGAGACATTGACGAACGAAGACAGTTTTTGATTAGTTTTAATTTCGAAAAGTTACATTCACCCGTAGCGTTTGTAATCATCAGACTTCTATAAAATATCTGCAACGCTGTCATTTGACATTCGGCAAAGTTGATTGTGCCATATTAACAAAAATCAGTTTATACGATTTCTCAGCAGGTGCAATTTTATCTTTTCCGGTATCCTCTAATTGTAAGATGAAGTACTTGAACTGCACCATCTCGTTTGTAAACTCAGGCTCAATATGTACTCAAAATAATGTTTCCTAAACTTTGTACAAGACTCTCTAATTTCATCGTTGCACTTAGTCGAGAAATCTGTTAGAAATCCTAATAGAGAATTAATTCCCTGATAAGCTTCTAGTCTCGCCGCGGCAATTCTGTACACAGCACGTCTAGTACGGACAAATAAGTTTCAATTTTTAACTTCTCTTTTGCTCTGTGCACAACGTCTTCTGCAGATCCGTCATCGTGATGACTTTTCCTTCTTCGCACACGCTGATTTTCATCACTGTATCGGGTATCAGTTTTCTCATTTGCCTTCATCTCGTAATCGTCAAATAATTCTCGCTTTGGAAAGTCAAAAATCTGAAAGGTTCTAAGTTCAATAGTTGTTGTTTGTAGAAATATACCGACACCACTGATTCGATCTAGTACGGCAGCCCAGACTACTGCCATTACAGAATTTTCTTTTTTTCCCATATCTTTTAATAGACATCCGGCCTCGTGAATCACTTGTAATGTCTGAGTCTCATCGCCAGCAATAGATTCCAAAGCTTTCTGGAAACTGTTGTAACCTTTTGACAAAGCCTTAATCGCATCGGCCCTTGCAAATCACCATTGTGCTTTTCAGAACTAATGACGAGTACTGCTTACGTTCATCACCCTTTTTTAAGATGTTTGAGCATAATTGCCCACGATGAGTTGACGCCGAAAAAAAGTTGTATAGTGCCTATACTAATCCGAAGAATGAGACTGCTCTAACGCAGCTCTCCGCAGCACGCATTCCAACCAAATTCAGTGAGTACGCTGCACATGGAACGTAGTGTACGAGATGATTTATTTTCTTAATATGCGCCTGCAGAGCATTACAACGACCAGACATATTGGACGCATTATCGTAAAACTGGCCTCTCAAATTTTTTATATCGATGTTATATTGGTTTAAAAAATTGTTTAAATTGTGGTGGCTAGTTCTTCCCCTTTGTAACTTTCTACGGGACCAAAATGTACACGAAAACGTTCTTCTACTTTTCCATTTGATGTAACGTATCTCGGTACTACAGTCAACTGATCAGTTTGAGATATGTCTAGTATTGAATCGACGCTTATCGAGAAATATTTCGCTTCAATAATTTCATTAACAATAAATTTTAAAACCTTATTTCCCAATATTTCAATAAGTTCCTCGCAAAGCGTTGAAGACATGATTGTTTTCCCTTTCCTACATTACCGTATTTGGCTAAATGCGAACTAAGGAATACTCCGCGATTAACTCTAAAATTCTCAAATAGTTGCCATGAAGGTGAGAACCAATAACTTCATTATCACCACGAAATGCTAATTCACGAGATGACTCGACGGTTCATTTTTCATCATAGTGTTCAGTTAATAAAATTACGTCTATAAACATCGTTGATAAAGTGATAAGAAAGCAATATCGGTTTTCTGATGTTCGTTTCGCGCGTCTCGAAATTCTAGCCGGTCGAAAATTGTTAAGATAGTCGGTTCGCATCGCATCCGGTCTCGTATCGTATTCGCTACAACGGTTCTGCCGGTGCTGTGGACATTCCAAATCACATCTGTGTAGCTTCGCGGCAACGGAAGTGGCGTCTACGATAAGTAATTGATGACGTTTCACAAAGTGGGTAATTATATACTATTTTGTGGCCGTTTGTATTTTCAGAGATAGATCCTGTTTTCAACAGCTTAACGGTGTGACCAGATATTCTACACGAATATATAGTACACCAAAAATATTTTAAATAGTGCACGATGGCCCTACGTGAGATCGTAGGGTCAAAGATACTGCCATTTCTGGTGGATCTAGGACCCAAATTAGGACAAGAAGGAACTCGTTATGGCAGTATTAAAATGTCTATAACAAATTTAATATCTGAAATTAATGTAGCATTGGCGGATGATGTATCCTCATCCGCGCTTGATACAGGAATTCTAAAAGACATAGTTAATGAAGCGATACGACCTGTAATGGAAACTTTAGAAAAAGGTAGGACGAAAAAATATTCAGAGATAATATCGAATAGTAATAAAAACACTAGTAAATTACCTGCCTTTAAATCGAACTTAGACCAAGTTCTCAAAATTAAAGTAACTGACGATAGTAATAAACTTGAAAAATTGAAAGAAATAATACCAGGAAAGAAATTATTTCAATCTTCAGCAGAGCTCGCTGAAACTATTTTGAAAAAATCTATAAAACCACCTGAACTTAAATTTTTACCAATGTTACACAGAATAAAAGATTCGTTAATAATTAAAACGAACTCATCGGACAAAGAAAAAATCATAAAATCGACGTGTAACATTGGTGAAAAAGGGACTTTTTCCATCACAGAAACAAAAAAAAGATCCCCATATATAAAAGTAATCAACTTACCTGCTTCTTTTCTTTTAATGAACAATGAAGAAATTAAAAAAGAATTATTTCAATCAATCCAGCAGTACTGTGAACAAAAAAATTTAGTGGATGATTTAAAATTAGAAGACACGTATATTAGAATAAACCGAAAAGCTAAGAATGACAAAATATTCGTAGAAGCAGTTATACAAGTATCGCCTGGTTTATATAATAACTTAATTAATATCGGTTATATCCCTATTGAATGGAAAATCTGTCGTGTCTACAAACATATAGAAGTAACACAATGTTTTAACTGTGCTGGTTTCGGACACAAAGCAAAGAATTGTAAACTATCCAAAGAAAAAATAAATCTCATTAAAGAAACGATAAATAGAAATCGTTGTCCTAACTGCGAATACTCCAATACAACAAAAAACACAGAATTCGATGCAAATCACAAACATTATCAGCTATCAAAATGTCCAATAGCAAACAGAATCTTAAACTTTTTAGATTCAAACACTAACTATGAATGATGGCAGGTAGTACTCAATTAAGGAAAAAGTTTTGTAAAACTAAATTAACGGAATTAAACTGCTTAATGCTAAATGTAGGCAGAAGTAAATACCAACAGTCAGAAATTTTGCAAAATATGAAATATGGCATAATTATGATAACAGAACCAAATAATACAAACAATACTCTAACAGGTTATAATAACAGTTACGACAATTTCATACAAAAAAATGTGGCAACTGCAGTACGGAAGAATTATAAAACAGAAACTATTAAAGAAACAGAAGATATCTTACTACTTAAAATAGACGATTTTATTTTAATAGCATGTTACTTCTCCCCAAATGAACCGATCGAAGATAAAATTGGAATATTACAAAACGATTTAAACTTAAATAATACAACGGAAAAGATTATACTGGCTGGCGATTTTATCATCGTTATATGAGCAGATAGATCATAAAAGTAATAAAAGGGTTAATACTGTCGAAGAATTTATAATAAGTAACAAATTAACTGTTAAAAATGATTATAATATTAAAACTTTCCGAAATAAAAATGGGAGTAGTGTAATTGATCTAGGTATTAACCAATGAAAAAATCAGTGATCGAATTGGAAAAATTGAGATTAAATGTGCGAATTGTCGTCATAATAAGGTTAAATTTAAAATCAAGAATAATTCAATGAAAGAAGATGAACAGCTAATCAAAACAATTGATTACAATAAATTTGAGGAACTTGTTACAAAAGAAAGTTTTAACGAACAAATTAACAAGATGGCTAAATCGACAGGTGAATTATTGCTGAATGAACAGGTGAACGAAATCACGAATAAAATCCGAAAGAATATTAGAAATAAAAGCGAAGTAGTGAAACTGGTAAAAATATGGCGGAACACTACATTAGGACAATACAAGAAAAAAGTGAAACAACTGACCAAACTAAAGTATACATGTATAAAAACAAAAAGAAGAATAATGAACTAAATAAGACACTCACATTACTCAAAGAAACTACCGCAACATATAGAAGAGATATAGACACAAAAGCAAATCAGAAGCGTGAGGAAACAACTAGTTGCCAACTCGTCGGTATGGGGCAAGCCGTATAAAATTGTCATGGAGAAACATAAAAAATTTAATTTTCCAACATTAATTAATAGTGCAGGGGAAATTATTACAAATGAAAAAGAAAAATATGAATTAATAAGTAATGTACTTTTTCCGAAAGTGGATGATGAACTCAGGACAAGTGATACAATATGTAATTATAAATTAAACAAAGTAGATGAATTAACCATTACGAAAATAATTAAAATGTGCAATAACAAAAAGGCCAATGGTACCGATCAAATTTCTAATAAAATGATAAAAATTTTAAACAAACATCATATCACATTAATACCTACTATAGTCAATTCGTATTTAAACATCTGTACTTTTCCGGAAATATGGAAGAGAGGGAAAATTATCCTGCTAAACAAACCAGATAAGGAACCCTCTTCACCAAAAGCTTACAGACCGATAACTTTACTCTCTAACATTGGAAAGATTTATGAAAAAATAATAAAACATAAAATTGATGAGGTACTGGATAATAACTTAATACTGAATGGACAACAATATGGATATATAAGGAATAAATCAACGGAAAAAGCTATTTTGAAATGTATGGAAACCATTAACAACTACAAAAGTTATTATAAATTAATATTACTAATAAGTTTTGATATCAGTGGTGCCTTTGATAATATAAAGTGGTCAAAAATTACGGAGTGTCTACAACTGAATAAATTTGATTCAAACCTAATTTAAATAATAAAAAGCTTTTTAAAAAATAGAGAAATTATTTTCCAGAATAAGGATAATGAAATAATTTATCGTAGGACACTCACTGCAGGTGTTCCACAAGGATCCATTCTGGCACCCACTCTTTTCAATATTGCAATGGCGAACATACATAACAACACTGGACATTACGATAATATAAATCTTATAAGTTATGCGGATGACATTTTATTGATTTCAGGAATAAATAATATAGAAGACATTCCTCAAATAAATCAGAAAATTAACAATATTAACAACGAACTCATTAATCTTGGGCTACATTTAAATCCGGAAACAACTAACTCGATATTAATAACAAGAAAACATAAAAAACACGAAATTAAAAGTAAAATAGAAAAAGAATTAAAATTGAATAATGAGCCTCTTAAATTTAGCAAGGAAATGAAATATTTGGGTATATACATAGATGAAAATCTCAATTTCAGCAAACATGTTGGCTACATCATGGATAAAATTAAAAAATATTACACAAAACTAGTAGGTATATATAACAGAAGCTTTGGTTTAAAATTTGTGGATAGGAAAATTCTTTACTCAGCGCTGTTCAGATCTATAACGGAATATGGTTCCTTGATTTATTTTCCTAACATTTCGGTAAAAAACAAAAAGAAAATTAAAATGGAACAAAGGAAAATCATCTTAAATATAACATCTGCATATAGAACGGTTTCCTATACATCTTCGTATGTCATATCAGGAATTATGCCAGTGGATTTACAGTTGGAAATGATTAACGAGATAAAGATAACCAAAAACAACCATAGTGATAGGACAAGGGTAATACAGAAGGTAAAAGAAGTAAAGTCGAAATACCTGGAGGAATGGCAAAATACTTATGAGCAAGAATTAACAGGGAGACGAACGTATGGATTATTAACCAGAATTGAGGATAGATTGAAGAACAAATTACTCAATCCAGATTTCTTTCTAACCCAATTTTTGTCGGGACATGGTAATTTCACTGAGTATCTAAAGAAAATGGGCACAACAAATGATGATAAATGCAGAGAATGCAATATCGAAACAGATTCACCGGATCATACTTTTCTATATTGTTCCAAATTCGAGCACATAAGAGCTGAATACAACATCGGAGAAAACTACAACTGGTTCAAGAATAAAAATAATATCATGAAGACCTTAAAATATATAACCGCTATATTAAAGAAAAAAAAAAGAATATGATGTTATAATCTAAGTCGATAGCTTTTTCTCTTTAGATATCTTGTAATGTAGAGGAGATACGGATAAACCATTGGTCAAACGGTCTCCATCTATAAGAATTTACACTTTGTAATCGTATTTCTTTTATATTTATTTATTAAGGTTTTGTAATTTCAAGAATTATTTGAAAAGGAGATAATTTATATAATAATAATAAATAAAAAAAATAAAAAAAAAAAAAAAAAAAAAAATTCACGAGATGATAAAAATTTAATTATTAAGACCACTTTTTGCAAAACTTTCATCCAATACTCTCTTTCTTTGTCAAATGTAATTCCTAAAAAAGGTGCCGATTCGTCTGTGAATACGTCGTCTACACCAATCAGTGTCTGTACACATACTCGGTGCGTTGCATTATTCTCATGCGATTGAATTCGGTGCGTTGCATTTTTTCGATCACATAAGTGGTGGTAAAATTAAACGAAAATGGCTTATGTATTCTCCGTCAACTGGAAAACAGAGAATACACGAGCCATCTCGTTTTATTTTACCACCATTTATATTTTTCCGAAAAAACATAGATTGAGAAAAAAATCTTTTGCAATCGTCGTATTCTTGAAGCAGAAAAATCACACTCAAAGTGTTGACATTCGTTAGGATCTCCAGCACACCAAAAATCTTGTATTTCGTTAGTAATACTTTGCCATAAGCCAATGTCATTCTGGTATTCTACTCCTAGATAGACTACGTTTTGGTGTAGTAATTGGACTTCGGTATCGGCCTCACTTTCCTCTGTATTCACTAAAGTACCTGCTTCTTGATTCTGGCTAGTCTGTTTAGAACACAAGCAATACCTAATCATTAAAATTACAGTATTTGATTTCGTTTCTATGTACAAAAATACTTTTTATTTAACTTAACGGCAATCTTATAATTTTTTAGTAGTCGCCATAGTACGTTCAGAAATAGGAAACTTTTATCACATCATAAAGAGAAGATTAGAGCGCAACTAAAACATAGGCAGTTTTCACTCCTATTATTTAAAAACCCACTGTTAATGGTTTTTGCACAAATATTTTAATTAAATCGCCTTAAAACCAGTAAAAATATAACGATGTAATATAAAAAAGAAAGACAATAATATTGTCATTGAGGGTTTGCTACATCCAAATCTTCAAATTTAATTTTCACTCGAAGAAACATTTTCAAAAAAAAAAAAAATTTCTAAGGGCGCGGGGCCCCTAGCCGATGCGGGGCGCCAAGGCAGTTGCTTACACTGCCTAATGGATAATCCGGCCCCGAATACAAAAATATTACACTTTTAAACAATAAATTTAAAAATAAAAAATAAAAATAATTAACAAAAATTCAATTTAAAAATTCATCAGCAGTCAATAAAAAATTTGAGGACTGATCAGACCAGGGTAGAATTAGAAAAAGGTTTCTTTTTCTGACAATTAAAGAGCGATTTAACCCGTAGATATTATATACCCGAATTTTTACAGAAAATAGTGTTTAATCACGGCATGGAAATTTTAAAATATGCATCTTTTTTTTTTTTTTTCCCACTGTACCGGTAAATCCACAAACAGTGCTCGTGACCTCTCGACCATATGCTGATTACTTACACCCTCGGAATATAACGCAATTCCCAGGCATTAACCCAACCCTCCAGTGAGGGACTAGGTTCGAGTTATTAATTCTTTTTACAGACTGCCAAGATCACCATGGCTACCGATACAGTAAAGTATGGCCCATAGAACCCTGCAAAATCTATTAGTGATCATCATAGCATATTATTGACCAAGCACGATTATTACAATATATATTAAGTGTATCTAGTTAACACGATGTCCAGCAGAGCATGGCCCGGGTAACCTTGTGAATTACCATAAATGGTGAAAAAATATACATATCTTAAAAGATTTAATAATTCATCGGAATAAGATAATTGCATTAAATGGACAAGATTTTTAACAGATGAGGCGTAAAAATACATGAGAATTACATTGAATCAACGCAGTCGAAAATAAATCGGTTTAATTATTTTACAAAGAAAGAATTAGAATACCCTAAAAAAATTCCATTAAAATAAATAGATAATATTTTACAATAATATTAATAAGATGTGTTGAATGGTTTCTATTTTACCAAATATAATATTATATGAAATTAATAAGATGACCCTAATTCATAGCTCATGGGATTGAATTAGGATACGAGCTACTAACACAATAAGTTGTCACGTATTAATAATTATCTAATTCTTCCACCTACTTCAATTCTTACATGTCAACTAATGTCAAAATATTATAGAGAAATAATTTTACCTTAAAATTAAGAAATTCAATCGGTTTGGTTTATTTGTAACGTACATACTTCTCTAATTAATGTCACTGCTTAATATGCCAGTAATTATGTATATGCGGGTTGTTTATACGCATTTCGATATATATATATATATATATATATATATATATATATATAAATGTGTGCTTGCGTTTATGCGAGCGTGTTTGTTGTGAGTCGGCCTGCCAGGAAGAAGCGTTTATATAATATATCGAATATCACACCGGTATGTATAATGAATTAAAAAAGTCTTAATTTCACTTTTGAAGGGGACGCTTTTTTTCTTTTTCTTTTAATTAATACGTCTATACTTATTGTCTTTCAGTGTTATCGATATTGTTCTCTAATACGTTTACACATATGTGACACTTGTTTCCGCGCATTTTACTGTTTTGCTATTCGCGCATCAATGCCTATCGACAAAGTAGTTTATTACGTATACATAACTATTATCGATTGAATGACATTTCGATATCAACAAGTACGGAAGAATGTGGTAGAAACGTACTGAAGCCGCGCTGAACACATAAAGCAATTTTCTCTCATTTTCATTGTTGTTTTATATTCCGTAACCGTTCGGAGGAAAGTAAATTTAAATGGAGTTTAGTCAGAATGGAATTCGATGAATCACTTTACTATTGTTAGCTTAATTCCCTCTACATTTAATCCATAGAGTAGATTCGTAGGACTCTAACTAGGCCAGTAGTTAATTACACTTCCGCTGTCGCATATGTCAATATTGAAGGAAACATTTTTAACCAGACCAACTTTGGCGCTCTCGAGATTTATTCCAGTGATGTTTTGGACTCGATTAAGTAAGGAAAACAGAGATTTGTTAATTCGTCTTTCGCGTGCTTTGGTTTGCCAATGTAAATTACACGGCAACAGTGTATTCCTTTTCGCATAGTATTTGCGCGGAAAATTTGCAGAAAAACTACTACACTCCAGAAATGATTTTATTCAAATATGTTTTTGTGATTCGGGGTGCAGAGAAATACCGAAAAATATTTTTATTCAAAACAGGGTACTAAGTACACATTTTAACTGCTCAGAAAACAAGTCTTTAAGAGGTGGTTTTTTAAAAACTAGATTGCCCCCGGCAACTGTACAAATTTAAATATTCGTCTATATCGCTTGTTAACTAGTTAAAAGAAATAAAACTATAGGCGGCTCTAACGAGAATCTTAAAACTGAATATTTTCAGCTGAAAAAGGAAATCAGAAAAATATTATTAAGGCAGGGAGAAATAGTTTAAATTTAGGAGTAATAAAATAATTGGGTCGGAGGTAACGAAAACAACGGGACGTAGGATAGTTATTAATTTATTGGTAAAGGCAGAACAGAAAAAAAGAAGTCGAAAAGATTAGAGTGCTGAAGGATAAGGAAAGATTTAATATTATCAGACTTCCTGAAATTATCAGTGAAAAGAGAGTTAAAATGGATGAGAGTGATGTAGAATTTTGGTTTAATTACGGCTTGGGAATGAAATTTTTTGAAAAAAATATAGAATAAATACTTTGGAAAAATGACAAAGATCGTTAAAGTAGAAGGAAAAATGAGAGTAAAACGAAGAGAAAAAAGAGTTCTATGGTAAAGATTCTAAATATATATTTAAAAATTTTTGGCTGCCGGATTTGACGGAAAAATGTTAAAGGTAGTTTGTAGCGTTGCATTCTTTATTCCAAAAATAAACGAGGTCTCGAACTGCAACGATTAGATAATGAAAAATCGTGATCGAATGTGAAAAATAATTACAAACAGATGTGGGATCAGAGTCGTGATAAGTTTTATTGGAGAGGAGCGACAAATCAACGAAAGAATGGAACGAAAATTGGTATCGGGAAGAATAAAGAGGCCTGAACTAACTAGGAAAAGGAAAATTATGAAGAATTTTCGAGAATCATGACAAACCGTAAAGTGTCTTTCCAGCTGTAATTAAGACCAGCGGGAGAAAAAAAAAATGAAAATAGTTTGAGATAAATGAATTTCTACAATAGGTCGGAGAGATATAATTAAGGAGCACTAAGTTATCGGAAAGCATAAAATTCACAAAAGAATCATTGGTATTGTGGGATTTGTAATCCGACAAGGAAGAACGAACATTTCAATCACTAGTGCGTTGTGACTGAAAAATGAAGAAAAAAGAAAGCGATGAAAATTGTAGTTAGGAGAAATATAAATTGAAACGAATATTGCGCGAAAAAAAAAAAAAAAATACAAAAAGAGAGCATTTGAAGAAAACTAAAAAATAATGAGCTCAATTTTTCAAACATGAACCAAGAATATCCAAAATTTCCATTCTGGTTATTACAAACCCCAGACATAGATTTTTCTGTAATTAACTACAGTAAATCCGAAGTCCCTCACCATAAAATTAAAAATCGTTAGCACGAAAAAGTTACTAATTTTCCAAATTATGTGCCATGCTTTACATCAAAAATCGGAAATCAATATACTGGATATGCTTTTTCTATCAATGGAAAAGTTAAAAACTTCAAACTTCATAAATGCTCTTCTAACTATACAGCCGAATTAATAGCAATTTTTCACTGTTTGAAAAGCATAAAAACCGAAAGAAAAAAGCAAATATTATCTAATCCGACTCAGTATGCTCGCTAGCATCCATCCTGAACATTTTTTCAACTGAAAAATTTGTTCACGATATTCACCAACAACTAAACAAGCTAAAATCTCGAAACATTAATATCAAATTAATGTATATACCCAGTCATATCGGAATCCAGGGAAATGAAATAGCAGATAACCTGGCCAAAACCGCCTCTACATCCTCTCCTGTAACCTCCACCGCAGTCACGGACATCAAACATTTACTAAATCAAACTGAAATATCTAATTGCCAAGCATCATGGAACACAAAATCCCATAACAAATTAGTTCAACACAAAAAATCCGTACAACCCTGGAAAAACCTCTCCCAACTAAATCGACAAGAAGAATTCATAATCACCAGACTTAGAATTGGACATACGAAACTCACCCATAATTTACATCTTCCTAAAAATCCATAAACCCCCTGGTCAGTTCTGCAACTCCACCCCTATCACAGTCAAACACCTTCTTTACGAATGCCCTAACATTAATCAAATCCGTCTAGGACTAAAAATCCCCTTAAATAATACAAACATCCCTGACAACCAAGACGAAATTAAAAAAATTCTTACCCTGATTAGAAAACTAAACTTAACAACCAGCATTTAAAATACCTACCTGACACTGGGTGTAATAATCATAGCAATTAAAAACCCCCAGTATAATAATAATAATAATAATAATAATAATAATAATAATAAAAAAAGAAAACACGATTAACGTCGACGTTCGTACATCTGCATGAAAAACCAAAAAAAAAAACAACTTCCACTTTTTAATAATAAACTACGACTGAATTAAACGAATGTATGTAGTTTTTAAAAAAATGTGTTTTTCTTTTTAATTGTGCTGAAAAATAAAAATCGTGTTTTTTGTGGTTTTTTTTGACTCGCCCTTGGCTTTGACCAAACTACCTGAATGTATCATATTAAGAAATCAGATTCTGAGGCGAGAAGGTAATGGATTGAATTGAGAGAATTATCGCTGGAAATGGGAAGGAAAGGATAAAGGATTGTGTAAGAAGCCGGAAGATTGAGAGCCAACATTTTCAAATACAAAAGAGAACGTTCGCTAACAACAGCCGAACATTCGAAGAAAACATGGGGTTGCGTTGCATTCAAAAGGAGAATCTGATTTGTGGAGGGAAAAGAGAATGATTAATTCCTAATCTGATTAAGGAGACGTTAGTGAAACGATAACTGAATTGAATGAAAAGAAACCAAAAGACTGTGGGCTGGGTACAGGTTGTATGAGAAGACAGTGCAAAGCGCGATTAGAGAATAGGGAAGGTTATTATCTATGCGACCAAAGCCTGGAATGATCGATTGAAGGAAGCAGGATTAAGTCGGAAGTTGGAAAATGACTAGAGAAAGGGCCACTGAGAGCGATTGATCGAACTGGAAAATCTGCCCTGTCATCGCTCCCAATGAGTCAGGGTGACTGGGAACCCATAGAAGGTCTATGAAAATATAGAGAACGTGATGATAGTAAATTGGAGATAACGAATTGATAGAATGCTACTTACTTATAGAGGAATGAGCAGGAGGAGAAGAAATTGCTTGAAGGACACTTTTCAAATCAGAAACAGTGAGGAATTTCAAAATTATTCGGCTAATTATAAAAATGCAGGTAAAATGGAGACTGGTTCAACTGTGAAAACACATTTTCTCCAATGAACAGTTTAAAAAGGAGCTGCTAAACTATAGAAAACGTGGGGTGTTTTAAAACTGTCATATATGTTTAACAATAGTTTAGCGATTTCGTTTTAAATTTTTATTTAAAAGAAAACAAATATTTTTCATTTTTTTTATATATATATATATATATATATATATATATTTTATTTTTTTTTTAATGCCCCGGGTTTAGTTAATAGAAGAATACTGCCAACTAATGAAGGATACATAATATTTAATTGGGAAAAAGGTTACAGACAACCATGGCCGTAAATGTGTTTAGTTATAGTTTATTATTAAAAGTGTGTTTTGTTCTGCATGTAAATGAATATTGCTAATTTTGATCAACATAGCGGACGAATTGATTAAAAAAAAAATAAATAAATAAATGGCCTTCTATTCTTTTGGAAAGTAGCTCAGATTTCAGTTGAAAAATTCAGACAGGCATACGAAGCGGAATTAAAACCATTTAAAAAGAAGAGACGATGAAAGATACATTATATGTTTGAAACGAAGAAGGCGGAATAGATGAGAATGGTTTTGAGTGTTATAGTAGAATGCAGATTTGGCTATAAAAGGATTTTTTTTTTTTTATTTTGTTTTTTTTACTTTTTTATTTAAATCAGAAAAGAAAGAAACGATAATTTTATCGCAGGCTTAAAACGAAAATTCTCTCAGATAGAAAGCTAACGTATTAAAGGAGGAGAATTTTGAAGGGGACCGGCTAGTTCGAGGCACAAAATCTCGCGCCAATAATTTAGTCTGATAATTACCTTCAAAATATCGTCGTGCGAAGGTAATCCATCAACTTTGGCTGCAAAAAACAAAAAAATAGCGCATTAAAAAATCTTCACTTTCGATACGCTGAACTAATTCATCAAACGTTAAAAACCTTCGTAACGAACTCCTTATGGTAATTCACTAATAAAAAAAAAAAAAAATCAACTATTTTTGCCGGGAATGAGTTATCTATGATTAGACGAGTGAAAAATTATTTGCAAAAAGAGAAATTATTGATAGTCAATTAGTTGGAGCTTACTAACGAAATACTGTTACCTTACATGAATTCAATGAAATATTATTTTTTTCCCATTAAACATTAAAAATGGCGCAGGACCGTATCTGAGGGGGGTTTTCCGGATTTGACCCCCCCGCCCCCAAATGTCTGCGAAATCATAACTGCTTAAATTAAATGGACCGAAATTCAGAATAAATTTTTTTTTTTTCAATTTTGGACAAAAGAAAAGAAAATTGCAATTTTTATGAATTCTATGGAAACGACTAATTTTTATTTATTTTTATTGTAGCGTTCAGATATTATATATATATATATATATATATATATATATATATATATATATATATATATATATAGTTATAAAAATATTTTTCCGTAACCCTCACTGAAATTTTGGTCTAGATATGGCCCTGAAATGGCGTACAACGAAATGTAAAAATATAAACATATCCCGACACCTACCGACTTTCAAACAAATAAAAATAACAATGAAATGAAATGAAATGAAAGAAACACACGATGCGCATAAACAACAAATCTGAAATGGATTATGTTTTATTTATTTTTTATCAAATTTACGAAATAAATTAAAAAAAAAAAACGAAAAAAAAAATCCAAAAATACCTCGAAGCCCGGGTAAATTCCAAAAAGAAAAATAATCCGAATAAAAATAATAACATTAACAAGAAGAAAATAAATCGAAAGACGTAATTTCTTAATGACAGAACACTAAATGATCTTTTTTCGCAATCTAAATGTACAGTAGCCGCGGCCGGCGCAAATTACTTACATTATATTTATCTCCTCGGTCGTCTACATGTAAAGTTTCAATGACGATGACGAATTTTTCCTTCATAAAAACCGGATTCTAAAAAGCAAACAATATTCGCGCTATAATAACACTTTCACGCTTAATCGATACCCGTGAGCGTCCTAATGAGTTGTCAAAAGTTGAACTTCACGCTAATAAATCACGCTACTGTCGAATGTATTCGAGAATATCGTTCGACGGATGGAAATAAATTAAAGGCTTTATAAGGTGGGGGAGGTGGGAGGGGGTCCGGAAGAAAGGCCTAAAATGCGTACACCATTTCCGATAAACGATATAAAATCGGACAGGCTAAACAGTTTTGAGGTACGAGGAGTCTATACTACACATACATAACGGTAGTGGAATAGTGCCGCGGGTTATTGAAGCGGCGAGTTGTTATACGAGTGTAAAATGCGTTTAGCCAATTTTATAAAGGAAACAATGGAGTGCCCGTGGTGATAAAATGCGAAAGTAGAATTCCCATTTGTAACACAAATGTCGACCGGGAAGCCACCTTTTGTCAATTCTGATAAGAAATATCGCCTCGTGACGTAGTGTAGAGGCAACGCGTTCTGCTCTTTATTTTCACGCATGTAGGCGCTTGTCGTTAACGAAAGAAAATTGAGGAAATAACATTTATCAATTGTGACAATGATGACGGAGTATTTGTCAGAGAGAGAGAGAGAGAGAGAGAACTAGGAACGAAAATTTCAACAACCGAACGTAAAAATCTAATGATTTATAAGAGTCGGCGTATAACGATGAAGATAATTAATAAAAATAATGATTAATAATGATAAGTAATAATAATAATGAACTTTCGACAGAGGTTATTTTCATTAAATGCAATGAAATCAAATTGATCATTTTACTTTACTAACGTATTATGATGCCAAGAAAAGTGCTAATCAATATAGAAATCCACCTTTCGCAAAACTGCGGTCCGCCCTCAAGATTTCGGAATATCAATCCTCAGGAGGAAATATTGAAAATAACGAAAAAACCAATCTTAACCTTTCCACCGGAAAAAATTTATTCCTATACCGAAAGTTTCAACAGCGAGTTAAAACTGTAACGATTTCAAAAGTGTAGATTTCGATTACACCCATTTTCGCTTTTTATTATTATTATTATTATTATTATTATTATTATTATTATTATTATTATTATTATTATTGGCCGTGCACTTGTTAATGTGCGTTTCAGATTTTATCGCAAGTGTTGTGTCAATATGGCGCGCAGTAAGCTACCGTAAAAAGGTTTGGAACAAAAAAGTAAAACGATATCTACGTATTTCCATTTTACGCTTCAACGAAACGATTTCACTATTACCGAAAGATCTTACGGCCGCGTAGAAATATTATTGCGAATGATAACAGGAGGTTTAAAGGATTTATAAGATTTACCGGATTTGTTACAGATTTACAATATTTACAAGATTCGAGTAGCTACCGTACGTCGTTTGTGTATCTACTCTATAGATTCTGAATACGAATGATTTCTGTGCGGTTTCGTTGGATGGGAAAATGGGGGAGGGAAATTTTATTAAAAACTGTAACTACACGAAAGATTTAGCGGCATTTAACCGTTTTGCCCTTTCGAATATTCAAACGACCTTGTAATTAATTTGTAAAAAAGGTACGTCAAACAGTTGTGCACAAGTTGCTAACAAGAACACTGGTCAGCCGGAGAACAAAGTCACGGATGAAACATTAAAACGTTGAACAATAACTGCTATTTTTAGGAAGTTGTTCTGTGATTTTTACTGACGCTTTGCAGTGAATTTTTTTTTAAAAGTATCCGGAAATTTTTATGGAAAAGTAATAAAGGATTTTTCATTGTTGTTCAGACGCATTATAACGCATAAAACCATCGCTCGGAGCAACATTGAAAGATAAGTAAAGTATCGGGGCTTATCTAATCTGTTTCTTCTTCGTATGTGCATATTACTCTGTTATTACTATATTACATGATTGTACTACTTCGTGGTGCGCGCGAGTTCATGCTTTCGACAACCTATGATCTTTTAAAATAACAGCAATCACAGGATTCATAGTGATGCAAAAAAAATACCAGGTACACTAAAAAAAAAAAAAAAAAAAAAAAAAAAAAAAAAAAAAAAAAACGTTCCAAATTTGTATTTTCCAATTATACTTTTTGTTCCCGATACAAGTGCCAGATTCGGTTCCGATGTTATTTTTATTCGACGTCTAAACAATCCTGCTAATTATAATAACGACTATTAGATTCTCATTATTAAGTTTTATATTACCGGGGCAACAACAAAAATATCCGATTACATCTCAACGCTGACGACAACGCTAGTTTACATTACACATACTTTTCTCATGTACTCTTTTTCTTACAGTAAAATTAATAATATCAAGAACGGCTGTGATTATAAAGTTTAAACATCATAAATGTCGCATGTGACATTTCACCGCTGCTATTAAACTATTTCCGTCTATCGTCTTCGGCTTTTTGTTCAATAGATATTACGTTCTGTTTCTTGTAAGCTATCGAGCAATGCCACACCTTATAAACGTTCCGTTGAGTAGGAATATTTCGTTATGAAGTTTTTACAAATAAAAATACCAGGCTTTAAAAGGTATTCTAAAAGAAAAATGTAATGAAAATATTAAGATCTCTCAGCCTTTGGAAATTTTATAAATAGTGTATAATTTCTACTATTCTCAAAAATTACATTTTAAAATATAGGTTACAATTCTTTTCGGTTACATTGCAAAGTTTTGCAATGTAAATACGTAACACTGCAACCGGTAAGTGTCGCAGTAACGAAAATAACCGGAACATAAAAGTACTAGTACTCCAGGTACTCAGCATCACCACACTTAAAAGGATGTGCAGTTGATTAGCTTTTATGAATAATAGTTTTCATAGATTTACGCTAACTGGTGATTTATATTCTTCCGCGCATATTTCCCGATCAGGAAATAACGGAACATTGGGAAAAAGAGTACTTTGAAATTGCAGCCAATAATCCATCGGATTTTTCTCCATAACGTCAACCTATTTCACAGTCACCTATAAGCACTTACGTTGACAAAGTTATGATAGTAATATATTTTCTTCGCTTTGCTTTTGTTTCTTACATCTACGCGAAACATGCGTAATCAAAATTAACTATACAGCGTCCATTATATGCATGTAAGTTATCATGGTATAGAGAGGGTTGATGAGAAAATCGAATTTATTTGAACTAAAAAATAATGGAATAGTTTAGAATGCAGGCGTATGTCGAAAATATATACATAAAAGTGAGAAATTCCATTGACGCAGAAATTCGTAAGTACATAGTCGATTATCTGGCGGCGTCTTTTAAAATCTAAAGGGAATTTCTATCAGGTAAACAAAACGGTGACCATGTGATGTGATAAGAGGCCGAGGAATAGAGTCTATTCGATCTCGGTGTACGGAAATTACTTTTAACTTGGCCGGCGGCTGTGAGAATCGGCTCTGCGCGCAGAACGCGTTATTATATATGTACATTCGTTATCTTTCTGGTCAGTTGTTAGTCATTTTCGTATAAATTCATAATTTTATTTCATCGGAAGTCGTCATCACAACTCTAGTCACACGGAAAGTAAATTGTTTTCGAGAAGCAGTCGCGGTTAATTAAATAAAATAAAAGTAAAAAAGTGAAAGAGACACAGCTCATACGACAGAACAGCCGGAGGTCGAAACGTTAAAGACCAAGGGTGGACAAAAGTGTTCGAAAAGTATTCAGTATCTACACGTTAGCTGCTGAAAGAGCTGAGGAGTTCAGCCTTCGTTAATTAGAGTCAATCGGGCTGATACATCGTACCTGCAGTCAAAGAAGTCAACGCCGAACTTGGATTCATGGATCGGAATCATACAGGCCAGATTTTCATTAATTCATTTATATTTCGTTTTGTAATAATTTGTGAGTATAGCGGTGTGTAAATGAGTATAAACGAAGTTATATTATGTGTATAGTCATGTTTTATATTAATTTATGTACCTTTTATGCAGCTGCATTTCCCTAATCGCTCTTGTGTAACTCGGATATATATATATATATATATATATATATATATATATATATATATTATAAAAAAAGAAAATTTTGTTTAAGAAGTGTTTTATTGCTACTTGTGAGTGCGTAAAGTAATTTCCGGGAGACCGAGTTAAGAATAAATAAATAAATAACAACTAAAGAGACAAACAATAAAAAACAATAAAAAACTATATAATAAAAGGATAAAGTAAATTAATAATATAACTTCCTAAATTATTTTATCACGTAACAGGCTACCTCTGGGGGCTGGTAACGTGATAAGGTATAAACTGCTAGATTATGTCATAATAAAACTTCAAGGAGGAAAGGATGCATCGGACAGACGTTAAGAAAAATCGAATTACATTAAACACGAAAGCATGTAGATTCTGTTTGCCAATAGTGAGTGATACATATATATATATATAGAGAGAGAGAGAGAGAGACGTACATACTTCAGGTTCTCGACTCACTATACAAATACAGCAGTATTCGCAAATAAAAGACATGTACGTGTGTAAATTCTTTACAGATTAGCCATCTAAAGTTTTTTCATTCGTTCTTTTAGGCTTTGTTTTAGTTAATTCCTATTTTGCCGGCTCTTAATCATAATACCGAATGAATGAATTTGTGCAGCGGAACGCAACTTCACCGTTCTTCTTTTTGTAAAATATTATAAACAAATTCTAGCAAACACGTGTGTAGTTTTTTTAATAGGATCACGGGTTTAGGATATTTTGTTATAACACCACTAGATATCTATATGTAAATAAATGTGTCGGTTCATAATTTTACCTCAATTTTTTTCCATTGAATGTATGTACCTTTTTACCACGTCACAAAATTACGGGGAAAACTCTCATTATATCTCAGGACTTCACAATAAAAACTTTAGTTGTACATAAAACGATTTTTTGTTTTCCATCGATCTTTCCTTTATAACTGAATTACATTAACTAAAGTTTATTTGACTATTTATTAAAAATAGGGGTACATACGCTAAACAACAAAGTGACCGCGATACGACACAATAGCCTACAAAAGACAAAAAAAAAAAAAAAAAGAAAAAAGAAAAGGTTCGATCGTTCGATCGTGTCTTACCGTAAATTTACCCATCGAATGCTTAGCAGCTAGGTAACCGAACAAGCTTCTTTCTACTCTTCCCTTTTACAAATCGGTATTCCCACCCCATACAGTGCTTCGTTCATTCTCTCCCTTCCTTCTCCTTCTATTGTCCAAGCTCTTGATTCTTTTTCGTCGGCTATCTTTGATCACGTAAAGATCTGAGTCTCTTGCGACTTTTTTCCTTCGTTCTTAGGCCAATCTCTTTGTAAGAGAACCCATAAAAAAAAACAAACAAGGATCAGTCATTTTGCTTAAAGGTGCGAGGTAACAAAAAAAAAAAAAAAAAAAAAGGTCAAAAATCACCACTCCCACGTGTTCTAACAGAACCATTAACTCTCTTACGTCACGTCTAACATCATTATTGTCAGTATTAAAGACCATTATTAATATTATCACAATTTTCGGTAAGACTTCAAATTTCAATTTTAATTACGAGAATTAAATTTTTTCTAAGAATTAAATTTGAACACAATATTATTATCTCTATTGCGATACACATCACTAATAACACATCCTTTTAAACACTCTGCCCGCTTTGAACGTCATTTATTCCGTCCGTTTGAAGAGTCTAATTCAATAAATTTAGGGATATCGTGGCGCCTAGATAGAGTTTGAACACTTTGAGAGGTAATTTCACAGAAGAGAAATGAAAGGAAAATCCTAAACCATTCATGATAATCACCATAAAAGATATCGATTCCATTTAAGAATTACCATGTTCGGCATGACAGACAGACACATACATGTATCAGTGATGAATTGTATTCATGCGGTGAGAATTACCAAAACAAATTAAAAAAGAAAGAAATCTGTCAGTAGTTCTCCAGCAATAGAGTTTAATTTAGCGAATGAGACAGTTTTTAGTTTGCCAGTGGAAATCCAAGAAACCCTATTTGAAAATGCGGGAAAAAATGCTTAAAGTAATAATTGAATTCAGTTTGATAGTCTGCTCGAATTCATGTTGTGTTAGCCTGTTGTCAGCCGGCTTTGCTCACAATATTAATATGTTTAAATTTTTTTCGTTTTTTCGTTTTTTTTTTTTTTAAATGAATTGTATATTTTCACTAAAGATTTTTATTTTCTTTATTCAGTTTCATTTTATTTTCGAAATATTACGAATATGATAAAACATTAACAACTGTCTAAAAACTTTTATTTTTTTCCATTTTTTTGAACTCTATATTTTCACTAAGGATTTATTTCCCCCATCTATTCAGTTTTCTTCTCTAGATATCAGTAATAGCAAAGATTTAAAATGTGAATGTAAATAATACAAATTATTAAAACTCCTGTTATTGCAGAATTCCTCATTAGTTTCCCTGTAATTTGAATTTCTAAAATATACTGATAAAATATACTTTTTTTGTAACACATTATTAATACACTGTACAATTACTAAATTTAAAAGATATTATAAAGAATTATTTATAATGTAACTTTTTCGCGTAATTAATACTTGCGATTATGCAGTAATTCAACACTATGTCTACACTGTAAGGCTGCTGTTTGTAGAGGTTTACCTTTTTCGTTGAAATACTCATTAGAGTTAATTAAAAAGTTTTGTTCAATTAAGGGGCACGCGGACAGCCCTTCTTCTTTTAAAAATTCTGAAAATCATATTGCTTACATCACCGCAATCATCTCTGTTTTTTTCTTACTTCCTCTTGACCATTTCATTTTTTTCATGCCGTTCAATTATTCCATCAACTGTTTATCTACTTGCTCACTTAATTCCTCGGGTTTTAAATGCGAATAATTTTTGTGTTCATCTTTTGATTTTTAATTAATCTATATGTATTCTTTCTTACTACTCAACAAAAAACACAGAGCCTCACGTTCAAATTCTCGATTTTTCCACAAGCTGTTCTGTCGCGATCTGACAAAAAGTTTTGTTCAATTAAAGGGCACGCGGGCAGTCCTCATTCTTTAAAAAAAAAAAAAACCTATTTATAATCAACATGACACATGGTTTTCTCTCTTTACCTTAAGAAAAATTCGTTACACGGTAATCTCCCTTAATTAAAGATCTGCATCGACATGTTCGCTTTGTTTTGGTTTTTCCTACATGCCCGGTTTATTCTGATTGATCTTTCAAGTGAGCATTTTACAAAAATTGATATAATGATTTAATGAAATTTATTATAAAACCGATAAAGAAAAAAATTTGTTTTAATTAATATATTAGTAATATGCCCAAAAGAAAGCGAAACTGAATAGAGGAAATAAATACTAAGACATCGAGTTTGAGTGACGACTAGTATAATTAATCAAACCTATTAGGTAAAATAATCACTAATAGTTGTGTGAATCGAAGAATTAAGCTTTTATTGCAATTTTTAACCTTTGGGCAACCGTATTAACCGCTCTCGTAATAGCTAACTTTGTCAAAATATAAAATCCGTTAATTTGTAAAAATAAGATCTCACAAAGGATGTTTAATATTCGACGACGCTTTTTTTCCCTTTAACCGGTTACCCCAGGTTATTAGTTATAACCCAAAAAACCGGTTAATCGGTTAATCGACTATTTTTTGCTTTAATTTGATTGGCGGTGTGTGGGTGGCGTTTATATATTTTTGTAAATAGCAATTTTAGATTAATTATTTTTACAAGAACAAGTTTTGGAATAAATTTGCTTTCAATATCTTATTGAAGGTTTTTTTTTCTTTTTTTAGTGGCTCAAGTTTTTGCCCCCCCCCCCAAATTTTAATGGGTTCATTTTTTCAGATATTTATCGGGTATTTAATCCAGCGTTTTTTGTTTTGTTTTTTTTGTTCTTTTTTATTCTTAATCGACTGGTCTTTTACTATTTTTTTTACAAATGTTTCGTTCCCCTTCGAATGACTAATCAAACACTACAGGTTTTAGTCGAAACATTTTTATTCCGATTTAAATCAGACAGTTAAACAGTTTCAATTTTTTCCCAATTTAACCGTCTTAATTTTTAGCTTTTTTCGATAAAGCAAGAATATTAGTTGAGCGGTGAATTTCATCAGTATAAACAATGGAGCCGCTTGAAAAATTTCCTGTACCGGTAAAAAGAAAAGATGCAGTTTGGTTGGAAAAGAGAACGAGCTAAACGGACTGCTTCGAGAAGAAGCTATTAAATTCGACGAGAATTTTCCGTTTCTGCTGATAACGTTAACTTCTTCTTATAAGTTCAAACTAAATGCAGACAGTAGGCACTTATTCAACTCAGAAATTTCTGAACTTGAACTATGACGAACTTTACACTGAACAATGCCCCCGCGCGGTGGACCAAGTTTGAATTATGACAAAAACTTCAGATGTCAGAGATTTAAGTTTCGAAGGGCTTTTCGAATTGTTTCAATTTCCAAGAAAAACGAACTTCCCTTAACACGTTTTCTTGTTTCGGAAAAATGTCGTAACTTGTTTTCCGTTAAAAACAATAGCGAAAGATTAGGGACATTTTTTCAGCTAACATATAACGCGGGTTTTTAAGAAAAGTCAAAAGAAGCCTTTAAGACTGCGTTGATTACTTCGGGGAAAGTGCATCGAGAGAAAAAACTATCTATCTCTATGGACTTCTTTTAGAACACGAATGACGATAGCAGTGTTCATCTTCCACCACAACAGATGCATTACAGGCCTTTTTACGAAAGAAATAAACGAATTCCGAATTCGTCTCCGGCCTTCCGCCACTGCCATATACGTACGAGTACATTAGTTTTTTTTCCTTCTTTAAATAGCTTTTGTGTTCGATTTCGCTATAAACATGTGTACATAATTGAAAAGTTATTTTCCCGTCATTCATACCCGGCGAGAGGAGTATACATCGACAAACTGCGTACACAGAAATATTAGCACACTTTTTAATTGAAAAAATTGGATCGTCTATAAAATGCAATTTGCTTTACGATTTGTTAGGAGCGTATTAAGATCTGACTAGAAACCATACCTTTTAAGACCGTATTTTTACTTATTTACGAAACATGAAGCTATCCGGACATATTCTCTTTCTTCTAGTCCTAACAACATTTCTTTTCGATCTTGATCACAGACACGCGACGGTGATTGAGCATTTATGCGAACTGCTTTTTTTAATTGATTTTTTAAATTTCTTTAAAGAAACAATTTAAAAACTTTCATGATACTGACCATGTGTGTGTGTGTCTTTGAGTGTGCTTGTCTTCTCATCAATCTCTCTTATATGTAAATATGTAACCTTCTTCGACTTAGTATCCTCCTCGCCTTTGATGTGTCCTTTCTGCTTATATTCCTTCAGCCTGCTATGATTCTAGTTGTTTACTTAATCTTTTCCATACACATTCGCATTAAATTTTAAGTTAAAATAAATAAATAAATATATATGCATATAGGGGCGTAGCTACCGCCGTATCAATGATACGGGGCCCCGAACGTGTGTGTGACCAAAAATTCGTAAAAATGTAGTATGACTTTCAGAAAGCAGGTATTTTACTAAGTAATCGTTTAAATAGAATGAACGAAATAAGAAATCAAAATTCGTTCCACGCCTTACTATACGAGTCCACAGATTTAGCAAAAGAGTGGGGGGGTAGTTAATGTTTTGAAAAATACGGAAGATAACGAAGCGTTTTTTTGATGAGCTAGCAGAAGATGAGAGAATTTCAGACCCGGAATTCAAAGTCAATGTGTACTATTGCTTTTTAGATATATTAATTTCGCTGAGAACTAAACAAAGATTTCAGAGCCTCTGTGACCTGAGTAATACGTTCGAAGTGTTACAACCGGGAAAACTCTCATCTTTTTCAAACGAAATGATAAAAAAGTATGCCGGAAAACTGTCTGCTGAATACAGTAAAGACATGCCAGTTGATCAATATTGTTCACAATTAATTGCTTTGAAAACATGCTTAAAATTTGAAATTCAGAAAATTCACTCTATTAAAGAACTCACGGAATTATTACTGACAAAATTCAATAGCTTTGCATCCAGTTTTCCGGAGGTAATAACAGCATACTGTCTATTTTTTTGACCCTTCCGGTTACACAACTGCCACAGCTTGAAGAAGTTTCTTGAAATTAAAACTGATAAATAGGACCTTAATAGGAACGACTTTCAGACTTGTCTTTATTGTCCACAGAGGCAGGGAATAAGCTGAAATCGTCTTCATCTACGGATGATTTAATAAATAAGTTTACCGAAAAAAAAAAGGGGGCTAGAAAAATTTATATTTGATTGAAGTGGAATTGTTTAGATTGAATTGTAACTTAGCTCCCAGGAGCATTTATTGTAAGTAATAACTTATATTCGGTAAATAATTATTTTAATTTAATGCGAGCATTTTTGTTTCTTTTGTGAAAAATCTTTACATTTTATTAGGGCCCCCTAATAAATTTTGATACAGGGCCCGTTTAGGGCCAGCTACGCTACTGTATATATATCCGAAGGTCGTCTCAAAAGTAAGTTCCATTATTTTTTTTTCTCAAAAATTAATGAACGAAATACATCAAAAATTTAATGTGGGAAATTATTTTTGAGATTGTGAATTTTCTCGAGTCCAGCCGACTGTGTAAAACGAAATGCCAGTACGTTAACCATGAGGAAACATCGACGAACGTGTTTTGAGATGTGAAGTTCCGTAATTCGTTTTTTACCCTCATTCGGTTAGATGGTGTTACTGAACATTCTCCATGCTCCCTATACTTGGCTCCGAGCGATTACTGCCTTTTTCCAGCCCTTAAGACCAATTTCGGGGGAAGGAGATTCAAGAACTACAAGGAATTGAAGCGCGAAACTGCCGTTTTTTTTTTGTTTTTTTTTGAAGTCTACCGAACGACAACTTTTTCTACGACGGCTTACATCGCTTGCCATATCGTTGCAATAAGTGTTTAGATTTAAACGGCGATTACGTAGAGAAGTAGTAAAACTTAAAAGTATATTCCATATAAATTTTTAGCGTGTTTCGTTCATTAGTTTTCGAGAGAAAAAATAGCGGAATTTACTTTTCAGACGTCCCACTCGTATATTAAAAAAACGAGAAGGTATTTGCAATGAACCTAATATTTAAAGACCTATGTGTTATTTTCTCCATGTTCATCATCCTTTATACACTATTTCACTGCAACTAATGGAAGTTTAACCTTGTAATCACTTACGAATTTTCGAGAGCTGGAAGAATCCGATAATATTATTTTTCCAATCTTTGACTAATATCGGTAGTTGCTATTATTGCATTTTTCTGGATATGTTTTGAGGGTATAGCAAAAAAAATTACTAAGTTAATTTATTCACCCCGAAAAGAAATAAAATTAAATTAAAAATAACAAATAATTTAATACGGATTAACTCTGTTACTCAAGATATTGTTCAGGAGATAACTTCGTAAAGGAATTTTTTTTTTTTTTTATAAGGGTGTGTATGAGGGTTTACATGTGCCGTGTTTAACTACTGGGGCTATTACAATTGAAATTGCGAGACTACACAAAATCAGCCGAAATTTTATTTAACGCAAGAAATCATTGAAAACTTTTAATTTTTTTCTCGCCTCACAAAGTTAGGAATATTAGCTCTTATTTTAACAAGCTAAGGAGTTCGCTTAAGGAAATAATTTACAATGTCAGAAATTAAACATAATATTCAATTAAAACACCGTGATTCTAATAGTGCTTCTGAACACCTGATTACATACATCCATCGTTCTCCTAACTCGTGAAAGTCCTACTTATACCTTTTAAATGTCACTGCCAAAGTCCCGGGAAAAACCGCAAACAGTCGATTTCTCGTCATCCTAGAAAGAAACAACCTCCTTTTCTCAGCCTATACTTGAGACTGTACAAAATCTACAGTGCAGTACTTGCTAAGTCTTCAAAGACAAATATTAACACGTTTTAATAACTGACAAATAGTATTTTTTTTTTGGATTTTGAAAGAGCCGTTGTTTAAATACGATGACACGCGCTATTAACAAAGTTAAAATCCGCCCCAGTATAATTGGTAATATGAACAAATATATTCAAAGCTTCTTTTGAACGTTTAACGTCAGAATCATCTCGGCAGTATCACGGATCTTTCCCTAAACATGAAATTTCACAAAGCTGTTAGCGCGTCTTTATTTATATTACACATAAATGATAGCACAGATTGTATTAAATTGCCTGTTTTAGCCCGGCTTTCATCGACCATCTAAATGTATCTTTATCCTCTAATCTCCATCTTAATGTTAAAAACATGCTTCAATAAATTGCCTTTGAATTACAATCTTAGTCCGATAAAAACGGCTTGATTTTTCTTTCATCCAAAACGGTTTGCCTAGACTTCTTGAGAGGGCGTTAAATTACAACGCACGTTTCCTATTGAACCACAAATACTTTGCACTCTTATTCAGCTCGAAATTATCCTGACTTCCCTCCACGGTTAACTTAAAAACCAGATGTTTGAAGTCTTATTTCCATTTTCGAATATCCCTCCAATATAAAATACAAAATTTACCCCAAATTATTCCCCTTTATATATATATATACATATATATATATATATATATATACACACATACACACAAGTCTTCATTCTACACTAAATTAACTATGAGTGTTAAGTGAACTTTTCTGCAAAACAATCTTTCTTGAAATTTCTAGATGCTGTTCACCATATTGCCCTTAGAACTACTTCTGTCGTCCGTAGAACTTCTTCATTTTTTAGCATAGTCCGGTGTCCAACACTTTCATCCTGTTAAAGCAATTATTATTTCAATAGCGATATTCTATGTATCCAATCACACCTCTATTTCAATAATTTGTGCTTTCTAAATGATCCGTTGTCAAACTTACTCTTTTACAATTACGTAAAACTCCCGACCATAAAATTACATAGTCTTTAAATACCATGAGATATTCCAAAAGTTGATATAAATACATCTTTATTTTCTCGCACCGATCAAGCGATCTACGAAATATTTTCGAAAAAACAATTCCGACCGTAACTAGGTACACAGACTACGTCGTACCAGTCCATACTGATGATGCAAAACCCGATATGAAATCATAGCGAGTGCCAGCAGATTGATATTTTGAAGAGCTTAACAACTCGATTCATTCCTTCCTACCAAGCGACTAGAGCACAATACTTGACAACGAATATTTACTTAGTCAACAGAAAGATCTTAAAATCACTGATTCGGTGGCACCGCTCCATAGCAATCAACCTAAAGACTGACTTGCAGGCCAAATGATCCGAGTTGATCAGTCAAATAAGAACTCCACCGCAACTTTCTTAACGATTCCTGGTCATGCACGAGTGGCTGGAACGATGGAGTTGACGTGGCTACTCGATCAGCAATTTATTGTCCAATGGATACCGTTCAAACACCGTTAATAAAACGATTCCTGCTCAAGTTTAAACTGGAGTGGAGGTCACACTATGTTTCCCAACAAAAACTTTTTTAAACAGCTACTAAACCTTCAACCGAGCCTCGCTGATTACTCGAGATTATGTCCTGACGGGACTTCTCACGTCATCAACTGTTTGAGAATCGCGCACATGTCTCACGATTTTCCATAGAATTCCACCTATTCTAATCTTCCTATTTTGTTTCGCATCATATATATTATCTGTGTTGGCTCAGCATATACACATTCTATCGGTGTTTTATATTTAAATTAAAACGTTCCCTTACACAGGATATATCTAATTACCGTTTATAGTAGGCCAAACCTTGGCATATATTAAAACAAATATCACCCCAGTCATTTAATCCCCGATAGTTGCTATTTATCCGTAATGACCTAAGTAGTTACACACTGCTCACGGTAACGTACAATAGGCAAAATTATGGCATCGCCTGTATTTTTCCTTCTCCACACGTTATTTCTGTCGATAAAATCCGATCGTACTAAAACATAATTGACTATGGGTTTTGTAATCGTTCCAGTACACGGGTTTTTCTAAATGACGAGTCTGCCTCCAAAATAAAATAAAAAAATAAAAAAAAGACACAATTATGTTGATTACAAAAAAATATAGAGAATTTATAACTCGTCCGGATATTATTTTTTTCGACACTTTTTTGTACCGCTACGACTAAATATATGTACTTCTTTTTTATTCCAGCTGTTCCCCTTTTTTTTGCATTCACCGGGAAATTTTCATCGACAACTATTATGGCAAACTTTACTGCCGCGGTTAAGTTAAACGGAGAAGAGATAAAATCATTTATTATTTTCCACAAAAATCACTCTCCCCAACAAACACACACAACCTACTGATAAAACGGATAATGGGACGCGTTATCTCATTCCGAGTCCGGAACGAAAATAACGGATGAAATGAGTAGATGATTACGTAATTGAATGTAAGTCGGATCAACCGCGATTTGGAGAATACTAGTTCGCGATGGTTAACGTGAAATGGCTGCAGAGGTCGCACCCGTAAAACAAACATTTCCGATTAAGTGGAGGAAATTTTAATCTTCGTTTGGTTTTACGCTATCATCGGGCGAGAATTGCACGCTAAACGAAATGTCGTAAGGCGCGTGCGCGCGCAACTACATCAATGTCAACAACAACATTAACCGGGGGATACTAGCGGAAAATGTAATAATTCCGGGCACACTGTTCGATCAGAAACGATTAAGACGGGAAAAGGAATTTTTGTCAAACTATAAATAACGGCGACAAAGTGACGTCATAAACGCTGATAGATTAGACAAGCCGATTGCCCCATACGTGACACAAAATTTACATACAAGCGGCACGTGGTTTCACGCAAAAAATATAGTGACGTGTCCGGAATACAAACAATCGCTCTTTTTGACAATAGTATTTCGGCGAAAACTCAACGAAAAAAATGGCCGCCAACGTGTTTTGCGCGTTTGCCCTCTCAATAAATTAAAATCGGCAATACAAATGCAGCGTACGGTAACAGCGCCGAAAACAAGCCTCAAAAACTTCTGAAACAATAAATCGTAAGTCACCACTAATTTTACAAACTGACAATTTGGGACTGCCAAGCGTCGCGTTATATTTCGATATTTTCTACAAAGCGCTAGGAGGGGGGGGGGGTTCGACTAGCGTAAATAATGTCTGAAAGATTTACATCGTAATATCGTCGAGAACCATGATTTGATTATAAAGTTAAGCAGGGCGACGTTTTTCTCTACACCGCATCCTGCGATGACTGTTGCATTTTTTAAGTCGATTTTAAGGAAGTTTTTCTAACATTTCAAACGGAATAGAATTATAAAAGCTTGCATCAACTTTTACCTACAGAAGTATCGTCAAACATTTGAGTTCGCTTAAATATCCGCGCGATGTTTCACAAGTCTTATCGAGCGCGATTCTGCACATATGTACATTACCTAATTCGTTATCGAATTAAGCTTTTGTTCCTTATAAGCGACATTAATGACTATGCCATTCTTCCGCCGGAAGCAATAATTACGAAATCACCGATGTTCTTTTGTAAGGTTCTTTTGCATCTTTTATCATGTTGTCATCTGACGTGTTAGTGCCCCGGAATTTGTAGTTTCAGTTAAGCGATTTTTTCGAAACAGAAATTACAACCGCTGTGTGCTGTGACAATGTTCAAGCCAGTAAGTCTTTAAAATTATCATTAAATATTTGGAAAAAGAAACTATTCGACATGTTTGCATTCATTCGGAAATTGAAAGTTTACGCAAACATCGAGAGCGAGTCAATAATAATACGCTAATAATAATAATAATAATAATAATTAAATACAATCTAACACACTTGCTTTATATGGACGACATAAAGTTATATTCAAATAACAGAAACGGTATTAACAATTTGCTGAGAGTTACAGAAATGTTTACAAATGATATAAAAAAATGAATTTCGGAATTAATAAATGCAGGACTTTGACAATAAAGAAAGGGAAAATAACACAGGAGACAGATCTATACACTACAGCGGAAGGAGAACATATAAAATCAATGGAGAAAGAGGAGTTATATAAATATTTAGGAATCCAGCAAAATAAACGCATTAAGCCATTCAAAGATCAAAGAAGACATTCTCAAATGTTATTTGGGCCGGTTGTTAAAGAGTATCCTAAAGACACAGCTAAAAAGTAAATTTATTATACAAGCTATAAATACATATGCTACACCGGTGTTAACGTATTCGTTCGGAATAGTGAAGTGGACTAAGACTGTGATATTGAAAATATAAATATAAAAACCAGAGCCAGGTTAACAAAAGCCAGGATGCATCACCCTAAAGCGTCAGTTGAGAGACTCTATATAAAAAGAGAAGACGGAGGAAGGGGATTGATGTATTTAGAAAAGCTAAGAACGAGCCAAATAGAAAAGCTGAGGCAATACTTTTTCAAAAAAAGCGAACAATCTGAGCTGCACAAAACAGTAACGAAGTTAGATAAAGACATCACACCGTTGAATCTAAATTATAAACAGGGAGAAACATGTCAAATAAATTTGATAGATCAGTGGAAAACTAAAGCATTACATGGAAAACACATTAAAGAATTGGCAGAAGAATATGTTGATAGGCAGGCCTCAAACAGGTGGCTTAAGAAAGGAGAATTGTTTCCTGAAACTGAAGGTTTCTTAATAGCCATACAGGACCAAGTGTTAAGAACAAACAATTATAAAAAATATATAATTAAGGATGTAACAACAGCTGTGGATAGATGCAGAAAATGTGGTAAGGAAGGCGAAACAGTACAGCATCTATTAGGAGGATGCGAAAAAATGGCGCAAGAATTTTATACTAGAAGACATGACGATGTAGCAGGGATTATTCACCAGGAACTGGCCGTTAAGTATGAATTGATTAGGGAAAAACTGCCATATTATAAGTACAATCCGGAAAAAGTCCTGGAAAATAAAGAGATTAAGCTATACTGAAATAGAACAATACTAACCAATAAGACAATAAGGCATAATAGGCCAGATATCTTATTAATAGACAACAAGCGCAAAGTAGGCCTGATTATAGATATAGCAATACCAAGCAGCAAAAACATAAATAACACATACGAAGAGAAAGTTAGGAAATATGAAGAATTAAAGCAAGAAGTAAAGCAAATGTGGAAATTGAAAGAAATAATAGTGGTCCCAATAATAGCGGGCAACACCGGAATAATAGCCAAGAAACTGATTGAAAATATAATTGATCTCCAGTTGCCGCAATACCTAGTCGAGAATATACAGAAAACAATCATGCTGAACACTGCAACACATATGCGAATATTCACAAACGAGATGAAAATGAATAGTGCTTACTAAAGTATAGTCGCATTATTAATAAAAGTACCAGTTGAAGGACTGTGATTGAAGAAGAAGAAGAAGAAATAATAATAATAATAATAAAATTATTAAGCACAGGCATTTTCTCAATTTTCTATCCCGATGAAGGATGCTGCAGATATCGTAGTTAGAAGCGTTTTGATAGCTGATGGAACAATAGATTGGACCGTTAAATATTACAAAATAGTTACCCAGCACTTGCGATCTAATTTATTTTAAATTTTTTTGACATTAACGCGGAATATAAAATAGTTTGAACATTTACTCTAAGTGGTTGTAGGAAAATACCGGAAACGCATAGGTCAACTTAAATTTGCTGGCTATAGCGCGTATATGAAGCAACATCGGACTAGTGTAGTCAAGAAATACGAATACAAACGGCGTTCAATGCGATAGCAGCACGTTTCACGAGAACTAAAGAGCAAAAGAATTATCCAAAAGAGGGAAACTTAAATAAATGTAAACAACTGCGGTAATAATGTAATGCGCACATTACATAAGGGCAAAATAAATACAAATGTTTAATAAACATAGAGCGTGTTGAAATAGTGACAGTACGAGTAAATGAGAACCACCAGTTACTGCGTCTGGGGATTGTCAGCTGCAGATCGATTTCGCCTTTGACAGTGATTGGGCAGCGCAAGTGAACTAATTGATATGTCGATTGAGGAGAAGGAGAGATATCACGAAATGAAGAACCGAATTGAAAATCATCTGAAAAACAGTTTTCGTCAAGTCGCGGAAGAATATTGACCAGCACTATTAGTAAGAGTAACCAGATTGTCTCGCAACCGATAGAAGCACAATATGGTTTTATAGTAACCAGATCGTCTCGGAACTGGGGTCTTGTAATTAGTAAAGTCCGTAAAAAAATTTGTAAAAAATATAAATTCGAATACCGCATCTCCTTCCCGCGTTTAGTGAGAATCCAGACCGAAATAATAAACGATGATATGTGTACCATTTATATTATATTTAATTAATCGTTATTTCCTTTGTTATTTCTGTAAAGTTACGATCGTATATTTGCAGTGTCCGGTCAATAAAGACAAACTGATGCAGGAAATTGGGAAATACGCACATCTCAAAAAACAACAAAATTTTCTATTTCATAATTAAATAATGTTAATAAATCGATATTACGTGGACGGTATTAACGAGAGACCGTGGTGGCATCCCTGAGGGCGTAACTAAACGGTAAAATTTTAATAATTAATATAATCATTTAATTAGTCGCGTACCGTGATTACTGTTCGGGCGTACGGATACGCATTCCATGCTTCTTCGTGAATTTCCAACGACCCTTTAGGAGCCAATAATCTTATAAATGTCGGAACTTTACTGCAATAAACACAATAAACAAGAGTTTTTAGTTTTACAATCATTTAAAAATGAATAAATTTAATATATCGGTAGGTTATTGCTCCATACACTTTTTTTTTTTTTTTTTTGACAAGCCCCGCTAAGTAAACAAAAATGAAATAAACAAATATATTTCTTATACTTCCTATGTAAAACACAAATTGTAGATGGCAATAAATGATCCGTTAAAGCGTGAATTGTGTGTCAATTCCCAGTGGTGTTTTCTAAAGTCTCATTTAGGCAACCCCTTCCCCGATAATTATTAAAATTTAATGTTCACTCACATTTGAAGTTACAAAAATTATAATGTCGGTCGTAAATATTAAAATGAAACAAAAAACAACAGAAATGTAAATAGTTACGCACTTTTTCGATCTTTTGGATTTAACAAACACGTATAGAGGTAATGTTCAAATTTGTTTTCGCAGTTCGTTCTTACAAAAAAAAAAATAAAAAATACAACAAAAGGTTATTTCCTGTTTTGTATATCAAAAAAAAAAAAAAAAAACAAAAAACAAAAAACAATCCTACCGGTGTTGTGAAGTGTGAAATGAAAATTATTTCGCGAAATTTAACTAGTAATGGACGACACCGTTGTTTATTGTTGAAAACATCTGAAATTGCCGCGGATAGCTTTTCTAACACACAATGAATTGCTGAAACTTTACGGAATTATGGATATGCCAGCCGCGGAATGATGGTCGTGCAAAGAAAAGTAACATCGCGATTATACAGAACTATCAAAATTAAATACTTTGAATTATTTCTGATAATGTTTGGCGTATGTAACCAATTAAACGTTTCACGAAAAAATCTAAAAATACGATTTGTTCAGAAACAAATATCAAAAGAAGGAAAGCGAAAACTTACGATACGAAAGCAGAACGAAGCTGAACAACTCGGCGATTTCGCCATTAGATAAGTTTGAAGAAATCACAGGACTTAAACGTACTAAAAGAAAACTTTACGTAACTAAAAAGAAAACAAACAAACATTTCTTATGTATTAGTTTGAATTCTTGCCTTGGATGAGGCATTTTTTAAAATTAAGCCTACCGAATAGCCTTAGTTGCATAATAACAGAGGAGAAAAAAGTATTTCCGGGTATTTCTTACAAATGAATTTATTAGCGTTCGAGGAATATTTTTAATTTTAAAAATATCGGTTATTCGAGTAAATTCAATGAATACAAAAAAAAAAAAAAACAAAACAAAAAAACCCACAAAAACGTTTAAACGCACTCTTGAAAACATTTTACGTACGATTTGGCTGAATATATTTGTGAGCATGGTAATGTATTTTAATGTTTTACTTAGTACAAAAACACTTTTACGGCTTAAAATAGGCGTCAACGGAACTTGAAAAATTAAAAAACTAATAAAAATATTTTTTTTACTCCTTTCGTGTAATTCAGCAACAGTTGGCACAATGAATATTGAAATAAAAATTAGTTGGTGCTTATGGAAATTTTTTTAAAAAAAATTAATGAAAATGCGGTTTTAAAATCCGTATTAAATAAAAATTTTATTAAAACACTAATCGTTTAATAATACAATTCCTACTATTCAGTTGTTTGTTTTTTTTTTTTTTTTAATTTTCAGTAATTGAACATTTTTGTTACTTCGTGTTAAAAAGGAAACAATAATAAAAAAAAAATTTACCTGCTATTTGGAGTACAACAAATTATAAATCGCGACTTGACAGAATATTTTCCATTTTATTATTATTATTATTATTATTATTATTATTATTATTATTATTATCATTATTATTATTATTATCATTATTATTATTATCAATATTATTATTATTATTATTATCATCATCATCATTATTATTATTATTATTGTTATTATTATCATCATTATTATTATTATTGCTTTTTTATTTAGCTGATTTACAAATAACATAAACACTATTTAATAAATGTAATGAATAAATAAAAATTTTCGAAAGACGGAATCTTAATTATAAACGTATTCGACACAATACAATGAACTTCAGACGAAACGTCTACAAGAGAAATCGCTAAATTGTAGTGTGGTCTTCAAATTTGAAAACTTATTTTTTGACCGATTAAAATTGATGTACCTCAAACATTTTCTAGTATACGGTTACCACAAAGCATTTGTACTCTGATATACTAATTTTATTTAATTTTTTTTTTCGGCGTAGCCCCAAATTGACAATCATCTCACAGTCATATTTATGTGTCTACTACATTCAATGGACAACCGAATGAACAAGGATGAAAATTTAAAATTTAATGAGCTATTTCGTGATATTAATTAAATTTCTAAATATACGAGCTTCAAGTAAAAGTATCGCCAACATATACAATAGTGATTAATTTACTATCAATAAATGAAGGCGCTGATATCATTAGTGATATTAAACTAATAATACATCTACTCGAAAAATGTCAGCAAAAATACTAGTCTGCCAAAGTTGACCGATTATAACGAGTAAAAGCAGGTACCGTAGTTTCTCTATAGGATGTTGAAATCGCAAAAATTTAAAATTGAAAAGCGTTTTATTCGTTTTAATTATTCTAGCGAGGTTTGAAATAACGATTTCATCCAAATTCGTATAGGAAAACGGACGGTGATAATGTGGTAGAATTTTTTTAATTTACTTTGTCGATTGTTAAAAATTAAAATAAAATTTCAATCGGTAGCGATTTTTCCAAATTACTTTTTAAATGACTGAGTAGTATAGTATATATATATGAGTAGTGGAATTCCTTGAATAAAAGCGATAAGAAAAGAAAATGCTACCGCCGAATGGTGAACTGGCTTTCAAAAAACAAACAAAAAAAGATAAGTAAACCGGTAAAATAAGGTCGGAATACACGCAGAAGCCGCGATCAAATGAAAAACGTGTTTTTTTCGCCTTAAAAGGATCACGTCATATGAGAAGTGTTACGTAAGAACACTTTTTACCAAGGTTTCAGCATTTCTCATTTGCTCAAACACGTGACGACAATTTTCGCATTTGAAAAAAAAAGCTATTTAAGTGCTCAGACAACGTAACCACCTGAGATTGTGTTTCGATTATAAAGAAATGGAACACAAGTTTGCTGTAGGTTCAAGATAATTCTGATTAAATGAGCAGAAAAAATAAAGAAAACGGAAAAAAGTTTTCAGAATAAATCGTGATTTTTCACTTTTAAGTTGACCATTAAAAGCTCTTCCGTGTTCTAACCGAACAGTTTTATGGAAAAAAAAAAAAACACATTCAGCCTAAATGATTAAAATCAATATCGGTATAAAAGGATTCATTTTACTATATGAATAGCCTTATAGTAAAATTCATCCTTTTTGTACGCTTTTAAAAATACCAAATTCTATATATCAATTTTTCAAAAGTTGAAGAAGTGTATACTAGTAACGATTTTTTCGTAATTTATTTCTTTTTTTTTTTTTCCATTTTTGGCCAAAACTACATAAATTGTAAATTTGTTTTGCAGTTATTATTATTATTATTATTATTATTATTATTATTATTATTATTATCACTATTGTGTACGAATCAATTGTAGTCGGCTAACGAAGATAACACGCGGACAAGTTGCGATCAATAATTTTGAATGAAAATAACAATAAATAAAAAAATGTACGAATAAAATTTTTAAAGATTAAAATAGGCAAAACTAAAAATCGCGCAGATCCTGCGTTCTCTTTGTAAGAACATAAAAGAAAGACTGATTAAATCCTAGTTTTAGCAGACAATTTTTTTAAAATTCAGAAAGGTAAATGGAAGTCATGGAGTTTTCTGACATTTTTTTTTTTTTTTTATGGCCAGGAAACACTAGTCTAATTTTTCCACTATGCGAAACAATACTTACTTTAAAAATAATATAAAATAACGACATTTTTGTAATTCGCTGAACCAAAATTAAAAAAAAAAAAAGAATCATTTAGAAAATAAAAATAAAGAACAACTACGACGTAACTACTGTCCTATTTATTTTTAGGGGGAAAGAATATATTAAAAAACTAAAAGTGCGGGAAACTAAATAATTTTCTTGCGAATAATTTAAATAATAATCTTTCGTATTTTTAAAAAGCCGAATATAGAAACCAATGCTAGGTCCCCCCGCAGCATCTAATTAACCAATGCCGTTAGCGGAAATATACCTCCAGATATATGTATGTCTACTGCACGTGAATGTTTTTTTGTTTCTTTTTTTCCACGATGAAATAAAAAATGATTTAGGTCATCGCGCTAGTTCATTGAAATATTCCGCGCAAAAGTCATCAATATTACTATTCTCCGCAAAATTGTAATTCTGGCGCCGTCTACCGGACATTTAAAGAACAAATCCATCTACGCGCTATCCGACATCCCCATTAAATCACGGTCGTGTCGTTGAGTATTTTCTTCCCTGAACTGCATAGCCTTCTTTCTGTAATATGTTTGTTGTAACTACCATAGAACATGTGCCCCCCGGCGGTTCAATCAGTCCTCGTGCGTTTTTGCACCGACGACTTAGCGGCAACCTCATAATACTCCATTTTCTATGCGCGTCCTAATGAACGAAGCAGTTAAGAGCAGAAAAAAGGATAATTCTAAATTTGTTTCAAAATCGACCGATTTAAAACGGTACAGCTGCCGGGAGGTCACGCATATTTCGAATAAATAATAAATTGATTAACCCTCGATGGTCGTTATTTCGTTTCTATTTTTGGTTATAATATTAGCTATAATCGTTGTAATTCCGTTCAACGCGGGCGGGCTAATTTACACAGTCATCGAAAACCAGTCAGCCATAATATCTACAGTAATACTTTAAGATCTCTGCTGGTATCCAATGTTCTTCACCTGCGACTCTGTTACTACTCCTCGGGTTTAATATTATCATTTTTTTTTTTTTTTTTGAATGAAAATTTATTTAATATTTGTTTCGATCTAATTCAGAGTGTAAATAACACATTCCGAAGGAGGTTAGATGGAAATCGTTTTAAAAAGACGTTGTTAAGAAAAGCGTCTTTTTAAAATGATTTCCATCTAACCTCCTTCGAAATGTCTTATTTACACTCTGAATTAGATCGAAACAAATATTAAATAAATTTTCTTTCCAAAAAAAAAAAAAAAAAAATAATAATGATAATGTTAAACCCGAGGAGTAACAAAGTCACAGGTGAAGAACATCGGATACCAGCAGAGATCTTAAAGTATATTACACTTAGATGCGCAAGCAAAATCTACCGAAATTATTTAAATATACAAGGGAGAGAAGACTTCAAAAAACCTTAAATCATTGTTCCGATACGAAAAAATACTAGATTGTAAACGATATCGAATACCGTACGACTGTGTTAATGAGCCACACTTCCGAAATATTGCTCTAGATTATAAACACCTTCGATTAGAACGTAGATTGGATGTACAGTGAAACACAATAAAGGTTTGTCACAAAAAAAGATACTATAAAATGGCCTTATTAAAAGTTACAGTGCAGCCAGCAATTCCTACAGATCCAGCAGTAGTTACGAACATTTTTTTTTTGACTCGGTATGCTAAAGAACCGGTAAATATACTCCGAAAATATAAAATTGCCAACAAAGGTCTACGCGTAATAGAAAATATTTACAAGTAAAAAAATTAAGACATCAAAACAGGAAAAATCACCGAAAATAAATTATGCGAAAAATCCCGCTTTAGATTACTGATCAGATAGTTACACTTCTTACGCAGCTAAACTTGGGCTTTCTTTTTTAATTTCCTTACATAGATTTAGGTTTTATTTTTTCTTCAATGGTATCATCGTAATCTTCGTCATTGTAGAGCTTCACGAGGTCAGAAGATGCCATCATACACATTGGCGCAAAATTTCTTTTTTTCCGGCTAATTCTTTTATTTCTGCGAGATCTTTCTTTTTCTTTTTCTTATTGATGCTGTCCGTCATCATCTCGAATTTTCTTCCTTAAACCTTTTCTTTGAATAGCAAACGTGAACAATCATTTTACTTCCTTTTCCTTCTTTGTATATCCTCGACCACGTTCATCATCATAACACTACTTTTGAGTACCCGTTTTCATCTTTGCCACCTCACATTCTCCTTGGTATTCACATTTTAAATGCGCTCAGCCGTATTTGATACTCTCCGCGTTTCTACTACGTATTTAAGGACGGACAGATTTATTTTCTCATCTACAAGTTCATTTTCAACTTTGTACATTACTGAACGCTTGCTAAGCCATTCTCTTATTCTTCGACCGTCGCTTGTAAACAGTGTGCCTAAATATCAAAATTAATTCCCATTGTTTCGTTTTTCCAAATTTTAATTTAAGATCCTTATTACTCTCGTTAAAAATTTCACCACTTTCGTTTTTCCAACATTTATTTTCGTTTCGTGTTTTGTCCTTGCTTGATTTAATCTCCATTTTGCATC